>JAVLUX010000022.1:2987500-3500000 GCA_032164185.1 Moxostoma hubbsi | reverse complement strand
CATCCACAATGGGCAGTTAGGCAAAGAAATGTGTGATACAGCAGTTTCTTTCAGGATCAAAGCACGCGTTTCATTTTTTCAGGCAACAAGAAGTGGTGTAGTTCAAAAAACTTACCGAGATAAACCCTTTGGCCTTTGGTTTCATGAAAAAATTAACGGAACGAAATTAACCAGTTACCAGCATTTAAAAATATTTTTTTCACTCCGGAACAATTGAAAATCACTTTGCTCCCGTTTTTGGTTACATTCCGCAAAAAAATGTGTTCGTTTTCGGTTTTCATTCCTTAAACCATTTTTAGTCCCTGACTACATATAATAATAATAATAATAGTCTATTTATTATCATTATTGTTAATATTTAGTATTATATTACAATAATAAAATATTAAAGTTGACTGGGTTCCAAAAAATGATGATGAAACGTTGGCTGAGACTCATAGATACAAAAAAAAGGACACTGCGGACAATGTTAATGCTAATCCTTTTTTTTGTTCCACTTTTGTATTTGTTTAGTTTGATTCTTTTTAAGAGGACTCAAGTGTGACACCCTTTCTGGAACAGTATTTCCATCTGCATTAGAGCATGGACAACCCATGATTCAATATTGGTAAAAGAGACTCATACAAGGTTTTTAAAAGAAGAATATTTATATTGTATCGCAGTTCAAATCGCAATATTTTTCAAAGGAATCGCAACAGGATTTTTATGTCCAAGTCGTTCAGCCCTAAATAGTGACGTTAACCAGTGAGTTTATCTCGATTTTTTTTTCCCCGTGACTAATATTTTTGTAGCGGCAGTGTTTTAAGGTGAAGTGTGTAAATTCTGCCCCAATAGCATCAACAATATAATGCAGAGGGACTATGCTCTGAATGGAATACTTACTACTTACTGAATACTTTACAGTTTAATAAAATATCATGTAAGTGAAACAGTCAACATTATTCCACAAGAAACGTTTGAAACAGTAATGTTACATTGTTGTCAGATGTCACTTGACTTCACGTTGCGTGCGAATGATGTATCCTCTTAGAAAAAAAAGATTATTGACACATTGATTCAGAGAGGTGAGGATGTGGGCAGGTGAATGTATCAATGGGAAATCAAGATGTGTGACAGGCCATCTAGGTCAAATGAGAGATGTCCTCTTATTTCAAAAAAGCCCTCATGATATCTTTAAATGGATGTTTATACTGCATAGTGTACATTGTTCCAAGGAAATCAAATGTTTGCCTTCGTCATCTTTAAAAAGCTGCCTGTGAAACGACTTTCCTTTTCAGCTCCTTAGATTTGCACCTCTTGTTCTGAAGCTCTATCATTTTATTGTCTGTGCTCTGTTTGTGTTTTATGTCAGGATACAGTAGTGGCGCTACAGGCTCTGTCGGTGTATGCCACGTTCAACAGTGCCGAGGACATGGATCTCACCATCACAGTCAACAACCCCACCGGCACAGTGGCCATATTCAGCATAGACAGATCCAATTACCTGCTGCACCAGAACCAAGACCTGCATGTTAGTATATAACAACTCTAGATCTGTGTTCAATTTGCAAGCATCCTTATTATTATTGTTCATTCTTAGGGTCAGGCATTTGAACACTTGCATTTGAACTCGACTTGCCCTGTTTGTGCCACGGACATGAATGATTCCTTAAATCGTACATCAAGTTCATGAGAAGTGTGCAATTACTTTTGTAAGTGATCAGACTTATGATTTTCCCCTGGAGGATGATAAAACGGGTACAGATATCCCATAGGGACCTAGGTTATATATCTAATATAGACCTGAAATCTTCAACTAAAGGAACTTTTATCCTTGTGAATTTCTAGAGAGTAAAAACCTGTTAAAAATTTTATTTTTATGTTCAAATTCAAAAGCTTGTAATAAAGGCTCTGTTTGCTCTATCTCTATACTTTTGGTCTTAATTCGTTCATCTTGGTGCCAGCTAACACTAGAACATTTGTTTTTGCCTCTATCACCTTTTATCACAATATACAGATCTGAAAGGCAGGGTGAGCCCCCAACTCCGCCCATAGACATCGTCTTTTTTGAGCCTCACAATAAAATTGTACAAAAGGTCAAAATGTTATTATAAGATCACTCAAACTCAAAATGTCAGTATATCATCTCTTACCTTAGGTTGTTTTCTACAAAATTAGTCTATTGGTTCTTGTCTCTCAGCTTGTCTTGGTAAATAATCCACTGTTATGTCTCACATGCCCATAAAAAAGTGCAGTTCAGCAATAAAAGCATTATAAACAAATAATCGTTTGAATATGTTCCTAACTACTCATGATAAAATGTTATACATCATTGCAAACCTGAGGTTCTTAGCTTTCAAATGACACCAAGATCACATTTATCCATTCAGGCCGAGATATTCCACAAAATATGAGGATAGGGTGGGGCTTCCCAAAAAAGACTGGATGTCTATGGTCAGATCCACAAACTATGTTGGGGCGCCTCCTGCTTTTCAGATCTGTATGTTGTGATGGAAAGTTATAGAAAAAAATTCTAGTGTTTGCTGCCATCTAGTGGAATAATCTAAGACAAACGCAAACAGCGCAAACAGTATTTAAAACTTTTGAGATTGAACATAAAAAAAGGGGTCAATTTGACCCGTAGGGACTTTTTTTGGAGCTTTGTGTACAAAACATGAAATAAAAAAAAAAGAAATTTCTAGGTTCAGATCACCTCTGTGAAAGATGTCATGCAGTTTCAGGCCAAAAACTAAAAGTTAAGTTGATGTAAATCAGTATTAAATATTCAAAAGGGTCAAATTGAATGGTTAATATAATTCTGTGCTGGAAATGACGCTGGTGGAAATGACTTTTTTTTTTTTAAATAAAATGCCCAGCTGCTTTGTCTTAGGCAAATTTCATTGCTATCATTTTATGCATCCTAAATACACAAAATTAAATACAATTCTCACACTTTTTGCATAATTTGGCAAAATTACTGCATGATTGGAAATAACACACGGTAAAAATATTCTGCTCACAAGTGATAATTACCTTGAATTTTCTTAGTTTTCTTCAAACATCACTTAAATCATATTTCACTAAACAACAACATTTTCCTCTGAGGTCACCTCAGGCCCAGCTAGCTGAACGCTTCAAAATGACAGTAATTCTTCAAGATAAAAGAAGCTTGCTATTATTGTGTTTCCCTCTATAGATCGTGGCAGAGGACTCAGTTCACATTCAGGTGGTGGCAGAGGGGAAAGGCTTTGCTCTCTTTCAGGTATGTTAAACATGTATTACAAGTTTCTCTGAATACTAAATGACACTTAAAGTTTTTCAAAAATAAAACTGCAGTTGTGTCCCTTTCTCACATTCTCATATATAAAGTCAGTCTATAATGCAGGCCATGCAACCAAAAGGTGTATTATCATGTCATTGCAAACTGGCAATACAGGTTACATATTGTAATACAAGTTCAGCATTATATCACATGGCATTATGATGTACATCTTTTAAATGTTTGCATGAACAGAAGCATTTAGCAGGATTTAGCTATATTCTCTGTCGCAGAGCTGCCAAACAGGTATTACAACTGTAACTGTGGATAATAACCCAAACCCCTATAAAGGTAAAAAGAGACGTAATGAGAAAAATATTCTGTTTTCATCACCAGTCGGATCCCCCCTTTCTCTCTCACTCTCTCTCTCTCTTCCGAATGTGTAATTACACCTTTGATTTCTCGCCATGCAGTAAACTGTCTCCAGACACTGTTTTCCTCGTCAGTCAGACATCAACAACATCTTGAGCTGCTTTAAGAAGCCTCAACAAAGTCTTTCCAAAACACTGTTCTGCACAAGATTCTCAAAAGAAAACACGAGCTATTCGCTATACCAGTCAAAAGTTTTGAAACACTTGACTAAAATGTTTCTCATGATCTTAAAACACTTTTGATCTGAAGGCGTATGCTTAAATGTTTGAAGTTAGTTTTGTAGACCAAAATATAAATATATTATAAAAATACAATTTTATACAAAAATATAAGTTTTTGAAATTGATGACGGACCAAATAATAAAGAAAAGCAGCCAATAAGTGCCCAACATAGATGGAAACTCCTTCAGTACTGTTAAAAACCTTCCCAGGGTGAAACCTCAAAAAGTTGCTTGAGAAAATGTCAAGAGTACACGTCTAGGCAAAATCTAGGCAAAGGTTGACTACTTTGAAGATGCTAAACTATAACACAGTTTTGTTCTAGAGACTTGGTCAGATGGTAGTAGTATTGCTCGCTACTCAGAAACACGGACTCGACCAAATCGGTCAATAGGGGGCGCTACAGCGATCAAAAACATGTAACTGCTCATAACTCCAACCGTTAGTCTGATTGAGTTGAAAATCGGCATGCAGTGTCTTTGTCCAAGGTGCCTTGACTGTCTATGAGGACATTGGCGTATCTAAAAAAAACATGGCCGCCATCGGCCAATGAAGTTTGAGCAACTATTAGACAAGGTTAACGGAGGCCGATCGGCACAAAACTCGGTGGGCTTGTTTGACTCCTGGCCCTAGACATCTGTGAGAAATTTGAAAGAAATCATACACAGAGTGGCGCTAACAAGTTTACGCCTCAGTAATCACGCTGACTTTCACACATAGACACAATATGCATATTTGTATATTGTATAACAACTTCTCCTGAAGTAGCACTCCTGTCAATCAAATCGTTCATTAAATATTCACGATTATGTAAAAAACATACTTTTGCAAACTAGTCCTAGATTTTTAGCTCAAACTCAATAAAACTAATGCAGTACAATTCTCTGGACTCTCTACGTCAATAGTTATCAAAACATATTTGAACTTTACCCTTTGGATAGCTATAACAGGGTCATTTTAAAAATGGGTGTGGCAAAATATACTCAAAAGCCTATAAATCCTAAACGAAAAGTCAAAACTTCACGAAAATAGGTGCGCACATGCAGCATATAATTCTAAAGAATCCAAACATGTATGGAAATTGGACAATAGGTGGCGCTATAACTGTTAAAAAGCTTTAAAAGCCATATATTTCCATAGTAATTTACCTGTATTTACTGTTAATGGTCTTTTCCATCTATGATCTATGGTGGATACATGCTTCTAAATAAAACTAATAACTTTTTATGCATGTGTGTAAAGACCTTAAACCGCTTGAACCCCGTTAATCGCTGCTAGCAGCTGCATTTTTGATTGTGTTTAGTCACAACATAATTCCCAGAGTTCCCAGAGTTATTCCATAGTTTTGATGATTTTACTATTATTCTAAAATGTGAAAAAATTACAATAAAGAATGAGTAACTGTTTCAAAAATTATGACTGGTAGAGTGTGTATCTATCTATCTATCTATCTATCTATCTATCTATCTATCTATCTATCTATCTATATATATATAATACTAATTATCATTATTATTTATCTCTTTATCAGCTTACTGTATTCTACCACGTGAACAACCAGAGAACGTCACTCCGACGTCGCGACATATACACAGATGATGCATTTTATTTGTACGTAGACGTGTTGGACAATGACGCGTTCCGTGTTAACCTTTACATTTGTTTCAGGTAGGTAGGCAAATTTTTGCAGTTAAAATAAGTCCTTTGCCAAATGATTTGATCAGTTCCAGAAAAAGTCATCAAAACATGAGTATTCGTTTGAAATGTACTTTTAGACATCTTTTATTTTCTTTTTCTTTAAGCCTGAGGGAGGGCCAAGGCCTCTATCAGACAGGAATGGCCATACTGGACGTGGGTTTACTCACTGGCTTCGGCTTGGCCCAAGACGCCATCCACACAGACGATGTGGTCAGAAGAATAGAGACGCCTCTAGGACGAGTTATACTTTACTTAAACACAGTGCGTTACACTTTGCTACATATTTAAATGGATAGATCAACCAAAAACAAAACAAAACATTATAAATATAAAGAAACGATTAATCGGTAAAACCGATATATTGGTCTACCTTTAGTTGTTATCATCTCCTCTCTCATCACAGGTCACCACATCTGAAAGGTGTGTTGAAATACCCACTATTCTGGATTTCAAGGTGGCCAATGTTCAGAATGCAGTGGTTATGATCTACGACTACTATGAGCCCCGTAAGACCTTTAAGTAATTAAGTTAATTTATTTACATTTTACTTAATGGAATATTCCGGGTTCAATACAAGTTAAGCTCAATTGACAGCATTTGTGGCATAAAGTTGATTACCACATCCTTCCTTTTCTTTAAAAAATGAAAAGATCGAGGTTACAGTGCGGCACTTACAATGGAAGTGAATGGGTGAATATTTAGAGGGTTTAAAGGCAGAAAATGTGAAGCTTATAATTTTATAAAAGCACTTACATTCTTCTTTTAAAACTTGTGTATTTTTTTAGCTGTGGAGTTGTTTAAATTCCATTCCCTTGTCCTCTGCAGGACGAAAGACTGTGCGGTCCTACACATCAGAGAGAAGAAGGGACATGTCTGTATGTTCACTGTGCGGGCCGGATTGCTCCCAGTGTGGGTCTCAAGACGTCCCAGTGGGGGATGGAACACCTTCATTCAACCGAAATCAACTTCTGACGCTGTGCGTGACCACAGCACTCCTCATCCTCCTGTCAATCTACAACTAATCAATGTTTTCCCTTTACACATGTCTGAGATCATTCTTAGGTAATTATTCATAGTCATGGATTATAAGAACATTTGTGCATAAAATAATTCTTAGGTAAATTGTTGCATCAAAGGCCCCCAAAGTCAACAATCTTCTGCGTAAATCATTTGTATGTCCATTCTTAATCATTAGAATATGTTTTTCGAACTCTTTCAAGAACACATGAATGTGCCAATTTACATAAGAATGGTTCACGAATAAAAGGGGCAGCTGTGGCTCAGTTGGTTGAGCGGGTTGGCCACTAATCACAGGGTTGGCGGTTCGATTCCTGGCCCACACGACTCCACATGCCGAAGTGTCCTTGGGCAAGACACTGAACCCCAAGTTGCTCCCAATGGCAGTCTAGTGCCTTGCATGGCAGCTCTGTGAATATGTGTGGTTGAGTCACAGTGAAAAGTGCTTTAAATACCGCTAAGGTTAAAAAGGTGCTATATAAGTGCAGACCATTTAACGTGGTTTTACAAATGCATGAATTCGTCGATTAACGTAAGAATAGATTAAAGCATGTTTTTACAAACACATGAATGCAACCATTTACACAAAAATTGTTTGCGAACAAATACAAATATGTGACAATTTACAATGATGTTTTTGCAAATGATTTGTTTTTCAAACGCATTTACATTTATGCATTTGGCAGACGCTTTTATCCAAAGCGACTTACAGAGCCCTTATTACAGGGACAATCCCCCCGGAGCAACCTGGAGTTAAGTGCCTTGCTCAAGGACACAAAGGTGGTGGCCGTGGGGTTTGAACCAGCAACCTTCTGATTAGCAGCCATGTGCTCTAGCCACTACGCCACCACGACAATTTACATAAAAATGGTTTTACGAACAAACATGTATATGAATAATTGTTTTAAAAACACACGAGTGCTCAAATCATTACACTGTGAGATAAGATTAATGCACTGATGACTGAAGAGTTGACCCTTGACGCTATTCGTGTGTAGCTTGCAGTTAGCAAAAAAATTGTTGAAAGCATGTTCATGCAATGTTGTACAAAGAACGTTTTCTCCTAACATTGGAAAATGTATCAAATACTTACCATCATAAGGACGTTTCATTAACATTATTTGAAGAACTTTTATTTCTAAAATGTACACAACCTTCATATAAGCCATCATTTTTGGAAAGTTCCTTGTTAGGTGGCTTGGAGACATCCGAACATTGCAATATGCAGTCATAAAATACATTATATAGCATTACCACAATATTTAAGAATCAGAATGACCATTTATTTAACCTTAACCTTTTGAGACCTGCATTTTTTATTTTTCAGATTTGTAACTAGTATATATATATATATATATATATATTATGTGCTATATATTTTAGTTTGTGTCCAGTAGTGTTCGTTATTCATGTTTCTTAGATGTTATAGACATTACAGCTGATTTTCTATAAAGCTGAATAAATAATTCTGATTAAAAATATTGGCCAGCAACATGAAATCACTGCCAATTATTTTTAAATAAAATGCATTATAAAATTCCCATTATAAACTCTGAATCTATGTACTGATTATTATTGTCCCATGTCTGTCAAACATATTGAGTGATCCAAACATCATCTGCGGCCTGAAACTGAACTTTTGGTCCGATTTTAGGAGTGAATGCACTTAGTTGCATAGAAAGATATATGATGCTCCCTTGATCCCTATTTAGTGAACGACTTAACCTCCAGTGTGCTGTCTGTCTGCACTGGTCTCAGAACAGTTGGAAATGCACCTTATTTTCATCCTAACTCCATATAAAGCCTCTGAAAGCAAAATATTTCCAGCATTTGGATGAATAAATGTATCTCAACGTGAAAATGCAAAGTAAATATATAGCAATAAATGTACTAATGTTAATGAATAGAACCGTACACTACCGTTCAAAAGTTTGGGGTCACCCAAACAATTTTGTGTTTTCCTGAAAAGTCACACTTATTCACCACCATACGTTGTGAAATGAATAGAAAATAGAGTCAAGACATTGACAAGGTTAGAAATAATGATTTGTATTTGAAATAAGATTTTTTTTACATCAAACTTTGCTTTCGTCAAAGAATCCTCCATTTGCAGCAATTACAGCATTGCAGACCTTTGGCATTCTAGCTGTTAATTTGTTGAGGTAATCTGGAGAAATTGCACCCCACGCTTCCAGAAGCAGCTCCCACAAGTTGGATTGGTTGGATGGGCACTTCTTGCGTACCATACGGTCAAGCTGCTCCCACAACAGCTCAATGGGGTTCAGATCTGGTGACTGCGCTGGCCACTCCATTACCGATAGAATACCAGCTGCCTGCTTCTGCTCTAAATAGTTCTTGCACAATTTGGAGGTGTGTTTAGGGTCATTGTCCTGTTGTAGGATGAAATTGGCTCCAATCAAGCGCTGTCCACTGGGTATGGCATGGCGTTGCAAAATGGAGTGATAGCCTTCCTTATTCAGAATCCCTTTTACCCTGTACAAATCTCCCACCTTACCAGCACCAAAGCAACCCCAGACCATTATATTACCTCCACCATGCTTAACAGATGGCGTCAGGCATTCTTCCAGCATCTTTTCATTTGTTCTGCGTCTCACAAACGTTCTTCTTTGTGATCCAAACACCTCAAACTTGGATTCATCTGTCCACAACACTTTTTTCCAGTCTTCCTCTGTCCAATGTCTGTGTTCTTTTGCCCATCTTAATCTTTTTCTTTTATTGGCCAGTCTCAGATATGGCTTTTTCTTTGCCACTCTGCCCTGAAGCCCAGAATCCCGCAGCCGCCTCTTCACTGTACATGTTGACACTGGTGTTTTGCGGGTACTATTTAATGAAGATGCCAGTTGGGGACCTGTGAGGCGTCTGTTTCTCAAACTAGAGACTCTAATGTACTTATCTTCTTGCTCAGTTGTGCAACGCGGCCTCCCACTTCTTTTTCTACTCTGGTTAGAGCCTGTTTGTGCTGTCCTCTGAAGGGAGTAGTACACACCGTTGTAGGAAATCTTCAATTTCTTAGCAATGTCTCGCATGGAATAGCCTTCATTTCTAAGGACAAGAATAGACTGTCGAGTTTCAGATGAAAGTTCTCTTTTTCTGGCCATTTTGAGCGTTTAATTGACCCCACAAATGTGATGCTCCAGAAACTCAATCTGCTCAAAGGAAGGTCAGTTTTGTAGCTTCTGTAACGACCTAAACTGTTTTCAGATGTGTGAACATGATTGCACAAGGGTTTTCTAATCATCAATTAGCCTTCTGAGCCAATGAGCAAACACATTGTACCATTAGAACACTGGAGTGATAGTTGCTGGCAATGGGCCTCTATACACCTATGTACATATTGCACCAAAAACCAGACATTTGCAGCTAGAATAGTCATTTACCACATTAGCAATGTATAGAGTGTATTTCTTCAAAGTTAAGACTAGTTTAAAGTTGTCTTCATTGAAAAGTACAGTGCTTTTCCTTCAAAAATAAGGACATTTCAATGTGACCCCAAACTTTTGAACGGTAGTGTATGTGTTTTCCAAACGACAGTTTTGAGCCCTTGAAGGGCGGTGCGGGAAGGGGACGCCACTTGAAAGTTAGTTCCAAAAAAAAGTTTCTTCATGAAGAGCCCTTTTACAAGACTATTAGCGAAGGGTACATTCATACAGTACTTTCATGCTCCCTTTAGAGTGCCCAAATCAAGAGATCTGTCCTTTGAAGGGAGTAGGGCATAGGGATGTTCACTTTCAATTGGTATTCGCCAAGGATCAATGATTGCTGGTCTGGGCCATCATCTTCCTTCTGTGACTCAATGATTATTGTACCACATTAATTCAGATAGTATGGATGGATGCTAACAACACAACTAGCATTCAAAGTGAATTAGTTTGCTACCACTAGGTGTCAGGCAAAGCTAATAAATGCTCAGCATCATCTCATTGGTTGGCCAGGACAGAGGAGAAGCCTCATGAAGCTTGTGCTGATAAGGGAGTGAATGTTTTCCATGTTTAGACTGTCCTCAGGGCAGAAACAGAAATATGACCACTCCCAAGGTTCCAA
This sequence comes from Moxostoma hubbsi, assembly GCA_032164185.1. Taxonomy (NCBI): domain Eukaryota; kingdom Metazoa; phylum Chordata; class Actinopteri; order Cypriniformes; family Catostomidae; genus Moxostoma; species Moxostoma hubbsi. The sequence goes on along the minus strand of JAVLUX010000022.1, from coordinate 3,489,334 downwards.
TAAAGATATTAACATCACATTGGATAAAAACCTACAAACAGACAGTAATAGATGGAGATGTGCAAAAGATAACGTTATGGTAGGGAGGCATGAGAAAAATGGTCTAAATGAACACTCAAATTCGATTCCCGGCCCACATGACTCCACATGCCGAAGTGTCCTTGGGCAAGACATTGAACCCCAAGTTGCTCCCATTGGCAGGATAGCACCTTGCATGGCAGCTCTGCCGCCATTGGTGAGTGTTAGTGTCTGAATGGGGAAATGAGACGCAGTGTAAATCACTTTGGTTTAAAAAGGTGCTATAAAAGTGCAGACCATTTACCATTTTTTCCTATACCCACCCAGTAAGTGGCGATATGCACACAGAATGTGAATTGCCAAAAACAAAAGAAGAATGTGAAAGTGGAGATTGATAGTAAAAAATGGGGACGTCCGACTACCAATACAGGTATTGGCACTCACGTACTGGTACTCAGCTGTATCTAACATTTGTGATGCTCCGTTATGCAGCACTTTTTTTGACAAAATATAACTCCAATGTTGTATTTTGGACTGGTCTGTGAGGTTCTGTATATAAGCACTTCATTGAACAAATGTTGAAATGTTGAAAATGAATTGAAAAGTGAAAGTTTTAATGTATTAATTTAATTAAATACCATTTTGATGCTAACGGTTGATATGTATCGGTGGGCAGTGCTGGGCGGATTACTTGTGAAATGTAATACGGTACTGATTACAAATTACATTACAAAACTGCAGTCAGTAATGTAATCTCATAGATTACATTTGAGGGGTAATCTAATCCGATTACTTTTGGATTACTTTACATTACTTTATTACTTTGTCACATGCATTTGAGTAGGATAAACATTTTAACATACAAGTTCAAAGAGGAAGAAAATGTTTTCCACTCTTTATGACTAACAAAAAGAGCAAAAAAAAGTTATTGTTGAAAATTATGTGATGGTAATGACGAGCCTTATTGCACGTTTGGCTGCAGTTTCCCAGTGAAATGTCCAGCGGGGGTGTCCAACTCAAACATTTCTCATCAAATTTTACTACAACAAAATATTTCAGCCATTATTTTCACATTAAGTTCACAGCTCTATAGTCTACCTGTATGACAACAATTGTCTCATTTGAGTCATTTGAGGAATTTAATCAGAATTGATGAGAGACAGAACTGCTTTAATGTGGCGTAACTGTTGCTACTAATACGTGATGGGTTTCCCATTCGATTCATTGGATTGTTATTATATTTTAGTGCATAAATCCAACATGACTCGCTCTGGAAACCTAGAAAGGTTGTAGGTTCTGTATTATATTTTTCAGTCTATATTAGATAACATGTACAGATTAGATTAGTCATGAAGACTGGATGATTAGGAGATTTGGCGGCAGCGCAAACATGATATCATACATCCGAGTAGCCAGTAGGAAAGCTCTCATTTGTTTTATATAAACAAGCAAACAGTACCTAGCACTGGCCCACAGATATGATGTGTTCTGGCATGGACAGCACATGGAAAAACCATCTGCTATTGTCATTCTGCCCACAGGTTTTATTTAAACAAGAACGCCTGCACATATCTCCAGTGGTCTGAAAACTGATAATATCATAAATGATTATCATAAACACTCTTATACAGCTGCTGTCTCACTGGAAACTGTGAACAAAGGCTTGCAACACGTCATCTTCTGGCGCAAGGCAACTGCCGTGATAATGCTCATTTTAATATGATGAGAAAATGTCTAATTTTGGGTCCAAACTGATGATGACAAAATAACTGCGGCATCTTAGAGTCTAAACTAAGTCAGGTTAACTTAATATATCATCTTTCTCAACAAATACACTGTCCTTGATCCTGAGGAGGAAAATCCATCAAATCAAGGCAAACAAAGCACACCAAAAAAGCTCTGCATTGATTGGCCACTTCCATGACACACTGTCAATAATGAGTCGAGTCGCTCTCCCTACACTCTCAAAGTACTTATATATGTGTATATATCTGAATAATTTCCAATAAACTTAAAATACTAATAATCAATAACTTTAAATCAATAGTATCATTTTTAATTAAATTACATAATTCGCAATGCTTCATGGGATTGTAGTTCATTCCCTCATGAAAGATGTTAAGTGCAGAGTCTTGAGCCTTTGTCTTTTTGTCCGATTTTCAAATACTTTGTTGCTTTAAATCAAAGTTTGTAATGTTGAGATTCCCCTCTGAGCTGGTTGGTTTGGTTCATGGCTTACAACTCTTTTATTAAGTATTTTTATGAAATCCCAATGGGATAATTAATGGGAAAAATTCTTCTTGAGCCAAGATGGCTGACAAAATGCGTAGGCACTGTTGCGCTCTATAAACAACCACACTGAAACCACACATAACACCCTAGTAACCACCTAGAAGCACCCTAGTAACCATCGTAAACACCCTAGCAACCACATATCAAACATCCACAACACATTCCCTTACAAAAAAAAAAATCTAAACTAGCTGCAAACATGCCAAAAATTTGCTGCTCGTTATTTTCACATGCAAATTCGATGTTTGCAGCTCAGATGTTTGCAGCTCTTCGCCGGTAGTGGTGAACCTCTGGCATACATTTGGCAAAAATGGACAATTTGAGAGTTTGCATGGGCCGGACCCTCTCAAATGGCAAAAACATTTTCAAATGTTGTTCGGCACATTTATTTAAACTGAATTTTATACATTTCTCAGACAGTGTCTCTATGGGCATAGTACATTCAAGAGGACCCATAGTCAAGGGTCACCTATGACTATTATTTATCTAAAATTATAGAAACATAAAAACAAGGCTTGATTTATGGTAAGGGGGAAAAAAAGATCACATTTAACAGATCTCAGACTTGCCTTTGCTGGAAAGATATTGCTGCTCTCCTTGGAGAGGTCAAGAGAGGTCAGTACCCTCAGGGGTCTGTTTCCTGCTGCTAAAGAGAGCATGCTTTAGGTAGCAACGGTGAGCAAATAACTGATCCTTAACATGTTAAACATGGGTACTTTATGAGACAGTCTCTCTCTCTCACTCTCTGTGGATTTCCGATGGTCTTTTCTTGTCTGGAAATATGCTGAGTCATACTTGACCGGTCCAGCTCTTGGGAATGAAAAAAACACATGTGATAAATGAACATTCATCATTGTAGTTCACACTGATCTTCTCTTGGCCGGTTCAGTGTCTAACCCATTTGAGAAAGTTGCTACATTACGTAAGCCTTCTGGATGAGGTTTGAATTTGGCTAGTTTTAGACGGGACATCAGTGAGTGATACTTTAAAAATTAAAGGGATAATTCACCCAAAAATTTAAATTCTGCATTATTCACTCATTTTCATGCCATTCTGACCCCATCTGTGAAACACAAAAGTAGAATTTTTACAGTTTATAGTGCTCCAAATTGCTCCAAAATGACCAAAAACACTATTAAAGAACCATAAAAGTAGCCCATATCACTTATGTGATATATTCCACATCTTCAGAAGCTATATGATATCTTTGAGTAAAACAGACAATCTTCCAGAGCAGCTCTTCAATATAATTCTCTGACCTGCATAATTGAATATATGTGTCATATTCACTTCGACATAAACAAGAACCAGTGACGTTGTGGCGGCAGTGAGCATGTTTACATGCACGTTCTTACACTGATTATGCTAAATATGCCGACAACAGTTATGGTCGTTTAAACGTCTTAAACATTGTTCATTTATCATAATGGTTTAAGCTAAAACAGTTCGGCACACATACTGTAGATGTAAACACCTTTATCGATCTTCTTACTGGCTTATCCAACGTGCGCAAGCGTCGTGTTTACGTTTTGACGTCAAAATCATAGAATAACCTGATGATTTCAAGTCTCATATAAATTCATTGTTGTTGCATTGTCTGGTTTATTGAATAAGCTGGTTTTTGGTAGTTATCAGTGTATTGGTGTGCATGTACACACACTCAGGGATGTCAAACCTTGCATGACACATCAAGGCGTCATTTTTCAATTTGGGAACTTTGGCGAAAGGGTTGATTTCCCATGAATAACTTTGTACATTTTGGTCTTTTCCTCAGTTCCTGTTTTTCTGTCTTTTTTGGGAACTTGACCATTTTAATCAAGCGGTGGAAAAGATTCTTCAAAATATCTCCTGTCTTTACAAAAATTGGACATAATGACAGAATTGTCCTTTTTAGGTGAACTATTCTTTCTATTCCACATTTCAACGCAAGACAGCTGTGATTGTTACTTTCGCCTTTAGTATGTTTTCTATATTAACATTTGTGGCTGATGACATTTACCAACTGATATTAATGACCCTTTAAATACATGTCAAATAAATACAAGTTTAAATGAATTTTTCCTTTTAGGCTTGTTTTTGCCGTGTATTGTAGAGGCTGTACTTCATTCAAACGCCATTGACTGTGTCATGTTCCGTCTTGAGTTTAGAGATGTTACCTGCTTTATTTTGATGTAAAATGAGCCAAGTAACAGAACTAATAGTTCTTCACTGTCCCATGTAGAATTCAGTTGAACCCTAACTAGTAGGAGCGCTTACCCGCCAATTTATACAGCTGCTGTACCACAAACAACACGGAAACAGGCACTCAAAATCAATCAAAAACAGGCCGCAGTGCTCTCCAGAACTGTCAGCTAGAGACAGTTGAAAATAACAACACATGCTTAAAAATCTTTGACAGATGAGGCCATTTTAAAGTCATTGAAAAAAACAAAAAACATACCGGCCACTATTGTGACAATTGGGGTGGTGGCGGAGTGTCCCATAAATGTCTATGGTGGATACGGCCCTGGTTGTAAGCTTCATAATATGCTTTATTTTGTACTTTTTCCCGTTCTTCATACAGAAGACATTTTTGATGAACCATTTCCACAAGTATTTTGATGCTTAGAGTCTATTAATTCTCACGGATGACTTGAGCTATGAAGATATGGTAAAACATGCAGATTTGGTTATTTAAAGCTGAAACCGAAAAAGCTAAGTTAATTAGTTAATTTCTCTTTTCCCTGCCTAATATGCAGAGACAACTTTAAGCAAACCATTCAAAGACTCATTTCCTCAAAAGTTGGAAACACTGTCTCTAAAGCACTATAAAATATTCCTGTGTTTGTTTTGAGCAACCTATCCAGCCAGACACAAAAACATTGACTCAACCAATGGCATGAGTTGGGGGCGGGACCATCTTTTTGTTCACTCAACAGAAGACGGCGTATATTCAGAAATCTGTTTGAAAACATACGTTTAGTTTTGGGGCGGCTGTGGCTCAGTTGGTAGAGCGGGTTGTCCAATAGTCACATGGTTGGTGGTTTGATTCCCGTCCCACATGACTCCACATGCCTAAGTGTCCTTGGGCAAGACACTGAACCCCAAGTTGCTCCCAATGGCAGGCTAGCACCTTGCATGGCAGCTCTGCCATCATTGGTGTGTGAGTGTGAATGGGTGAATGAGACGCAATGTAAAGCAATTTGAATACCACTAAGGTTAAATAGATGCTATATAGGTATAACAGACCATTTTGAAATTCCATTCGGTGGTGCAGAAATTACAGAAGAAAAAAACCCTGCAGTAACAATTGTTCCACCAGATATACTTGTATGCAAGACAAAATTCCCAACTTTCCCAACCAGCTCACAGAGCCGTTCTTGAATATTTGCTCCATCTAGGTGCTGTGGTGTTCTTCTTCACGAGATCAGAAGTTCTCCTGAGAAAAAAAAGACCTATGTACTATCCACATGCATTTTAGAACAACATTAATATTCAATTTAGCACTATTGATGTTTAAATTAAACATAAATGAAGAATCCATTAGGTCTACAAGCCATGAAACAGCAACCTCCTCTGGGCTGTTCCACTGGACTATCTCTCAACTTTGATTTCCCATTGAACAGTCCCATGGGAAATGAGCAAATGATGAAGTAGTCAAAGAATATTTTGGAAATATTCTGGAAAATATCCGAGCATTTGTTTGTGATCATCTCTCATTCTTAAGAGCTGCTTTGGTATCTTGTCTCTGAAGAGTGAATGTTTTGGCAAGGAATGAATTTGGAATTGAATCCAGGTTTTACAGAACTAAAAAAAACTCTGATATTATTGTAAGAGAATTCAACAAGAACAACAATAACAACAACAAAAGTGGTTTATCTGTCCCTGGGGCAAAGTGAGAATTTCAGTGTATCGGCGGGCATGCCTACAATGCAAATTAAAAATACACCCCTCGAGCCATTGTGTTAAATATTCGACATATATTTGAATTAAGGATCATTCTGAGAGCGTGGCCCTTTGACTTGAAACGTCCTGATGGTTCAAATTAAACCACTTGAGCCCCAAACGTTGAATACCTTTAGTGATTGATCTGCTTGATGCTTAAAGGCTCTGACCTCTTGCTTATTTAAACAAGAAGTAACCCAATATGATGAAAGCTAAGATCATCAAGAAACCCGTGGGTGGTGGTAGCTCAGTGGTTAAAGATCAGGGCTAGAACCCCAAAGGTCTAAGGTTCAAAGCCCAGATGGTGTTTGACTGATGAACAGGAGGGTTGCTGTCACTATTGAGCATTCACTTACAAAAACAAATCACAGTACTTCCATCTGTTTTTTGGACATGTGATACCTCTACACATTCTGTGGTGATACTATGGTACAGTGATCCCTTACAAAAAAGTACACTCTAACTATGGTAGTACCATAGTTTTTTTGGGACATTTATAGTCCTGGAAGTACCTTTGTGCTGGGGTTTTCAAACGTTTCGATGCCATGGACCCAGATATGGTGAAATCCTTGCGAGCGACCCCCTTTCAAAAATATGCATGCAGCTTTATATTTTCATGTATAAAGACCTCATTTTTTGTGTGAGAAAAGATGTGATATTATGAAGATAGCATGTTGACGAAAATAATTATGCTTTTATTGTCATTGTACTAAAGACAAAAGATATTTACTAGTAATGTTAGTATGTTAAACAAAGGGGTAAAACTGTTCAAACAAACTCAAATGTATTTGTATAAAGCTTTCACTAATAATATACTGGAAATGTTACAAAGCAGCTTTACTGAGAATATGGCCATACAACCCCCAGTGAGCAAGCAAAAGTTTCAAGAAATATATAAACTGGCTGCCTAAGGTTTGGAATAATGTTCAGATTTTGCTGTTTCGGAAGGGAATTGGTACTTTAATTCACCAAAGTGGCGTTCAACTGATCACAAAGTATAGTCAGGACATTACTGATGTAAAAAACAGCACCATCACAATTTGAAAAAAGTAATTTTTTTATCAAATCTAGACAGCAGCATCTTATCATGATAGATGAGTAATCATGATAAATTGATAATTTGGTTCTAGAAAATGACTTGCCATTATATCAAACACAGCTGAAAGCTATTTGGTTCATTAAATGGAGCTTAACATTGTCTTTGTGTTTGTTTTTGAGTTGCCACAGTATGCAATATCCTGGCATGTCTTACTGTCAATATTAGGTCAAAACTGGCAAAAAAGGAACATTTTAGGAATAAAGGCTATACAATGCATGAAATTTCCAAAAGACTGAAGATTACAAAGGTGTACACTACAGTCTTCAAAGACAAAGGACAACTGACAAGGACAGAAAGAGATGTGGGAGACCAGATGTACAACTAAACAAGAGGATAAGTACATCAGAGTCTCTAGTTTGAGAAATAGACGCCTCACTTGTCCTCCGCTGACAGCTTCATTGAATTCTACCTGCTAAACACCAGTTTCATGTTCAACAGAAAAGAGAAGACTCAGGGTTGCAGCCTTATGGGAAAAACTGTAAAGAAATAGCCACTTTTAAAATAGAAAAAGAAAAGGTTTGAGCGGGCAAAGAAACACAAACATTGGACAACAGATAATTGGAAAAGAGTGTTATGGATCTTAACCCCATTGAGCTTTTGTGGGATCAGCTAGACTGTAAGGTACATGCGAAGTGTCCAATAAGGGTCACATCTATGGCAAGTGCTACAAGAAGTGTGGGGTGAAAGGTCACCTGAGTGTCTGGACAAACTGACAGCTAGAATGCCAAGAATCTGCAAAGCTGTCATTGCTGCACGTGGAGGATTTTTTGATGAGAATTGTTGAACAGTTATAGTATTAATGTCCTGACTATATATTGTGATCAGCTGAATGCCACAAAAGTACCAATTTCTTTCCATAAGAGCAGTGTATTTTTGGCCACCAGTGTATATTTACACATATGTATATCACAAACATATCTGATAACCTATAAAAATGATGGCTATCAATAGAAAAAATTTGGTTCTTGGCAAACTTCTATGGGAGCCTCAAGATGACTTAAAATTATTTCAAATAAGTTAATAAGCTATAGTATAATAATCTAACTTGCCATAATAAATCTAAAACCTGCTAAAATCACTATGAATCAAGGTGAATACCTTGGAGTACCATGACAGTATCATGAAATATGCACATGATCAATCATTCAGTACCATGGCATTACCCTGGTAACGTGGTGCACAGTATGAAGGCGCGATGATAAAATGTGAGCACGAGGCGATCGACTGTGTTCCGCGAATGCTACACGGTCCTTGAATAACATATAACATGCAAGTAATGGCAGCCGGTGGAGTTTCTGGTGCCCCTCTAGGGTATGATGGTGCCCCCCAGAGAGTTGGTGCCCTAAGCAGACAGCGTAATATAAGTATAGGGAGCTGCAGTACTGTGGTAGCCTAATGGTATTTTTCGGAAAGTGATTAGTCTAATGGCTTATAGTTTCAACAAAACCAAAATGGCAATGGCTGAACCGGACAGCTCCTTCAGTTTATGTCAATATAAGGCTAAATTTATTTATATCACAGCATTTATATCTGTCTACACTAGTGGTACGTGATTACAAATGAGATCACAAAATGAAAGAACTGTCGAGAACGTTTAAATCCGTCAAATGGGTAAATCTTCAAACAGTCCAGTATTACTTCTATAATAATTGCTAATGTGGGACTGCACACCAAAATCAAGTTCTTGCTAACCTTGCAGTATTTCCCTGCTGAGAAATAACAGCTTATAGTTTAGCTTGTGTCCTAGCCTGGACAAGCTGGTCGTCAGCTGGTTTGGGCTCCCAACGTGGCCAAGCTGATATTTTGTTGGTCAACCTGCTGGTCTCCCGGCATGAAAAACACCCCCAAAACCATTTAAATAGACTAGACTAGGCTAGTTAAGAACAGCAAATCACCTTATGCTGGTTTATGCTGTATTTTTATTTCAGCAGGGACCTGAATCTAGAACCTCCCCTTGACCCTGAGGTCCACCATCCCTGCCAGTGGGTTGTTACTGGATGTTCGTATGTGGTTTGTTGATGATGAATGGCGTATCCCCTGTACTTAAGACACACTGCTTGCTGGTTCTGTGATCTTGTGTAAACTTGCTGACTCTGACCCGCTGCTCGGGACTTTCAGTAGAGCTAGCAATGTCAGTTAGCAAAACACAACCGTAAATCAACGAAGGCTGATGTTGAGAAGCGAGAAATGAAACAAGCCACATACTTGACTCAAATCAATACAGCATCCAAGGAATGAAAATCAGAGGTCGTGTGTGCATTTAATTTGAGTGTCCATGTGAACCTGTCAGCCATTTTTCATATCGGCTGTCTGAAGCGGCATCGTATGTAGGGCTTTAAAGGAATGGTTCACCCAAAAATGAAAATGTACTCACCCTCAGGCCATCCAAGATGTATCTGAGTTTTGATGAAGAAAGAAACTCAGATACATCTTGGATGATCTGAGGCTGAGTAAATTATCAGCAAATTTTACATTTTGGATGAACCATTCCTTTAATTGCATCTATTGGTGCATATGGAAAGGGGCGAGCCGGGAATGATAGCAGCAAATGCAGAGCAGGACTCGAGAGAGGTACAGCTGGAACATATCCCGAAGAGGACTGCAGCTTCTAAAGAGCCTGGTCTGAGTATTGGCAAGGCTGGTTAAGGTTATGACATCCAGACCCATTCTTAAGCCAGCAGGTTTGGATGAGTGATAGCTGACCTAACAGGGCTGACAGAGAAAATCTGAGATTTTTAGAAACATTCTGCCTCCTGTAAGTTTAGAATACATTTAGTGGCCACAGAGTAACAGGGTCAATGCACAGTAAGGTCTGCATGACTACTTATTTTTACTTGTCATCTAGACAAGTAGTTGACTAGTCTGTGGATTAATACTAGTGGTCAACCGTTACTGTTTTGTTAATGGCAGATGCCGATATCCAGAGAGCAGGGTGGCCGATAAGCCGATACAATGCCGATATACTATATCACACAATTGAATATAGTAAATGATATAAACATAGATTTGCTAAAAATCATAATACACGCTTATTTAGCACTATATTTACCGAATTACACACAAAATTGTAACTTTTTTAAAAATAATCTAAAAAAATAATTTTATATTTTTAATGGTAAATAGCAGTTTCTTCTTGTTTCTGTTTAATCATCAAATTTTAGCAATTTATTTGCACATTATTTGCAAATTGTTATTATATTAGGAAGAAAGTAATAGCATTACACACAGTAGTGTCACATATTCCCTGTTGTCTTTTGTTTTTGTGCTTTTATGTTGAAATTCTTGTTTAGTTCCTGTTTCCTGTTAGTTTTTATAGTCCTCTTGTTTCCTCCAATTAGTTCTCACATGTGTTTTCATGTTCTTTGCCTGGTTTCCGGCATTTTATTAAATGCTGAGTTACCTTGTTTATCTTTTGTTTCGTTAAAGCAGCACTTGGATCCCCATTCTTTGCCTGCCTCGCCACAAGTAGTCCAGCAACCATAAATGGCATGTCCACGTTAGCTATTGCATTTTCTCCAAAAATACCAAATCAAACCAATTGTACATACAATGCAAAGTGAATAAGACATTTACTCACGAGACACATGAAGCGCTTTTACTTTGAAGTTGCACTCACGCACTCATGAGGATCCAGTTCGAGCAGCAATCTCCTGACAGTTTAGACGGCCTGGATCGGCTGCTTGGATTGTCATGGAGTGACTGTCATGATTTGTGAATCAGATGAACTTTTGATCCTGATACTTAAGTTTTGATTCTGGCTCATATAATACGCACTTCAGAGGCTTGACGGGAAGAAAACGCTGGATTTTTGTGAGGTATGTGAATTACATCTGTTTAATCGAGATATCTGCATATTTGCAAACAGTATATAATAGAAGTTTAATTGATATTTGCCTTTTATCATTTGAAAAGAAAGTTAAAGTGGCAGGGAACTGCTGAGGAGAGACTGATAGAATATGTGGTTTAGAGGTAAATGTCATGGTCCGTTCACCTTGTCAGGTTGGGGTTTTGCCTGACGGGACCGTGGCTGCCTCAGTGTTTTGTGTACTCCCTTTGTGTGAGCACACAGGTGGTGTGTTACTGCAGTGTGTGAGTTGCCGCCGTGCACTCTTCGTTGATGTCACGATCTTGTCAACCTGTCAGGTTGGGGTGTTTATCTGACGAGGGCCATGGCATCATCGTTCCCTCTTTTTTTGTTAAAACGTGTTTATGTTTTTGCCCTTATGTGTTTCAATTGCCATTGGCATGCTGAATCAGTGTTTCCATGGGAACACTGATCATCACAACCTTCAGCTTCGAGCGGTTCCCCATTTATTTAAACCCCCTCGTGTGTCATGTCCGATGTTGGATCATTGTCTTGTTATTGTGTTGTATAATGTCACGGTGACCAATGATCTGTTGAAGTGTTAACTGTGCTCTCTTGTTTAGTTGGAGATTGCTCGTGTGTCTGTTGGTTGCCTATCTCTAGAGGTGTGGTTACCTTTCTGTTTACTGCCGCCTTCACCCGTATTGTTGCCCAGATCCCTTGAAGGAGGATTCCTCTGTCTCTGCCCGTGTGTCGGGGGAGATCATTGCCTGGGCTCGCTTTGTTTGAAAAGGAACTTTTTGTTGTAAATAAATCCTATTGACTGCTCTCTCCCTGACAGTAAATAAATGAGCGCTCCATATGATGCTGGATTTGCTCAAGTTTTGTGAGGTTTGTTTATTACACCAGTTTAAACAAGAAATGCTAATTTTTGCAGACATATATACGATATTAGTTTTTATAGATTTTTTTCCTTTTTTATTATTAGACAAGACAGTTAAAAGTTACAGGGAACTGTTGAGGAGAGAAGGGGAGAATGAAAACCCTTTTACACTTTAAAATGATGAGCTCAAATGCGTCTGCCATGACTCTGATATGCGGACCGTTTCAATGAGACTGTGTTGCAGTCTCCGGTCAATTAATGTAGTAACATGATGGCACAATGAACCGTAAAAACACAATGAACCGTGACTGGTTTTTAACATGTCTCAGTCACTTCACATGCAAGAAATAAGTCTGCCAAACAGGAAAATGTATCTAGTGGTCAACCGATATATCACCAAAGCCAATACATTGGCAGATATTCTGACTTCTTAAATTATCAGCATTGGTCAATTTATCGGCCTCGGTGGTATATCGGTTGACCACTAGTCAATACCTACCTTGTGTAAATGACCATATGCCGACAGCTTTAAAATACCTTGAGAGTAACATGAAAATACCATACCTAAACATAACGATCATTCTTTAGCCTGCCATGGTAATATTTTATGGGCATATACTGCACCATACCATGGTACCTATTCATGGTCATGGTACCAAGTACCTTGGGAGTGCCATGTAAATACAGTACCATGGTGCTTAAATATGGCAAAAATTCAGTGTCTTGATGATTCATATCAGAGCACTATGGTATAACCATGTTTTTTTACATTTATTATACCATTTGAAGTTCCATGAAGTAAATAATTTAATATGGTAATCATTCATCACCATGGTATACAGTATATGCAGCTTTAGTGGTCTTTATTGTTTCCAACCCTGCATTGACAGTATGTCTGTGCAGTTTAGATGATGCAGGTGAGCTAAGATGATTTGTGCATGCCTTAGGAACCAAACTCTTGACTTTGCTAGTGCCAAAAGGCTCTTTCCCACCTACAGTTCTTGTACTTTTCCCTCAGTAACTTTATAGATGAGAACTATAGATGAGAGGAGAGACAAGGCGGCGGAGGCTTTCTTTAACGACGGAGCACATGCTGAACACAGTGGACAATATGTTGAAAATGCACTCTAAACAAATTTATCAACACAATCTTTTACAATAAAGGCGTTTATGACCCAGCATAAATTACTGAACAGAAACACTCACTCATTGACTTAAAAAAAACAAGTTTACCAGGCAGTAACAGGCACACAATATGTCCCTCATGTAAACTAGATTTAATGATGGTTTAGTGTGTAATAAAGCTGAATTTCCCACTCTCTATAAACATCTGATTATTTATATCTGTCATCCCAGGAAAAAAAGTCGATGTAGTATCCAGAAATCGTTTATTTTCTGTATTATCACACAGTACAGATGCGACGGAATCGCAGATATTGTCTCCAGATGAAGACACACACACACACACACACACACACACATGTGAAATGGGTGATTCTCTTTGGCTTCTTTGCTGTTCAAGGAGTTATAAAATGAACGCAATCCTCCGAGTAGCAGGCTAGCAGCTAGTTTGTTTACTAATGGTGGCTGTGGAGCTCCTCTCCTTTCTCAATGCAGGTTTTTGGGGGGTTGTACTTGATTGTTTTGATTACCTCCCCCCCCAACCCCCTGGAAACTACGCCCCTGACTGTTTTCATTGATCTGTCAGTATTACCTCATTCATTATACGAGGGCATCTGTCCAGTCAGTTTGGAGAGGTGCCTTTACAACACACTACAATGGTATTACCATGTTTTAAGGATATGGTACCATGGTAGTGACATGGCTAATATACATGTACCATAGCAAGGTGTTTTTTGAAGTATTTCGGAGTACCATGTGAATTCCATATTACATGAATATGGTAGTTATGCAGTACCATGGTACAGTATATATTATTGTAGCATAGTATTCGCCTTACATGATAATGGCATGTACCATACCATGGTATTTTTTTAGTATATTGGAATACCATGTGTATACCATAATTCACGCAGTACCATGAATCACAGTACAATGATAATACCATTGTATTATTCACCTTAAAAGCAATAGCCTCACACACATATATGTGTGTGTGTGTAATATATATATATATATATATATATATATATATATATATATATATATATATATATATATACATACACACACACACACACACACACACACACACACACACACCATGGTAGTACCTATGTTTTTTTTTTGTTTTTTTATTTTACTTTTTATGATGTACCATTTGAATACCACTGAATATGAATGTGGTTGTCATTCTGTACCATAGCATCATGCATCATCACCATGTTGTTTTGGACATTTTACTATGGTAGTCCCATGGCTTTTGGACATTACCATGCCTTTATAGACATGTGCCTAGTACCATGGTATTTTTGTTACTGTGAAGTTACTTTTCTTTGTCAAAGCACAAAAAAAAAACAAAAAAAAAACTTTTAAACTTTGGTATTTTTTTATACGCACGTGTTTTATGAACATACCATAGCATGGTATTTAAAAAAAAAAAAAGCCTTATTCATACCAACTTTATTGCTTGTTGAATGTGCTGGAACAACTCTGTAATATTTTCCGAGTCACATATGTGAACATGGCCCATGGTTCTGTTTTCCACTCAGTAATGAGCTCACTCGTCATAAATCCAGTGTCTTCTCAGTGCTGCTCACGTCTGGAGGGCCTATAATCATGCAAGGCACATTGCCTTCAGCCTGACATGTTCAAAGCAACAGGTTAACTGGGCCTGTTTTGAGCATGTTCATGTAATGCTGTGGGGGTCGTCGTCACTTTCTAAGTCATTTTCAGGACAACTTCCTTATTAATAAATATCATCTTCCCACTGATAACTATAATCTTCGTGTTAATGAAATAGTGTGCACTGATTCTATAGTTTTGTATTGGAATGAGACTTAAACGAACCAAACAATTCCTGGAATTGTCTCATCTGTAAAAAGGTAGAGGAATTTCTGAAGCGACATATTGTTGGGTGTGATGGTGACGTCCCAGCAGTTCCAGACTACTGATAGCACAGATGGGAATAAGATTTGTTCCCCCATAAATCTTTGCATAGCTTCTGTGATTCACCCGTTACCCGATGACTCACAGTCAGTGTTTGTTTGAACTGGGTTTCCACGACTGGAATCCTGGAATCTTTGTGAAAAAATATTCTTGTATTTAAGAGCGATGGGGAGGAACACACAACCAAAAATAAATTCAGACATAACCACGACAATTAAAATATTATTGCTGAGAACTTCATTTGCCATCATGTTGAAAAAATGTTTTGGTCTTTAATGACACTTGTTTAGTTTTTGTGTAATGGAAAGAATGATAGGAGAGTTTCGTAAAGTGTAAAAGCCAACTAGGGGTAACGAGAGCCGATGTGAAACAAATATAAAGTGAAACTTAATTAAAAGAGGAATCGTTCACGTCATTTACTTTACTAATGTTGTTCCAAAACCAAGTGCCATGTTTCTTTTCTTTTGCCTTATCCTGTATAATTGAATTATGATGTCATGTGTTGCTTATGACACGTGCAAGATCCAATGGCATTTTGTTGTCAATAACGACAAACACACGGTCCATTAGGGGCCTTATTTATAACATAAAAGGGAACATTTTTCATTTTTAATGCAATTTAAGCAAAATTTAACAGCAATATGCATGTTAGCATGAGTTTAATGTGATAAAATCACTTACTAACCTTTTCTGTGTAAAGATATATATCCATATCCTTTGTTGCCATGACGATCTAATGCTTTAAACCCTAAACAACTGTGTAAACTACGATTTTTACACCTCAAATAATACACAACATTTAACAGGGGAATTAATGTAACTGCTTTTATAAAATCCTCCAATCCTTTTATTAACCCTTGTGCGTCAATTTAAAAGTTAATCAGAGGTCCTTAGAGGACAAAAATGTCTGCGTCAAAATACTGCCATAATAATATTGTTTTCCGCTTTCAGTGAGTTTATTTTAACCTACATCAATTATGATCGTAACTACCAAATGTTCATTCATTATCAGGATTGCAACCCTTTAATTGGCAGTTTGTTTATATAATGCCACTGTTGTTTTTTACACACACACACACACACACACACACGTTGTGTTTCCATGTAGGGACTTTCCACAGTTTTGATTCTACTACCAAAACTGCTACTTTTAACTATATATTCTATCCCCTAAACCTAACCCTTACAGAAAACTTTCTTTTATAAGCTGTTTTCCTCATGGGGACCAACAAAATATCCCCACAAGGTCAAAAATGTTGGGTTTTACTATCCTTATGGGGACAATACAAAGTGAAAAATACACACACACACACACACACACACACACACACACAAAAACACCCTGAAATCAATTCCAACACACCCACACAGTTGTAGCTGCATAATTTATTAAATTGGCCTAAAATACAGCAAACAGAAAATAAGAAAAAAGCATGTATTTGCTCCATAGGCTAAACATGAGAAAATAGCACCATCTGGTGGAAAATATATATATTTTTTAATTTTGAAGCCAGGGCTCCAGAATAATAGCATGAAATTAATGATTTTATGCTTTAATGGCACTGAGATAAAATATTGCAGATTTAATGGGTTTCAATGGGGACACATTTTGTGTAAGTAACTATTTTGTGTACACAGTGTATTATAGATGTATTATAGGAACTGAAGTTGAAATGTCAAAATTCCCCCCCCAAAATACACACCTTTTGGTAAAATTTAAGCCATTAGACTCAACACAGTCATAATGATAAAAAATTCATTTATAAAATAAAATAATAAATAAATTAAATTAAAAAGACAAAAATGTCCCGAAGGTCGCACAACCCTCCAAAATATTTGGCCCCATTCACTTCCATTGTAAGTGCCTCACTGTAACATCAATTTTATTATTTTTTAAAGAAAACAAGGAATGAGTTGAAATACATTTTTGGTGGTGAACAATATTATGCAAATGTAACCGTAGTTCTAGCGGGAAGATTCATAGTGAGTGGTACATCACGCCATTACCCATTTTGCTTCTTAGCCAATCATATCCAGTTTATTTTTCAGTGAAACTAGGGCACCACCATTATCAACCTTGAATGTAGACCACTTCCGGTATCAGCCACTTCCAGCTATTTTAGCGATACAGAAATACTACATTATGCTGCTTTATATTACAGGCTGGCAATATATGTCATCTTACTATCATTAATTATGATTTTCATAAACTCATTGGACTTGAATGCATATAGTTTTACCTCATATCTCATTTTGCCATTGTTTTATCACACTGTTGCACAGGCAGAATGAATAAGAGATCAGGCGCTGCCAGGACAGTCCTCCGCGCCGTCTGACCACCTCCACAAACTTTACACAGCCAGCAGTGAGCAGAAGGCCACTGGGAAAATGCTGCTTTAACTTTCTGTGCACCAAAACTGCATCTTGTTTCATCTTGCCAAATAAATAAATGCATTTTACCCTCCGTTCTTGTCAGAGAGCATTCTCTCTTTCTCAGCAGTGTATAGTAAACAGACACGCAGATCACTCATTCAGCATGGCTAATGAAATATCGCCTTTGGAAATAAACAAATGAAGGCATCATTGGAGGTTATGCGGGTACATATAAATGGAGGTTTACATGGAGACAAGAAACGCTGCATCCTCACCATCTCGGTAAAGTAAGAAGCAGATTTTATTACCATCTCACACAGCAACAAACTTTTACTATAAATGCTGAAGTTAGAAATCATCCGACATTTGGCCATCATTCTGCTGTACATCCTATGGTGGTGTGATTGGTTTATAAACTTATATCACTAAATTCTGGTATTATTATCCTTCTATTTGTTTACATTGCGGGTTTACATGCAGCTGATGTTTACTTCCATGTTGCAAAATAAGGTGGATGCTAACCCTCACTTTCAAAGTCTGCTAACAGCCTATAACATTGACGTTTGAGTGTGCCAACGTGGCACCTCCACCTCCCTACCGCCACCAGAAGAGTCTCGTCCTGCTGCGGAGCAAGGCTTCACAACCCTGCCGCCATCTTCCGGCAGGATCTGATGGTTCGAGTTGGAATCACATTGGACCGTCAGATCAGGCTTACACCAAAGAGACATTAAATACATTTGTTTTCATCATTATTTCACCAAATAACGAACATGTCAATTTATTTTAGTCTACGAGTCTTTCTGATAGAACAAATGCTGTTGATTTAAATGAACTTGTATCGAACCCGTAATATTCCTTTTAAATATAGGCTGTGATCACACTGTGGTGAACAGTGAGCAGTAAATTAGCACAACAATATCATTGTGGATGACAAGGAGGTGGAGTTGTTTTTGAAGCATTCCAAGGAACAATAAAGAGGAGAACCGGAACATCATTGAGCATGTTGAACTGCTCACCATCTGAAATAACATGATTGGAGATGAGCTGATCTGAGTCAATTCATCATGGATGTTTGCTTTGAGAATCTCCAGATGTTCCTCAGACCATTATTTTGGGTGTTGGGTGGAAAGATGAAAGTTGTTTCATATCCTTGTGTTGTAATTCTACTGCTTCTATACATCCCACAAAAAACATTGAGTAGAATGTATTTGATGCCTTTCCATTCATTCATTCATTCATCTTCAACCGCTTATCCTGTACAGGGTCACGGGGGGCTGGAGCCTATCCCAGCTAACATTGGGCGAAAGGCGGGGTACACCCTGGACAGGTCGCCAGTCCATCGCAGGGCCACACATATACAGACACACACTCATACTCACATCCACACCTAGGGCAATTTTGGAGACACCAATTAACCTAGCCTGCATGTCTTTGGATGGTGGGAGGAAGCCGGAGCACCCGGAGAGAACCCACGCAGACACGGGGAGAACATGCAAACTCCACACAGAAAGGCCGGGGCAACCGGGGTTTGAACCCATGACCTTCTTGCTGTGAGGCGACAGTGCTAACCACTGCACCACCGTGCCGCCCATGCCTTTCCATATTGAATAGAAAACACAGTTTTTCTTGTCATGCAACACTTCTCCTGCAAGTGTAGTGTTACCATTGCAAAAATATTCCTGAACATAAGGAAAAGAGCTTCATAGCCACAAACCAGTTGTACATACTGATCCAGAATGTATGTAAATAAGACCCTAAAGTCTGTCACCACTAGATGTCAGACTGGTTGTGCAAAGCAACCCTTCTCGAAAGGTGAGACAGATCAGGGCTACATAATGATTTCCCACATATCATAATATAATTTCTTTCTTTTCTTTTGGTCTGTCTCTCTTTCTCTGACTAGAACATTCTAACAGACTCGTCAGGAAAGGGGGGATATGTTTCCACTACCACATTTCACCCCAGATCAACTATGTCTGGAAACTCCATCACTCTCAGGAAGAGGTTGTGAGTCAGACGATGAGAAACGTGCCGTGCTGCAGCCACCGATTAATCTATAAACAGCCTTATTTTACAGTCATTATTACATTTAATGTAAGGTCATGAAACCTTTAAATTCAAGTGGGTTTATATTTTCCTGTGGCGGGACTGATAGCTCGTGGTGGTCTCAGTGACACGGATTCTCGTCCCCCAATGAAACCAGGAAGTAATTGCGCTCGCATAATAATCAATGATGAGCACGATTCGGAGGTTGAATTTTCACTTTAAGATTAAAATTTGACTCCACTGATGGTTAGGTTTAGGTTTGGGTTAGGGCGCATGCTTAATAATTACATAATTTACAACTAAAACGTCACATTTGGTGCAAATGTTTGAGGACATTTCACCCAAAAACAGGAGCTTCTATGTTCAAGCACAGAGGTTTTCAATTGGCGAGGCGCGCCTCCCTTGGGGGGCACCAGAGGGCCCCAAGGTCATGAAAATCCTGGAAAAGTCATGGATTTTAGAAATTGTGTTTTCCAGACCTGGAAAAGTAATTGAAAATGGCTGTCTTCAAGTTCTCTAGGAGGAGGCTCACTTTAACCCAATTTGAAAACCCCTGTTCAAGAACATGACATACTTAATATCAAAATCAAAAGAAATAAGAAATGACTGTATATTTAGCATAATGAAAAAGGAGACCTATTTTAGGCCCAATAAAGGGAGTTCTGTTATGACAGAATTTCATTATTGGGTTGACAATTCCTTTAAAATTTTTTAGCATTTTTACATTATTTTCATGATAATTACACAAATTTACTCCCCCAATTCTCATTATACATTGACTTGTATGCATTTGGCATAGGAGGCTTTTTTTCAATGTCACTAATCCATTATACATGACCACTGGTGCATTTCCCAAAGCATTGTTAGCCAATGGTAGTCGCTAGTTCCATCATTACGAACAGTCAACGATTTGGTATTTCTCAAAACAATAGTTCCAATGTACATTCGCAAACTCTGCCAATTTCGTTTTTGTTTATGGTGTCACAATCATTTGACTTTGCTGAGGCTTGTATATCTTCATTTCATATATACTGTATACATATATCTTTCATTCTGTCAAGTCTTAAAACCCCATTTACAAGCTCATTCCGGGGCTTTTGCAGAAAGCGTCATTCTGAAACATCATGAGGGCACATCCCTTTTTCGTACACCAATAAAGGGATTAAGGGAACGGAATTTAACATACTCTGTTGGTGAACGATGCTTATGTGGCCATGTAAAACATTAGCGGCACTCTTGAAGGCGTTTGAAGAGTACATATGTTTGTATGTGCTCAAATGCACCAGGGGAACCCAGAGACTGTTATAGATCCGAATGTATATGGGGGTCAAGAGAAACGATTACATGGGGCATACAAACATGGATTCCACTTTCGCGTCTTAAGCAGCTTTCTCGCAATAAACAGCTTTCTGGTGTCCATGTAAACGTGCTAGAATTTGACATCCATTCAATTTCCACAGATATTGTTGAACCAATGTGGTTTGAATGACGAATGTGCGACATGGTTACTACAGTTTCGGGAAACAGTCACGACTTGCACATTTTTCCAACAATAAATCGTTCTTAAAGCAATGAGTTACGTGGTTGTATGGTAAATGCACCCTAGAACATTTTTTTGGTGTAAATCATTCATAAAGCCATTCTGACGTGAATTCAAAATGGAAGATGTATTGAACAAAATATTTGTAATTTATTTGTAAATTATTAAAAAAATATTCAGGCAAACTGCATGACCACATTTTGATTAAAGAATGTGAAAAAAAATAATTGAATTTACAATTAAATGAGTTAAATTAACGTTAACTAATAATATCATTTAATAAAAAAAGTGTGTTGTTTTGCCTTCTTGCTCCACCACGACTGGTGGTTAAATCCATGTCTTCTGAAGCTAAATGATAGTTGTGGGTGAGAAACGGATCAATATTTAAGTCCTTTTCCCTTCACTTTCACCTTCTGTTTTTGGTGATTCATGTTGTTTGTGCATATCGCCCCCTAATGGACAGGGAGAAGAATTTATGGTAAAAAAAGACTTAAATATTGAACTGTTTCTCACCCACAGCTATCATATTGTTTCTGAACACACAGATTTCACCACTGGAGTCTACTAGATTACTTTTATGCTCCTTTAAAGGGGATTTTGGTGCTTCAAATACTGGCACCCATTCACTTCCATTGTATGGACCTACAGAGCTGAGATATTCTTCTAAAAATCATTGTTTGTGTTCTGCAGAACAATGAAAGTCATACACATCTGGGATCCCAGGAGAATTTTAATTTTGGTGTGACTATCCCTTTAAGAGATGCGCAAGTGCTTCCGACTCCCATGCCGGGGTTGCCAGTTTGAATCCTGTGGTCAGCTTCTGAATCGGCAGCTGCTAAACCAACCCCATCCCATTCGGAATGCTACATGTCATTCATGTCTTTGGGAGTGAAAGTTGAATGATTTCTACGATTTTGCCAACTTTGTTCTATTATTACGACTTGCCATGAGACAGGGTTGCATTCACTCAACTGTACATTTCAGCAGAGATGTGATTAAACACAGACACACAGCTGCAGATAATTAAATGTAGCTGTCATACCTGATCCGAATAATAATAATAATAATAATAATAATAATAATAATAATAATCCACATAGTTCAGGATCTTTGATTAAACTGTGGAGCCCTTTAAGATTACACATACTTTTTTCCATTCTACATGACTTCATTTATCAAAACATACAAAACAAGAGAACAAATTAGTCTGTTTTACACATTTAATAGTTTAAGTATAACCCAGGGCTGTTGTAATTTGTAGGTCTTCTGGGTAGCTCCCCATGATTTCTTATGGAAAAGGGAGTTATCGGAAAAACTAACAGACAGTGGAGAACTTGGAGGAATTACATCCCGGCTCATATGAAACATCATGTGGCACATGGAAAAAGTATTTTGGATGGATGTGTGCCGGTTCATCAATGTGTGTCGAAAGGAAATTATTTGTTCTTTTAATGTTTGATGGTCTAAAAAGTATTACACAGTAGTGTTACAAATGTAGGTTAGGTTCATTAGTTTAGGTTTAAATCATGTACTTCTAATCATGTACATTTGTTTGTAAATGACAGCATTTCTGGCATAAAGTTGATTACCACAAAAATGTATTTCGGCTTGTCCTTCCTGCTCTTTCAAAAAAAAAAACGTTGTTTCTAAAATGCATTTACAATGGAAGTGAATTGGGCCATTGCAATGTAATGTGCAGACAAGGTACAGTAGGACATGTTAACTAAATATAAAATTGTCAAAACCCTTTGTTTAACTCACCAAGTGGCCTCCAGATATCACCCCTTAATATACTGTTATTTTGCCATTTTTAATCCAAATTTGAAGATGTCTTCATTTCTGATCAATTGATCATTGTTAAAAATCATGGTTCATATTACTTCAAACTGGAAATAGGTCAAGTTGAGCGCATTGCATACAAAAATGTGTGATCAACAGGGACTGTTGGGTATTCAATGCATACAGACATTTGCACAAAGTAGTTGTAATGCAAAAATACTACAAATAATATTCCATTCTGAGCATACAACCCCATATAGCACAGGTACATCTCTGAGATGTCTCTCTTAGATCTTTTCATCTGGAATACATCATCTAATTAACGTCTTCTAAAAATCTGAAAAAGACCAAATTTACAATTATTCTAAAACATAAATGTCTCAAAGACATCTGCTGTATGTCTTATTGACAATCGAGACATACTTATTGGCATATCATATTAAAATAGATGTATTACAGATGTAAACACATACAGTACATCAAATAGACATCTGGGTGATGTACATGTGCTATCAGGGACAGGATGCTTAGACTTGATTGCTGTCTTCCTTTGACTTCTTCCTTTCTGTTGAGCTGCAGGTTTAGGCATGATCATGCAGTGTGCAGTGGTGAGTTTCCCTAACACAACAATAATAACTCATTTTGCTAAATAGGTCACCCTGTGGAAAATATGAGCATGTCAGTGTTACACTTTACAGTATTATACGGGGTGGCTGGGTAGCTCAGCAGTAAAGACGCTGACTACCACACCTGGAGTCTCAAGTTGGAATCCAGGGCTCGCTAAGTGAGTCCAGTCAGGCTTCCTAAGCAACCAATTGGCCCGGTTGCTAGGGTGGGTGGAGTCACGTTGGGGTAACCTCCTCGTGGTCACAATAATGTGCGCTCAACGAGCCACGTGATAAGATGCACGGAGGCAACTGAGTTTCGTCCTTCGCCACCCAAATTGAGGTGAGTCACTATGCCACCACAAGGACTTCGAGCGCATTGGGAATGGGGCAGTCCAAATTGGGGAAAAAAAAAAGAAGTCCACGAGGTGCTTCTGGGTAATGTAGTTTGGTGAGAGACTTGGGAGGGTGTGACAGCTGGGTTCTGACCGAGAAGCAGATCTGAACTTAAAACAAAAAATTTAAATAAAATAATTAGTTGCACAAGATGATGTTTAGTCCATACATGCCTCAGTAGTTTTGTGCATGCATGAGGGAGAGAGTTTTAGGCTATTAAATGATTTTAGATGTCCAGAAGTATTTTTAGAAATATTTTTTAATACATTTGGAGACATTTATTTATTGAATACAGTGAATAGAATACATTTATTGTAAAAACATTATTTTATATAGGCTACTATATGCTGTGATTGATATGAGCTCTATGCTGATAATTCCTCCATATGTGGAAAAACACTGAATTGCTTATTTTAGTTGATTTTAAGTCCCTTATTTTTAGCTTGTTTTTCCAGACCAGGTCCCTTTTGTGTGTGTGTGTGTGTGTGTGTGTGTGTGTGTGTGTGTGTGTGAGAGAGAGAGAGAGTGATTGATTGATTGATACTGCAGCTTGGATATCACTCATCCTTACCAGAGCGTACTGTCATTTTAAAAAAAGAACATTAATTAACTGGCTACCAGTTGGACAGGAGACAGTGGAACTCTGGAACCGGAATGAAAAAATGCTTTTTCTGCTCCGAAAGTATCCAACTGAAAAACATAAATTTTATATTCCCTGG
Organism: Moxostoma hubbsi; assembly: GCA_032164185.1. NCBI lineage: Eukaryota > Metazoa > Chordata > Actinopteri > Cypriniformes > Catostomidae > Moxostoma > Moxostoma hubbsi. Next base: position 3,464,786 of record JAVLUX010000022.1, on the reverse strand, counting down.
TGATGTATGATCTCCCAAAGTTTAATCAGTCAAGATTTGATTGAGAGCTCTAGTGTTCTGGTTATACACTCATTATAGTTTACCCGTCCGAATGTTTTAAATTCAGAACATATTCAATGTGATGTGCTTGTATACTCTCGTGGATATCTATTTACTCAATGTACTCTTTTCAGTAGTGAGTGATATTTTCTGTCGTAATGCTGGCAGATAATATGATGAGCTTTCTAGTAGCAGTTCACAAACTTCCATCATTGGCCATCTGCCAAACACATCATTCCCTGACAGTAGGGGGGAATATTTGTGGGTCAGCTGTCATCTTCTAGACACAACATACTCTGACTCAGATCTGTCTGATTGGCAGACCTTGAAAATCTGAAGCCATTCACAGTGTTAGGGAAGCTGCGTTGAAGCTGTACAAGCCAAGAAACAAGCTACTCATCATTTTAAGTAGTAAAACTACGGTCAAGCTTCTCATTTGAAAAAGTAGCTAGTTACATTACAAGCTACTAACAAAAAATAGCTAACTACATTGAAGTGACTTACGTGTACGTCACATATTAGGTTTGGTAGATGCTTTTATGCAAGCGATTTAAGGATAAGGTATACTTGGTTTTGCCTTGAGCCGTCATGTCTTGCGCATGGCCGAACACTGATAATTTGCCTTTCAAAGAATATTCTTTTGACTGCATACATGTGCACCATGACTGCTTTAGTACAGTAAACTCAGGGCGCTTGTGGTGCCGATGCACAAAGACGTGGACTGCCCATGTGTCTAAAACATGGGCAGCATGTGAACGGCGGCATTACACATGAAATCTCTAAGACACCAGGAAGTAATCACATAAAAAATGGTCACCGCGACTCTGAGGTTGCATTTTCTAAAACTGACTCCACTGATGGTTAGGCTAAGTGTTGGGGTTTGGGGTAGAGGTAATAAAATATGCATTCATGTTGACTGAATTATGTAATTTACAACTAAAAATAAAATGTGCTTTCGGTGCCATTCTGTGGACATAGTGTCTGGAAACTGGAGCTTACACATGCCTATATGTTAAACCACATTTCCAGCTTTGGCACTGGATGAGCAGTGATTCACATTTCAGTAAGTACATTTCAGCAGTATAACTTTCAACCTACTGTTGTGAATTCACAATGTGATCGGTCTAACATCTCCTTTTGAGTTTCACAAAAGAAAGAAAGTCCTAGTGCTTTGTAGGAGTTCTCTCTCTCTCTCTCTCTCTCTCTCTCTCTCTCTCTCTCTCTCTCTCCCAACATACCACATCCCTCTCACCCATTTATAAACAATCATTACAAAACTCTACCCAGTGGCTATTCCTCAGTCTGTTTCTAATGTAGAGTGGTTCTGGCTAATATGCATTGTTCCGTGGTGTGTGGACAGACCTTCCTGATCTTTCTCTCATATGTAAGCAATTTCCTGCTACTCCAACTCTAAACTCTTTTTTTTCTTTCTGGATTTGTGAAGGAGAATTTGGAGTTTTATGATATCTTTGTGCTCAGTCAAGCATAACTTACTATTGCTCATTCTTAAATGTAAGCATTTGAACAAACCCCCTGATACTAAGTAACAAGAGAGACACAAACTCACACACACAAACACTCACACACACATTAATGGCACAGACATTTGAAGGTAACTATATATAGGCCTGTATGTCTCAAAAGACATGCACCTTACGAGGTCAACTGTAGGCTTTGCAGTGCCTAGAATGACTTGTTAAGCCAAACCTTGAGTGACAATCCTTGCCACAGTAATTGCAAGTGAATGCGGTTACAGATTTAGAGGTATTCACTGCTTTTTCTTTGCATCACTCCCTCTTGGACGTCTTTTCTCCTGACTTCACCTGATACCTATTTTCACAGGCTGTTGCTAGCTGAGTCTGTTGCCGGCAGTTTGCTCCCAGTCACCCAGGTTGATATCGCAGCTCTTCATGTCCCGTTTACAGACATCTTTGAAGCGCAGGACTGGGCAACCAGTGGCTCGTGTGCCCATCACCAGCTCGCCGTACAAGACATCCTTGGGTATTCTGCCATCCTGCATGCAATGCAAGTGTCCAAGCCATCTCGGGCACCTTTGACTGAGTAGAGAGTACATGCTAGGAATGTTGGCCTTGTTGAGGACTGAGGTGATGGGAATGCAATCTTGCCATCTGATACCGAGGATGCGCCTGAGACAGCAGAGGTGGAATGTGTTTAGATGGTGTTCTTGATGGGCATATGTTGCCCAAGACTCAGACCCATAGAGGAGCGTGCTAAGGACACAGGCACGGTACATCTGAACTTTTGAGTTGAGCATTAGGGATTTGTTCTCCCATACTCTTTTGGTCAGCCTGAACATAGCTGTAGATGCCTTCCCAATGCGCTTGTCAATCTCTGTGACAAGGGACAAATTGCAGGTGATGGTGGAACCCAAGTAGGTGAAGTCCTGAATGGCTTCCAGGGTGTAGCTGCCAATTTTTATAGAAGGGGTGTCTCTGACATCCTGGCCCATGACATTAGTCTTTTTCAGATTGATTTTCAGGCCGAAGTTGTTGCAGACATTGGCAAAGTGGTTGAGTGTTTGTAGGCCATGTTCTGTGTGAGCTGTCAGCGCGACATAATCAAGCGAATAGAAGTTCTCTGAGGACCTTGCAGACTTTGGTTTTGGATCTGAGATGGCCAAGATTGAAGAGTTTGCCATCAGATCTTGTATGGAGACTCCGTCTTCTGCTGTCCCAAAAAAATGCCAAACAGTGTTTGGGCTAGCACGCACCCCTGCTTTACAGGGTGGTGCCGCTATGATGTATTGTTCCTTTCGTGTTGTCATTGAAAGAGGAGATGTCTGCCAGCAGCTTCAGTGAGCAGCCGATCAATTTGAGCAGTTTAAAAGGCCTCCCCTACTGATGAGGTCAAAGGCCTTTGTAATATCAATGAATGCCAAGTACAGGGGAATTCTCTGTTCTCGACATTTCTCCTGTAGCTGACGCAAGGAGAAGAGCATGTCAATTGTGGACCTTCCTGCTCTGAAGCCACACTGAGCCTCAGGATACGTCCTCTCTGCTAGTGACTGTAACTTGGTGAGGGCCACTCGGGCAAAGATATTCCCCACGATGCTCTGCGGTAGTTATTGCAAAGGTAACTCTATTGCCCCCTTAAATACTGAGGTTTGTTACCACCCTGGTAACACAAGAATGGAAGTTAAACATGTTAAAATTGGCAAAGCGCTGAATAAGTGCTTGGTGTGGTGGTGGCGTAGTGGGCTAAAGCACGGAACTGGTAAGCAGAAGGTTATTGGTTCGATTCCTACAGCCACCAACATTGTGTCCTTGAGCAAGGCACTTAACTCCAGGTTGCTCTGGGGGGATTGTCCCTGTAATAAGGGCACTGTAAGTATGATAAAGCATCTGCCAAATGCATAATTGCAAATGTGCTTGCATCTGTGTTCACATACTTGTGTTGAGTATGTTTTTGCCTTAAGCATTCCAAATGACTCTCAAACTTGCAGTTTATCAGTTTGAATCAGTCTGACAAATCCTTCACTGAATGAACTCCACTCAATGAATCACTTTCTGAACCTTATGCAAAGATATTATGCTGCCTTCATGTGCTATCAGAATGATCCTACTTCCCACTTCTTAAGCTGTAATTACGAGTATGTCGTGTTTACGTGCTTTGTTGTTGGATAAAACGGGAAACATGGACGATGCCAGGTTCATTCATGCATATTTCTCGAGGGACTATTATTTTGACACCATTATACATATCACTCAATGCTAATGTTATTTTGGTCAAATGTAACTTTTCACAGTGTAAAAATTTACAACATGCATAGAATGGTTGCTGATAAACATAAATCAATATGACCAAAACGGCAAGCGCTAACAATTAGCTGTTTTTAGAAAAATTATAAAGTTTAGGACTCCTCCTATCTCGGACACTCCATATCAAAATTCCCAGATGTAATTATGACTTGAGGGGTCATTCATGTGCAACTTCTAAGTTGGAAACTCGTTTTTACGATAATTCCGATAGCACGTGAAGGCGGCATTACTTTCAGTCATGTCAGACTCAAAATGAAGCAAAAATTGTTTGGTGTATTTATTGGTTTTTGAAACTTGAATCAGTTATTACAATCCATTTCACAAGTGAATTTGTCAATCAGTTTGAGATTTATTATGAGGGCTTGTTTAAGGACCCGTCAATGAACACCTGCTCAGACATGCTTGTGTAGCGTCTCGGTTCGTCGTGTCATAAACATACATTTTTAGGTCACTGTGTCAAGTTAAATATAGTTTAATACTTACAGCACATCTTGAGATCTCTTAGTTCGGGTTTGCACACCATCAAGTGTTTTGATCGCAAGAATGTAACGCATGTTTGTGTTGTTCTGCCTACTGAAGAGTTGTTTTCTTCACTGTATAAACTGCACGTTGCTCATACAGATGAAGTTTCACTTACTGCCCTCTGGAGTAAACAGGTGGTACTAAAAGCTTGCATTTCTCAGGAATCTTCCTTATTACGGTCCGGGGGCATTGCGATTAATTGCGTAAATGTTTTTAACGCGTTAATTTTTTATAAAATTAATCACGCTGAATTAAAACGTTAAATCGACAGCCCTAAATATTATATAATATAATAAAAACACACATACACTCCCCCCAATACAAAAGCATAATTCTTTAGAAACACTGCACTTAACAACCATCTAGCAATGCCCTAACAACCACCCTGAACAGTAGCAATGTATGCAGTTGCAATGTACGGAGATGTATGTGTGCTAATTGGGTTGTAGTTGTCTATACGAAGTAAGCTAGGAAAGAAAAAAGTTTGTACATTTGTTGAACAAATAGGTACATTTCTCAGGGGAATCCATTTAAAATGGTTTACTTATAATTGTCTTTCCAATTTAAGCTGGAAATGATCAAATATTAAAAAAAAAAAAAAAAAAAGACACACATCACATTTATGATGCTTCTGCACTCATTTAAACTGATGACTGGCCATCAAGTATAAACACAATGTATCCAAGAGCTACAAAGTGGAACATTGAGCCCTAAATCAAATAATAATAATAAAAAGCCTGAACCAACCCCTCTTTTTCCACACTGTGCAGCTGTTAATGAATATCTAATAGGAAGGTGGTAAATATCACTTCGTGGCAGTAAAATGTTATTTTCCAAACAGCCTTACATCATGAATAAAACAATGCTGGAATCATGGAATAACCATAAAATAGCAATTCACATGAATGCAGAGAATTTCTGCGGTATAATGCTGGACTTCACACATAAACAGAGTACTTTTGCAGTTTCACTGTGGTGTTGGTTCTTTGATGTGCATTTAAGATTTTATGAAATTCGCAGTTAATTAAATTGGCCACTTAAACAATGACATAATAACCAGACGTTTAAAGAGTCAGAAATCTAAAACAAGTGTGTCAGTGTCAACTCTTTCTCATGAATGTGAACCCGATACGCTGTAATATTATCTTTTATAGCTAACACAAAAGACACCGGTTTAATTTATTATGCCACAGAGACAATAGTGAGGAGGGTATACTGATCTTTAAAAATTTCACTGTCTCTGTTTATTTGAGTATAATCGTCATTTTAGAGAATTACTGATGTAATCTGTGGTGTTCTGCACAAACTTTATCCAGCCGTTAATGTACGTAATGTAGAGTAATAAATGTTTAAGCCCAAAACCTTTATGGTGAAACACAATTGCCTCATAAGGTTTTCTGATTTCCCAAAACTATTATTTTTCATTGTGCAAACAAGACAACTAAAAACGTGTAGCAAACTTAAATTACACAGGCCTGTATGGATTCTGCAACATATAAGTTCTTGGTTAACGATAATCAAATCATGATAGCGTGGCTAATTTTGATGACCGAAACGGTATGAGTAGCTTTACGATTCAGGTTCATCCTCCGCTTTTATTACTGCAGCCATTGTAATCACATTTTCCAACTTCTCATTACAAAACAGCTAGTTCCATTGAGATAGCACAATGTGGATTGTAAAAATGACAAAAACAGCACAAAAAACTGCACAAACTCAAATAAATGTACAAGTGCAACGGCAACGTTTGTCAAATCGCTGTGTGTGTTTACTTGAGGCCTGGCCATCAGAAATGGGATATGTGAGCAACATGAGGCAAACGCAGCCCTAAAAAGCAATTGCCAAACATGAACAAACTTCACCTGCAAAGCGATACTTGATTATTAGGCCCCCTTATTTTCATTTTTTCATTTAAGCTAAAAAGGAAAAAGTAGTTGCACCTCTTTGCTAAGATAATTTGATTGTAATGGTGAGCAATAGTTTTGAAGATGTCTCTTCCAGCCTGATCTCACAGTGAAATCGGAAAGAGTAGGTTGAATTTCTTTAGCAAAAATCGGTATATGCTGAGCGATATTTAAAACACTGCCCCCAGTGGTTAAAGCGGTAAGTGTTGTAGGGCGTATAGGAACATGTGAGCTTCATTTATGTCCAGGAGAGGTCGCCAAAAGCTAGTTGTGAAGTGAGAGCCTTTCAGCTGTACAGAATGTAATACAATGATGAAGAATGTATATTTTATGGACTCTTCCCCCCCAAACGAAATCCCAAACCTAAACAGTAGTGGCGCAAAAATAAAATGTTAGGTGTAAAAGTTAAACCTCCGAATCACGTTCACCACTAGTTAAGTGAACACGATTACTTCCTGGTTTCAACGTGGATACGAACCCAGGTCTCTTATGCTGCTGACGCAATGCTCAAAAATATCTGATGGGAAATGCCACATGTCAGTGAGTCGGCATACTCTTTAACAATCCTAGAGTTCCGGAACTTTCGGAAACAGCATGCCGACTTCCTGCAGTGATAATGTTGGTCTTTAGTGGTGATGATTTTGATTAATTCCAGCGACTCAATTCATTTGAATCCATTCACCAAAATGATTTGTTCAGATTCATTCATTTATTCGTTCATTAACCATTTCTTCAAGTTACACCTCTGCGCCAGTAGATGGCAACATATGACCATCTTTCAGTAGTTGCATTGAACCAAATTCAGTCATTCTCAATCAAGTCTAATTATCCTTTATTAAAATGTGCGTGTCTCCAAAATGCGCAGACACTTTAAAAATAGTTTAAACACCATAACCAAATGGTCAGGTCTTAATTTCCCTATATTCTGTCAAATGCTGGGCTTCATTTTTACTGAGACAGAGAAAAAGTTAAAGCAAAGCCTTAATGTCTTCCACTGTGCATCAAAGCACAACATTTCCATCCATAATTCACGTTCTTTTAACTGTACATCTTCAGTCATTTTTAAACATTCATAAATTGGGATTATGTTTTGTGCATACCAATAAACATGTCTAAATGCATTTCACCCTTTTCTCTCCTCGTTGAATGCAATTGACTTGCTGAACTGAAGGAACAACTTGCCGCCTCTGTTCAGTCGTTCAGCAGATTCTCATTTACGTACGAGATGACTGGGTGATTCATTCATTTTGTTCGCGAACGAGTTCACCAGTACATTCAATTCATTCATGATCGACACCACTCATCTTGTTCAGACTCAAATGACCGACTAGTACTAGTTCAGTGAAGGGGAGCATTCATTCAGTGGGGCGAACCAATGATATGCTCCTTCAAATCCCACACACTAATGCTATTGGCTCATGCTATAATCAGTCTTTACAGGCATAAAAAGTCACCAAAGCAGTCTCGCGCTTAACTAGAGTTCACTGGCTTCGAAATGAAGAGACATCAGGGAACGAGAAGTATGAATCAGTGTATGTGTGACAGGGTGGAGGGCGGGGCCGGGTCGTGATTATACACACCCGGTCCCTTATCAGGCTAATTAAGCCTCCGGGAGGGATAAAGGTCAACTGCGGATGGTGAGAGATCGTTTACGATCAGCTGACCATCATGTGTGTGTTTGTGTCTTTTTTATTTAGTTCTTTATTAAACAGTTATTTATATTGTCAAGCCAGTTCTCGCCGCCTCCTTGTCCGTCTAAATCTCTTTACATTGGTTCCGAAACCCGGGAAGGAGGAGGGATGCCCGTTGCGGAGTCCTCGACACTGCCGTCCACCCAGGTGAGCGCCGCTGCCATCCACCAGGGGATGGAGTAGCCCGACCACCTGGACAAGGGGAATGGCCACCGTCCGTGAGGTGAGTGGGGACACTCCCCGATCGCTTGGAGTGATGGAGCCGCTGCCTGGGGCGGAGGAGTGCCTTGCTGACCCCCAGAAACGCGGAGGGGTCGAGAGGACCGCCGTCCGCGAGGGAAGGATGGAAGAGACTCCCTGACCGCTGGAGCGGTAGGGCCGCTGCCAGGGGCGGAGTGTCCCCACGAGCCGTCCGCCTGAGAGGGTGGTGGAATGATTGAGGACTCCACGACGGGCATCCCTCTTCTTTCCCGGGTTTTGGCACCAGTGTAAAGGGATTTAGACGGAAAAGGAGGCGGCGAGACCTGGCTTGACAATATAAATAATAGTTTATCCCCCTCGGAGGCTTAATTAGCCTGATAAGGGCCCGGGTGTGTATAATCACAGCCCCGCCCTCCACCCTGTCACAGTATGGAGGTGAAAAGATTGGTTCGAAAAGACCGATTCATTCACCAACGAAACATCACTATTGGCCTTTCCATATTTAAGTTAACAAGAGCTGTACTTTTGATGATTGAAAATATCTGTCCTGCTGTGTTACGAAAATGACCGGCAAGTGACCTGACTTGCCATAAAGGCAGCCTGAGCAAGTATGTCATCGCTAACATTTCGTAACGTGACGTTGCGTTCTGAAGTGTGTCAGGCCTTTGGTTGGACAAAGTTGTGATACATTTCACTAAACCAAGACTCCTAGTTAAAGAAAAATGTAGCATGAAGTAATAAATTCTAAGGTTTCCTAAGATCTGGCCGGGTTCATGCTTGCAGTAAGCCTAAAGGATGCCTTCAGTCCATAATGTGTGTTGCCAACTGCTAAACGCAGTAAGGGGTCAGTTACGGTCATGGGTAGACACCTTATAGCTCTCTTATGTCAGATGATTGCTCTGAATGCTTGTGTAATGGCCTCAAATGAATATGAGATCATTTTATAAGACCAGCTGCATCCTACATTACAATCTCAATTCCCTCATGATGTTCATTTAGTAAAGAGGTTGATCTAAACATCATTGGACTTTTATGATTAGACCTTGAGCAATATTTTGTCCACTCCTAGTGCATGAGATTTTCAGTATACAGAATTGAAGTTTATTGAGATGTGAAGATGTGGCAGTAATGTGTTAAAATTAGCTATGTCAAAAATCCAAGCATGCCAAAACAAGTCGGTTATGCAGCTTGATTTCAATCAAATGGTATTTTTGAACCGGGGAGGAGGATTTGAGCACTGAAAGTTACGGTATGTTTTTCATAAAACATATGATGTGATTTCTCATGATATGACCCCTTTAAAAACTGTTAGTATGAAACACAATTGTGGAAATACACTGCCTCTGAACTATATTTTTTTCCTGCACTTGTATCTTTGGATGTTTGTGAGTTTGTTTATAGTCCTGCCAGTTTTATTCAATTTTGGTATGCTGAAAATAGAGTAACTTATACCCTCAATTCAATTATATCAGTGGCTACTCCTGAAGTGTGCCTCTTTCAGATCGAAATCAAGTTGACGATGGAGAAACTGGTCCATAAATGAGAATTTTCTTTACACCAGATGCAAATTCAATCACAGATTTTTATAATATAAAACTCTTCTTCTTTATAATGTAAAATCTCTTAAGAGATTTAGAGGGAGGGTAAAGAGATTTACTGTTTCCTTAAGAGAGTTTAAACTCCCTGTAATTCATCAAGTGAAGCCTCACAGCTGGCTGTTCTCAGAACTGCTCTTCTCAGGCTGTGCCTATGAAACTGAACACTTTTACATGCTCAAGAATGGATTATCTGAGTGCTTTAATCAGTCAAGATCACAAATCCCCTCTGACTGTCTACTGAACCTCCTGCTTCCCTTAAAGCGGCCATTTTTCTTGCTCTTTTGAGAAGGATGTTCACTCTGAGAGCGAGTAATGTCGTAAGGTTACTACAATGTTACTGGGGCGGCTGTGGCTCAGGTGGTAGAGTGGGTTGGCCACTAATCACAGAGTTGGTGGTTCGATTCCACGCTCACATGACTCCACATGCCGAAGTGTCCTTGGGCAAGACACTGAACCCCAAGTTGCTTCCAATAGCAGGCTAGCGCCTTGCATGGCAGCTCTGCCGCCATTAGTGTATGAGTGTGTGTGTGTGTGTGTGTGTGTGAATTGGGACACAGTGTAATGTGCTTTGGTAACCTCTAAGGTTAAAAAAAGCGCTATATAAGTGCAGACCATTTACCATAGTGCGATCAACAGACCCTGCCTCCATATCAAACCCTTCTCTGCAATCTGCACTCTACTCTGCAATAAAATCAACTTTTATATTAATTTAATTATTCTAAGTAGTAGTAAAGGAAATATTAAGAGTGGAAACAGGAAATCAGATGGTGACAAAAGGTGGAATAGAACTGGGTTCACTAGCACAAAAGCACATTCACACCATCTTTACACCCCATGCCACTGCAACAACACCTATTGTCTAGTTTGTCATATATTTCTGTGGATCCACCAGACTATTGGGGTGCAAATAGCTGCACTGTGTGGCAGATGCTATTTACACTGGGGTGCAAATAGTCCCTCTGTTAAAGGTATTACTTGAATAAACTCTACTGTAAGTTGCACTGGATAAAAGCATCTGCCAAATGAATAAATGTAAATATGCAGCAGTTTACTGTGTTTGACACAATATACTCCACCCTCGCTACTTTGTTTTTACATGTGCTACCTTAAAGCAGATGTTGTGTGACGTTTGCATCCACAGACTGTAGGAGAGGATTGTCCATGTGATCTTTTGTATACTTAGAAATACTGTGCACTTGCATTAGCTGCTGACTTACTGAAGAATATATTCGTTTGTTTCTCCAAATGAATCTCTGGAGAATGAGCAGGCAGACAGTTTGGGCAGATGCCTCGTTTTAACTGTGAGATTTCAAGTTACAAGATAAATATTATCACACACACTATATCAAGAGTTTCTATTGGTCTGTCTTTGTAGGCTAGACATCTAGTCTATGTTTTAGCCAAGTTTTCATCTCTTGACTCTGACCAGTGGGAAGTCTACATATTTACTTAAGTTTAAATATTGAGCATTTATAATATTTTACACAACATATTAATTATAGAAAATGAGACCAAATGTCTCACTCATGAGCTTGACTAGTGATTAAACACAACTTTCTTCCAGAATTGGATCTACTTTAGTTTGCCAGCCTTGCAGGAAATCATTTCTCGTCATATATTTCCAAGAACAAGTGATCTTGAGCTATGCTATCCACATCAATATTATATTACTTGTCAAAAATTGACTGATATGTTGTAAAGATTTTTGAGCAAACCCACTGAAACTTGAACTTAACAATCGCAAGACCTGACATGCCCCTTGGGAGTTCGGCACACTCCACCAGAGGTGTTGCTGCATCCTGGGCACTGGCGCCAAAAAGTTTATATTTAAATTAATCGTATCTGGGAACTCCTGAGTTATGAGTGAGCAACCCATGAGCAATAAAGTGGAAGTTAAGAGGAATGTATTATTTAGTGCAATGTGATTTATTCAATTGCAATGAACACCATGCTTTAAAAAACATACGATGTAGATTGGACACATGGAAGGTGGTGTAACCTGGTCCTTCATGCATCTCTCTCTCTCTCTCTCTCTCTCTTTATTTGGGTGGCTCAGATTATGGAATGTAGCGTGGGCACATATACATAGTCTTGTTGTTTTTTGCACAGAGTGCAATGAAGTGCATGTGTAAGCACTTCTCTCCTTTGCCTTTAATCTCAACAGATGTTTCCTCTCAGAACAACCAGGCAGGGTGAAACACGATGGGTCTGTAGAACATGTGTGACCGTCAGCAAACATGGCATCCCAAATAAGAACAGAGAAACATATTGATGATAATTATTACATATATAAATTAATAACAATCTATTCCACTGCAAACACATGAAACTCAATGGGTATTATACAATAGATTAATGGTGGAACTACATGTTGCTCTGCAATCACAAGATTGACATTCGCTGCTGTTGAGGTATGTGTAGGTATGTGAGAAAGGGTGGAGTTGGGGTAAGGTTAACAGTGTAACTACAGATGTAATTAAAAGTAGGTACTTTAAATGCAAGTACAATGCAACAACACATATGTACATAATAAGTGCATTGTAGCAAATGCTTTAATACATCGGTCTTAAAGACACCTAATATAAAGTGGGTCCGTTTAGTGTAATGCAGTTCAAAGCTTTTTTATTGGACTAGGACGTGCTTTGTGCAACAACTTCCAAACTTCCTGATTTTTTTTACATAAGTAGTAGTCACATTCCTGAATGTAATGTCACACAAGTGCATGTTTGCATAGTTTGACTCATTTGCATTCATGTTTTGAGAATGTTACAGCCCTAATACTTTTGGGGTTTGATCTAATCCCAAAGCAAATGCTAGCAAATACCACTTAACATGTTTGTCATTAATTTTTGTTTTTGAATCTGGCTTGCATCTGAAACAAAAATTCATTACCGATTTATATCTTGTTTATGGGTTGTCAATGAAAAATATTACAGACTTCGTATGACACAATCTTGGTCTTATGCCTGCTGGAATTGCGTAACTGCCATCTGGTCAGGTCATTGATGGCAATGGCAGTGTGTGCTGGCGGGCATGACAGGTCATGAAAACACAGCTTACAGCAGGGATGTGAACTCGCACACTAGTCACGCTAACAATGTTAGTCTAGGAACCATTCAAATGTATGTTTGTTTGTAAGACTCAAACTTGGTAACAAACAAAAGAATGTTAAGCATGTAACACTATCTCTGTGTCTTGATGCACAGTTGCATTCATGTCATTATTTTAAAGGGTACAGACCATTTAATTATCCATACTGAGAGGACAATCACATTTTCGAGTTTTAGTGGAGTACTTTTGACTTTGTATTCTGAACATAGCCGTTGTTTAATTTGCATACAATTGAGATCAGCATGAAAAAAGTGTTTTTTTTCGCATGCTTGCATCATCTTTGTCCAAATATCGTTAATACAAGCTCTATTAAATCTGGTTAATGGAAATATTCTCCAGAATTCTTCAAAAGGTAGCAAACAAATGGCATCGCAGGTGAACTGCTGCAGAGAAAAGTGTAATCTGTTTTGAATTCAACAGGAACTCAAATACCCAAGTTTACAAGCTGTTACCAAAGGAAATGCATTCTCCCTAAAACGCCTTAATTGAGACTGGGTCAAAACAGCCGGATAAATAGATTAATGCTTCACAGGCAATAGTTAGTCTACAGACTGCCTCTCAGTGGTCCTATTCTCTGATATTTGTAGTGGCATTACTTTCATTTTAATTATGAAAATGAAACTGCCATGAGGATGACATCATCCACTGAGTTGCTGCAAGGCTGGCAAACTAAAGTAGATCCAATTCTGGAAGTAAGCTGTGTTCAATCACTAGTCAAGCCTGTTGATCTCAGTTCAACTGGGTGGTATTCATTTGAACTTGAAAACTTTGATTCTGAGAGGAGTGGCACCACAAAAACAAAACAAACTGTAGATAGAAAAAGGAAGGGATAGTACATGTCGGTGGAAACAGGAGCCACCTGTGTTGTTTTTAATGAGTGGAACAAAACATCATCCATCCTTACCAACTCATGCAGACTGATCTCAATGTGAATTCTGCAACAGTAGGTCAAAATTTCTTCAAGTGAAATCAGTCTGTTTACCGAAATCCAAAGCACTGCCCCCAGTGGCTGAAGCTGGAAATTTGGTTGAATGTACGGCACATGTGAGCTTCAATTTCCCAGTGAAATTTCCACTGAGGGGTGCCAAATGTGGGTTGTATTTTATAAACAGCAATGCATATTTATTCATTATTATGATTTGGAGTAACTCCAAATCCAACCCTAAACCTTACCATTAGTAGAGAAAATATTTAATTTTAGAGCAAAAAAAGCAACCTTTGAACTGCACTCACCATTGTTTATATGAACACATTTACTTCCAGGTTAGCATGGGACCAGAACCAGTAGCACCAGAGTATAGGTCTGCGCAGAACTGTTTTTAAGCCTGCTCCAGCCATTTTCTATAGTGCACCCGAACTGAATGTTAACATGTTAACCCGCTGCCTGCCCGCAATGATTTTCTTCCCAACCGCTCCCTTTCCCTCAACCCCACATTTCCACACCAGAACATTCCAGAGGATAACACATTTTGATAGAGGCTAACAATTGCATGTAAACCCAAACAAAATGATTTGATGTGGTAGTATCTGTTACTACATTCTCAGAGAATAAACTTTCACAAATACACACTACAAGTATGTGAATTGGGACATGCATTCTTTCAGATGGTCTGTGATTGATATCTAATAACACTAATAAACAAAGGATTGTGAGCACAGCGTAGTTCTAGTGGGAAGAATAGCAGCTGTACATCACCGCACCATTAGCTGGGTAATTCCCAGCCAATCACATGTAAGCTGTTGCTTTATAAGTCTGCTCACAATCTATCACATCGCTGTTTCAGTGTGCTAACATGGCAACCTCCTCCACCCCACCACCACCTGTTGAGTCCCGTCCTGCACAGGGGTAGGCTCCTCGCCCCTGCCTCCTATCTCCGGCAGGATATGATGGTTCCGAGTACAAATTGTTCGGACCGCCAGACGGGGCCTACACCAAAGAGAGACATTACATTTCTGTTTTATATTCATCAAATAAATGTCATCTTAAATTTCACTGAAGACGGCGAGTCTTCCTAATAGAAGTGCTTTGTTTTGTTACTTTGCTATAGTAGACAGCTGGTTGTCCTCATGCTAGATATTTCATAAAAATATAAAATAAAGAAAACGCAAAGTCATTTTTTTTTTTTTATGTGATCGAACCAGCAACCTTCTGATTACCAGCTCAGTGCTTTAGCCCATTACGCCACCACCACTCCAAGTTTAATTTCATGTGAAATTTTTTTTCAAAAGATGTGCTTTTATTCACTTTTTAAAAAAGCTAAATAAAGGTCCATCAATGGTTCTTCACAGCACTTTAGGTTTAGCAAAAAAAAAAAAAAAAGTAAGAAAGAAAAAACAAAAGATCAACATTCAAATCAAGACTTTTTTTCAGTGTTCTTGAGTGATTTCAGATCAATGCCCCCAAATCCGGTCATTAACTCTCCCTTATGTTGCTGATTTTTTTTCTCTTTTTCTTAAATAAAGGAGTTTAAGCAAAATGTCCAAATTGCTCTTTCCATACATCAAAAGATGATAACGTAAACAATTATTTAAATTTGGGTCTATTCCTCACACACAACTATAATGCAACCTCTGAAAACTTGCAATATATTATACAAATCTAATGACTAATTTATTGAAACTTTTAGACCCATTTAAGATTGGTATTAAGATGCGTTTCGGGTGATCCGGTCATATGTGGTCAGCACTAAATACAGGTGTAAACGGGGTGCAAAACGTTTTGATCAGATCACGAAAACCACATAAGGAGGTACATTAGTCAAAAATGCATGTGACCATATCGCATTTGAGGTGTAAATGCTAATCCATCCTGAATGCGTCCTGGACAACAGTGAAGCCCCACCCCTAACCTGTCAATCAACTGCTGCTCTAAAACAAGAGTTTAAACTTTGCTGGTTAAGAGCAGCTTTAAAAGGAAAAAACTGTCTAATTTGTCTAAACTGTCTAACTGTAAAATTTTAAAAAGTGAATACATAGACTAGCATGAGTACTTCACAGATCTTCACAGATGACGAGCACACACATCTTAAGTTCATGGACGCCAAACAACTTGCGATTCAGATAAGCGTTTAGGCTTGGGTTGAATTTAAACTGCATTATCATTAATGGGGGAACTACTCCTTTTGGAATAATGCTGCTAATGTGAATGGAAAGCATCAGCTGTCCCATAGATGACCAGGCG
Source organism: Moxostoma hubbsi (assembly GCA_032164185.1). Classification (NCBI taxonomy): domain Eukaryota; kingdom Metazoa; phylum Chordata; class Actinopteri; order Cypriniformes; family Catostomidae; genus Moxostoma; species Moxostoma hubbsi. The sequence continues at coordinate 3,448,760 of JAVLUX010000022.1, read as the reverse complement.
TGGGATAGGATGTTCCGAACCGATTCCAGTAGGACAATCCCAGACTCAATCCTGGCTGCTGAAAGATCTGTTCACTCTGAGTGGTGGAACTCCAGCATCTGGTCTCCATGCACAAGTCTGCATGTCTGAGGACATGGGCCGCAATTGTTTTCCATCACGCTCGCAGAGCCTAAAACTACAGTACAAAAGGAAGATTGCTGTGTCAAGAAACTTTACATATTATTGCGTTCAATTATTGAGTCTTGGCATTTTTTAGCATTGATGATTGATATTTAATATTATACAGTATATTTAGGATTTCTTGGTGCAGAGATGACATTTGGGATGTAAAATTTGATGGCACATCTGTAAACACTTTAAGTGGTTGGGAAAACAGCTTTGTTTCACCGCTGTGGAATGTGTTCACTTCCTTCTCTTTTACACAGAACAGACAGACACCTAAAATACCTTCAAACAATGGCTGAAGTTGTTGGCATAAATTAAACACAACAATCTTTAGAATGTTAGAGGTCATCCTTGCTTATCTCTCTATGTCTGTCTGTCTGTCTATCAGTCTATCTATCTATCCGTCTGTCTGTATGACTCCAAAAGCAACTTTGAACAATTAAGACATTTCTTTATTAATTAAACAAAAAAGCTCAAAACCTTAGAAGAAACATCCACATGATGACTAGATACAGGTAGTCTGACTCGTTCAGATCTCATTTAAACACATCGCTGCTCCTCTCAGAGTAAATACTGGATCTTATGGCTCGTTGAGACATCAGTCTGAGTTTTCAGATGTATAATAACAAATGGACAGACAGCCTGTCTGTAATGAGATGGATGGATCTTTCTGTCTGTCTATCACAGGCTGTCAGTAGCATTGTGGTGCCAAGGTCATCTGATTAAAAGAAGTGTGCTGGTGCATGTTAATGTTATTGAAAAAAAAAAGCCTCGGGCTCCTAACAGAACCAGAACGGAGAGTTCAGATCAGCAGGGAGCACAGTTTACTTTTCGTACCCTTTATTTTTAGACATGAGCACAAAAGGCTACTTTTTTGTGTGTGTGTGTTTGGCTTGATTTTTAACCTATTTTTCAGAATGATCTGTTCTCTCTTGAGTCTGAAATAATAAAGCATCATGGGGGGTCACAAATGAGCTTACTCAGATATGAAAGGATTAGGTATAGTTTTTTTTATAATGGAGTAATACATTTTTATTATGGATCTAAGTATTGCTTTCTATCTACCTACCTTCCTACCTAACTAACTAACTAACTACTTAACTGCCTTTTGGCTCATTCCTCCAGAAAGAACTGTTGTAATGGAGTCAGGTTTGTAGGCCTCCTTACTCGCACATGATTTTTTAGATATGCCAACAAATTAATCAGATTGAGGTCAGGGCTTTGTGATGGCAACACCAATACCTTGACTTTGTTGTCCGCAAACCATTTCGCCACAACTTTGGAGGTATGCTTGGAGTCATTGTCCATTTGGAAGACCCATTTGAGACTGAGCTTTAACTTCCTGGCTGATGTCTTGAGATGTTGCTTCAATATATCCACATAAACTTCCTTCCTAATGATGCCATCTATTTTGTGAAATGCACTTTCAAACTGTAAGTGGCAGTTTTGAAGCAGTGGCTTCTTCCTTGCTGAGCAGCATTTCAGGTTATGTTGATATAGGAATAATTTTACTGGGGATATAGATACTTGTCTACCTGTTTCCTCCAGCATCTTTACACGGTCCTTTGCTGTTGTTCTGGGATTGATTTGCACTTTTCGCACCAAACTACATTAAAATCTAGAAGACAGAATGTGTCTCCTTCCTGAGCGGTATGATGGCTGCACAGTCACATGGTGTTTATACTTGCATACTATTGTTTGTACAGATGAACGTGGTACCTTCAGGCATTTGGAAATTACTCCCAAGAATGAACCAGAATTGTGGAGGTCTACCATTTTTTTCTGAGATCTTGGCTGATTTCTTTTGATTTTCCCATGATGTCAAGCAAAGAGGCCTTAAAATACATCCACAGGTACACCTTCAATTCAGTACATCTCGTATCAGAAGCTAATTGTCTATAGACTCGACATAATTTTCTAGAACTTTCCAAGCTGCTTAAAGGCACATTTAACTTGGTGTATGTAACTTCTGACCCACTGGAATTGTGATATAGTCAATTAAAAGTGAAACAATCAGTCTGTAAACAATTACTCATGTCATGCACAAAGTAGATGTCCTAATCAACTTGCCAAAACTATAGTTTGCTAATATGAAGTCTGTGGAATGGTTAACAAATTTGTTTTAATGACTTCAACCTAAGTGTATTTAAACTTCTGACTTCAACTGTACATACCTACCTGATTACCTAACTACCAACCTACCTACTTAACTACTTTAATACTTACCTTCCTACCTTGCTAACTACTTGCCTGCCTAATGAACTACTAAATTAGCTAACTACTTACCTACCCAATGTCCTCTATAACTAGATAATTAACTAGCTAACTACCTACCTAGCTACATACCTACTTGCTATCTGCTTACCTACTGAACTAACTACCTACCTTCCTCTCTAACAAACTAAAAGCATACTCTCTTTATGATGTCATAAAAATGCACAATAAAAGGTTAGTTTAACCACTGAAAACTATAAGCAAATATGGAATTGCAAATATGGAAACTGCCCTGCATTGGTATTTTGTCAAATATTTGAACACTGTTACACAAGACTCATTAAATTCCATGTAGTCTCCTATAAAGAGTTGTTGGTAAACTGAAACCATAAAATGCAGTTTCCTGAGGCTGCAAGAGTTATAAAAATGCAACCATTATGAAGTCACTAATGGAAACAGACAGAAATAGTTATTCTAAATTCTTTAAGCTCCCATTAGTGAATTATGTCACAATACCAGGAGCAATTATGCCACATTAAACAGCTGTGTGTTGGCAGTGATGTTCTAACCAGAAAAGCAAGAATTCTTTACTAGAGCCAGACACTCATATTTCCAAACTAATTACTCACACATTGAATTTAATGCTTCACAGTTAGATTTAAATATTCTTAATGGATTAAAACAACATATATATTTACATTTTCTTGCAGGATATGTGTGCTTTCCTGTGAAAACCTTGCTACTAAAGTAATACATTTACAGTTATGCATTTGGCAGACGGTTTTATCCAAAGCGACTTACAGTGCACTTATTACAGGGACAATCACCCCGGAGCAACCGTGAGTTAAGTGCCTTGCTCAAGGACACAATGGTGGTGGCTGTGGGGATCGAACCAGCAACCTTCTGATTAACAGTTATGTGCTTTAGCCCACAACACCACCATCACCCCGCTACCTCTCCTCAAGACCTTTTCAGACCTTATAAAATCGCTGCACGATTTGAGGTATTATTCATGTCTGTATAGCACAAACTGTGCAGGAATTAGTTACAAACAGAAGTTTAATACTTAAAGTATGGGATTTTGGAAAATAACTAACTGTAAGTATAAGCAACATTACAGGTGATGCTTGAATATCGACAAGAAATCACAGTGTGTCTGACACGTCTAGACCAAGGCTGACTATATCAGTGTTTCTAAGACAAGTGTTGGTTTCAGAGTTAGTAAATGTTAATATGTTTTTGATTAATCCAACTGTCGTTTATCTAAATTAGCATGGCAGCTGTCATCTAAATTAAAGAGAAGTCATGTGAGAGTATAAATGTGAAATATGGCGAGTAGTGAAAACCACACGAAAGGATAGACTTGTTTCATTACTCACCCTCTCTCTCTCTCTCTTTTTCTCTCTCTCTCTCTCTGAGAATAATTACCATGATTTACTGCGCTGTCATTTTCAACACTTAACCCCCAGTCATCTGCATGGTTATAAACTGGGACAGTTATGTAGACACATTTGTAAACAACATTCAAAATCACATTTGCAAAGTTTACTGTAAACTGCTCTCAATTTCTTCCAGAAATATTTTAGAACACACATTTGACAGAACTGTACTGAATGGTTTTGTATATCTAACATCTAAATTAAAATCTGAGATTTCTTCAGATTAAAATGGACTGTTATGAAACTACTTTTCTAACATCTGGATTTTGGAATTCTGTGATTGCAATTTCATTCAAATACAAATAAAATGTATTAACGAGTCAGAGTTTGAAGTTGCATGATGATAAAGTGCTATCTTTAAATATTGGAACGGCTAAATTGGAATATCCCACATCCAACATAAGGTAGAACGCAATATGTAAGTAGATCTCAATAATGTGGCATGTGTCAACTTTGTCACAGATGTTTCTCCTAGTTTTCCTTAGAAGAAATAAAAAGAAGACAATGAGACCAATTGTTGACATACAGCTATTGATCATAAAGCTATAAAATGAATATGGAGTGCAGAGCTCAGAACAATCGTTTTGACATTTTTCATGTTTGAGTTCAAATTGAAATCTTTTGATGGTAGACTTTATCTTGTGAAATCTGAGCAGAGTTTGAGACATTGTTGAGATCCCTTCTGAAACTCATTTGTGTTGTGCTGGAGTGAGAGATTGCTATCAGCACTCAAGAGTTTACATCGCTTACATAAACTGACACACTGGTGACAGATGGAATACTTTGTGTCAAAGCTGAAGGATTGACATACCTGAGCAAGAAATGTTTTATTTAGTGGTACAATTTCAGTCCAAAGCATGTTGAGTCATTTTGTTGGTCTATTTCTATCAGGTTGAATTGTAAAAAACTGCTAATCTACCAATAGTTGCATTTGACAGTTTTTGCTGATGAAAATTATCAAATGGTAAATAAACATTTTGGCGTGCATTTCAGCATTCTTATCATATGAGCTATCATTATCGGTTAATTGTGCAACTCCGATGGCTAATTCATTTACTCAGGCTACACACTCCGTCCACACTGCCCTTTTCAAGCATTTTCCTAAAGTTGCTTGACTACACTCAAACGTATGAAAATGCTTAAATCCCCTTCCTTTGCATGCAAATTTTTTTTAAATAATCACTGTTGCATGTACAGACTGAAACGCAATTTTGTGTTCTGTCGCCAGACACCAATTCCGAGTAAACTTCACGTCGCCTTTGTACAACATTCACATTACCTTCCTTCAAAGTAACATTTATTTTTAACAACAATATGCAATATCAAAGTGAATATCAGGCACAACAGCAACGCTATAACACGTGGCGCCATCTTGAATGTTTTGGTTGAATGGATCACATGACTGCGTCACGTGACAACATATACATCATTTTCAGAAATATCAGTTTTCCCAGTTCACACTAAAACGTGAAGATAGCATTTTCAAATGTATTCGCTTAGGAGTGAGCGGTTTCAAAATGCTGACCAAGAGGTATGTTTTCAAACGAATATTTATTAATCTGGATACGTTTGAAAATGGCGTTCTTGTTATTGAAATGCTCTCCGTCCACACTACCATTTTCAAGTGTTTTCCATAAGTTGCTCATCCACACTGAAACGTATGAAAATGCTTAAATCCCCTTACTGCGCATGCGAAAAATCGCCGTTGCATGTATTGTCTGAAATGCAATTGTCCTCGTGTTCCGTCGCCGGACACCAATTTTGAGTAAACTTCCCGTCGCCTCTGAAATAAGGCAATATAAATGTTGTACTAAGAAACATTTATCTTTAACAATGCTATCAAAGTGAATATCAGGCACAACAGCACCGCTATAACAGAAGGCACCATGTTCATTGTTTTGGATGAAGGGATCACATGACCTTGTCACATGACAACATATACGTCATAGTTTTCAGAAATATCAGTTTTCCGTTTACTATAAAAGGAACAAGTAGAACTAGAACAAAAAAAATAAATCAATGAACTCAAAGACATCAACATAAATAACCCAACAATTCATTCCTCAACATATCAATCTGCCACAACTTAGTAGACATCAAATAAATAGCCTGGAATCACACATAACTCATGAACATTAACTTTTTACTGCCTTAAAACTCTTTTTATTGCAGAGCAATAAAGCACCAGGTCCTGATGGACATCCTGCTGAGTTCTACAAACACTTTTGGTCCATTTTATCACCACTATTCATTCGAATGATAAGTGAATCAAAACAAAAATCAAAACTCCTTGTTAACATGAACACAGCCAGAATTACACTCCTCCTCAAACCCAATAAAGACCCAACATTACCGTCAAGCTATCGTCTCATTTCTCTAATTAATGTAGATATTAAAATCATCGCCAAAGCACTAGCACATAGAATCGAAAAAGTCACGCCATCTATAATCCACCCAGATCAAACCGGTTTCATTAAAGGAAGACTTGCATCCACCAACACACGCAGACTTTTTAACTTAATGTATTATTCTTCAATTCAAAAAGCAAAAACCATCATAGTTACACTCAATGCAGAAAAAGCTTTTGATAGGGTCAACTGGAAATTTTTGTTTTCCACATTAGAAAGGTTTGGTTTTGGGGAGTCATTCATTAACTAAATCAAAATACTGTACACATCACCTTCAGCCACTGTCATCACCAATGGATTAACATCACATAGCTCAAATGCTAAATGGGAATCAGACTTCTCCATTACTTCCGATGCCGATTTCTGGACACAAATCTGCAAAAATATCAACTTCATGATAAAAAAATGCCAACCTGCAACTTGTACAGTATAAGGTACTTCATAGATTTCTCCTAACTGGACGGAAATTGTTTAAAATGGCATTTACTTCAGAAACCTGCTCACATTGCACACAAAATAACCCAGACACCAATGTTCCCACCATTTGGCATTGCACTTCAATCAAAACATTTTGGGAAATCATCACTGATCACTGTACGTCCTAATGGGAAGTCACATCCCAATGTATCCCTCCCTCTGTGTATACTAGGTGACATATCCATAATCAATTTAAACAACACAAACAGTCAATTACTCCTAGTGGCACTAACTATCGCCAAGAAAACTATTCTCATGAACTGGAAATCAAGGAAAACAATACATATTGCATCTTGGAAAAACTTACTAATAGATTACATCTCCATGGAAAAGCTGTCCACTTCTGTTCAAAACAATGCACTAGAATTACACCCCTCTTGGTCTTCTCTCATTATCTTCCCAGTCATGAATCTGCTGACCTTCTTTGTCTGAAACCAACCGCAATGATACACCTCAATCTACATCCACGTATGGTTTGGGGGGGGGTTTAGGAAGAGGTAACAACACTAAGTTAAGTTATAAAGATAAGTTAATTGATTTCTTTGTTTTTTTGCCTCCTCTGCTTTGTGACCCCAGTAGGCCATGGCATCCCAGTCCATGTCCGGTGCAGTAGGGATTAGTCGTGGGATGGTGTGGGGCCTGGGGCTTGTACCTTCCCACAATCCCCCTGCAATTTTTCACTCTAGTTTTCTTACCTTGGGCTGGTTCTGCAATGCATGCCTCACTTTTTTTTAATGTATCACATATTAGCTGAGATACATACACATCTATTTAGAGCATAACAAGGAATGCATCAGAAAAGGGAGAAAAAGAGAAAAAAAAGAGAAAAAGAGAACACAAAACAGGGTAAGTGTGGCATGTGTGTGGTGGCCAAGGTTTTGCCCTGGGCTGGTTCTATGTCCTCGCTTTTTTAATGCATCACACACTAGTTGACACACATACACACCTATTAAAGGAGGAGAAAAAGGGAAAAAAGAAGAAAAAAACAAACACAGGCATGTGGGGAATGTCCTCGGGGATGGGGGTGTGGGTCTTGGGTCCTGTGCCCCGTGGCATCGCTCCCTGACGGCCTATTGTGGCGTGACATGGGCGGGGGAGTAACTTATGAAGTGGCCACAGAGGGATCTGAGGCAGCCTTATAATAATTTAATATTATTATTATTATTATTATGACAGCGTTTTTTTTTTTAGCTTTTCATACATTTCAGTGTGTTGAGCGACTTTTGGAAAACACTTCAAAACGGCAGTGTGGACAGAGAGCATATAGAAAACACAGTTTTCTAATGTATCTGGATTAATGTAGATGTTGCCTTAGTGTGGAGGTGGCCTCAGCCGTGTGTTTGAAAGCTACCCAGACTGTCATGTTTGAACCCTGCTCTTGAATGCATGTGTATGCACATGCAACTGATTGTCGGCATGTGAATGTTTCAGAGTGTGTGTGTCTTTGTGTTTGTTTAGCATATCAGATACTCACGCGGCCTTGTATAAATTGTAAACTCATCGTTCTGATTTACACCATCCACTTTGAGTCCCAAATGCAGCACATGGGACAGTTCAGCAGGCGAGAACCTTTGATCTAAACGCCAAACATCATCAGCAAGGGGTGTGCTCCAGCTGCAGGATTCTCTGTTTGAAAAATGTTTTGGGTTTTCTTCTGCACCGCCGATCACTCTACACTGACTTAATGACAGCGATTGTGTTATCATTCGAAATGATGTCACTCGTGTACATCAGTTTTAATGATTGGCCATTTGTTGGGTGATTCAGCCCATTTGAGAGCTCACCCAAAAATCATATAGAAAAGCCGGGCTTCCAGGCGGGATGGAAATGCAATGATTGAAAGCCCACTGTCCAATCAACAATCAGATAATTTCCCTCATGCAAATAGTGCTCATGAAGCGCACGTGGACTCCCAGAGATGCACGGCATCTGGGCAGGACCTAAGATAGCGCTCAACGTACACAATGAAGCTCGAGTCGCCATTGGCTAGTACATCTTTTTCATTTTACTCGCCAGACTTTTTACATGGAATGCATGAACAATTAAACTGAAAAAAAAGATATATATATTAAACAAAACATACTTTAACTGTCTGAATTATTCTTTATGGTTATATATGGATTTAATCTACCATTTTTAGCAAATAGCTTTCTCTTGCCACTTGACTTCAGCCACCTCTCCACAGCTGATGATGGGTCTTACTGCATAAGCTCTAGGCCATCTGTTAAAATGAGGATCAGCTCTGAAAGGCGTGAGGATGTGAGACTGCTGCGGACATCTGATTTTATTCTATTTTGGGCACTGAAGGCTCTTTCGCAGTTGGCAGAGCTGATTGGCAGAACAAGAAGAATCTGAACAAGATGAAGAATGTTTTGCATCTCATCTCTGTAGGGTTGCTTCAGCAGCAGTGTCTGGTACCGGTCCAGGTAGGACTTGCCAAGAAGATCATTAGACACTCGCCTTTTCAAGCGTTTCCATACCCCAGGGATTTCTTCAACTTGACATCCAGATTGAACAAGCTTCTCTCTGAATCATTCAGTGAGGACCTTCAGCTCCTTGTTGCCATACAATAGTTCAAGTTGTTTTCTGTCATCAGGACACTTGTCGTGGTTGAATATTACAGCATTAAATGCTGACATCATGGCTTGTGCATTGTGATCTTTGTTAACTCCAAGCATGTTATCCAATTTAGCATGAAGGTGTTTGTCACAGGTTGAACATGCATGCTCCATCTGTTGTCTTTTTATTTTGAGTTTGAAACCCTTTTGTGATCGCAGACTCCTCAGGGTGTTTGCTTGAAGCCATCACACTATCACGGCACAGTGCATGTCGTTTGCTGTTTGAGTGTGCTGTGAGATTTTCACGTTTGAAACTGCACGACCCTGATACAAAGTCTGTTTTACCGGCTAATGCCTCCTACACACTACACGACTTTCAAAGACGTCGGATCGTGGTACCGTTCATATCACACAACTGTCTGTCTTGTCATGGAAGTCGTGGCGTTTTCAAATTACACGAGGAATCGGCGACAGGGGTGAACACATTACAAAACTTTTCACTATTGACAAATGCACGACAACTCTGCCTGGACTCCAAATTACATTTCACAACAGAGTACACATGAGAAGTGATACGAGATATGAAAACAAATGCATGATCATATGTTATGCATTTCAGAATATGAAGTGTATGTTTTTAATCGTATATTTTATTGGTTACAATATGAAAAAGTAGCTCCTACTGGAAAATCGACCTATTTGCTTGCCTGACTGTCCAAGAGAATTGGCAATTTCTCTCCAACTCTTCTCTTTCTCCACCCGGTTGTGGGACAGTTCAGAGGAAACATCAAATAGGCGCTGGTGCTCCTGCCAATGTTCCACTAATTCTTCCTCCATTTCCTCGGTCCAATGAGACTTTCATATTCTGAAATGCATAACATATGATCAAGCATTTGTTTTCATATCTCGTATCACTTCTCACGTGTACTCTCTTGTGAAACGTAATTGGGAGTCCAGGCAGAGTCGTCGGGGATTAGTCAATAATGAAATGTCTTGTAATGTGTTCACACCTGTCGCCGATTCCTCGTGTAATTTGAAAACTCTTCGACTTCAATGACAAGACAGACAGTTGTGTGATATGAACGGTACCACAATCCGACATCTTTAAAAGTCGTGTAGTGTGTAGGAGGCATAAATCAAACAGCAAAGGCGAGTGAAATCTGACAATTTACTATCTATTGGCTAATTAAAGAAATGTTAGTCGCCTAGCGTGAAATTTGGTCGCATATGCGAGTGATTTACTCACATTGTAGAGGGTTGTAAGATGATGTGTTTAAAGCCTCTTGTCCATTGAACATCGATCAATGGATTTCTATGTGCCATGTGTCCGCCAAATCTGACGGACAAAATGTATGCTATTGCACCCTTTTGTTACCTTAAATATTGAACTGGGACAATTATCTGAATTATAGAGAGATTAGATGCAATTTGATAAACGTCACCTAGGAATCCACGCTAATAAAATTATTTATCCGTTTATTTGACCAGTAGTCTTTTAATAATATGAATGATGAGCAGTCCGACAGTCAAAAAACACGAACAGATTCACCAGAACTCCAACGCAAAGGTGGAATTCAGCGGTTTCTGGAGACTCAGTGGCCTCTTTCTTCTGACATAATACCATAAATTCAACTCAATCATCATTTTGTGTCCATTTAATTATGTATTTAGTAGGTAGCCGCGTAATAAGCAGGTCATTGTTGCAAATTAAACCCCTTATTTTGCAGTGATCACTACATACCAATTATGATTCATACCATAGCTCACGTGACCCAGATCACCTTTTCAAGCTGAAAAAAGGTTTAACACCAACCATAATTAATTTAATAGTGACTTCCATCTTTCTCTGGTCCACATCAAAAGATCTAGTATGAATCCCCTTATAGAGTGTCAAGACTCTGAGGATGAGAAGAGCTACACAAAGCCTCTGATCTGTCCCCAAAACTATTGGACTTCTTGTGCCAGCAGAATTTGATGAAATTCTGCAGACAAATGACTTGATTTTCTCTTCCATTGATGGCATCCAGTGACCGAAATTCAAAGTTACACTGAACATTAACTGATCATTACTGAATCCACAGAATATTTGTTGGCTTGTTTAATGGAAGTCTGCTTTACTGTTTCACTTCCAATATGGTGTGCAGGAAATTATGTATAAATGTTCTGTCCTCATTGACCATGGCTTCAATCATTTTTTCAAAGAGAAAAATCCACCCTGGCTGCTTCTCTGGGAAAGTTGTTACAGTTTAGTTCATGTTTCTGGGAAAGTAGGTTTTAGTAGTTTTTGCTTGGGCAATAGAAGAAGCCTTTATTTATAGTTTTTTTTTGGTCACACATTATACATTTTGCATATATATACAGTATATACAGTGAAATTATTTTAGTTTGCATATCCCAGCAAAGCTGGGGTCAGAGCCAGAGCTCTGACCAAAAATCTCTATTACTTCGTAATTTGAACAAACCTCCAAACCAAAATATTGGGACAATAAACTTAAGTTACCACCTAGAACACCCTAGCAACCACATAGCAACATGCTAAAACCCGCTCAGAACGCTTTTTTATTTTATTTTTATAAATCAACCCCCTAGCAACAACATAGCAATATGCTAAAACTCGTTTAGAATTCCTTTACAACTGCAAAGCAAAACCCTAGCTTTTCCGGGGACAGTCCCAGATTTTGATGGTCTGTACCCGACTGGAGCTGTCCCCGGAAATTACCCCGTTTTTACTGTGCGATCAAAACAGTCCGCAAAGTGAAAATACATGGCAAGAAAGCAGATGTTGAAGTCTACCGGCAACAAGGTTTACCGTGTGCTGTTTATTTTGACCAACAGAGGGGGCTGCTCGCTATAGCTCCTTAAGTCACTGCGCAATTGAAAAGAATCACCTTTGAGGTAAGGCACATACTAGCTATGTTACAAAGAAGTTATATTGTTATGTATTATATTAATGAATGCATTTAAAATAAGAATACAACATTAATAACATGGAAAAATTTATTAAATGTATAATAATGTATCTGCAAAGAACAAGTAGTTTGGGTAGTTCAAACGACACCCCTCTGCCAAATGTACAGAATTTAAGTCAATTTTTTTGGATTTATTTTTTTAATTAATATCATCCTTTACATAACTGACAGCAAAATCTTTGAACGGTAAAGTTAGATTGACGTTAGACATTCATTCAACATTCGGTTTCACAGATGTAAGGGACCTAATGAAAACACCACTCACTACCCTAAAACATAGAAGTCCACTCATTCATTCAATTCATGTGCAAGTTAACCATGAAAAAAACCCTGTAAAATACATTTTCACATTCAGAATGTCCTTGGATTTAAGTCGAATAAAGAATTTAAGTGATCTCTTTTGAATGCTAATTATCAGTGGGTATCTGCCTAATTCTGCTCTACATGCATGTAAGATGTATCTGCAGAATTCTGCATGTAAAGATTCTGTTGGGTGTTTGTCCCAACGTATATAGCTGTGATGACTGAGTTGACTCCATACTAGACCTCCATACTAGAGCCCAGTTTTGATAGTATTTGTCTACTATGTCCAGCTGCAGCTGTAGTCCTTGTCCTCCCTCTCCCCCCCCCCCCCCCCCCCCATGCTGGAATTAGAGACAGGTGTTAAACATAATCTAGCTCGGGTGCGAAAGCCCTTACCACTTCCTCGCCCTCTCCGGACGGACGCTTAACCACGCCCCGCTGCCACACATTTGTTAATTTTTTTTGTTTCATTGCAATCACGGCACATTAAACTAATTTTAAGTAGAGAATTCTACTATTGTACATTGTAAAAATTAGCATGCAAGTCTGCAGGAAATGGACGCTCTGGCTGGCTGACAAAGATTAGCGATAAAAGAACGTAAACAAAAAGAAAATGTAACTCAGATGTTGGAAAATATGCTTCAGCCCGCAATAATTATCAGGTCGCTAAAACTGTCGCAGATGGCATGTTTAAATCAGTGCTGTTTCTTCTCTGCACTCTCAGCAGCTGGCTGATTGCATGACATGCCATTTAGCCGAATCTTTTATTTTAAGTGACTTTATAAAGTCTTTGAGTTCAAGAAAACCAGCAAAACAGCCAACAAACTTACTTGTGTGTGTGATTCACCACAACACCTGGCCATTGAACCCTGAACACTGCATGCTTAAGCATTGATCTCAAACCACTAGAGTACACTAGAACTACATGAAAGACGTTTTTATTTTAGCTAAAATGTACTATACATTTCTGACTCAGACCACCAGTGGATTGTCTGATGCATATTGTTGGCAGAAATGGCAAGCTCAAATCTGATTGGCTGTCTTTATGTAATTTCTGGGAGTCAGAGTGCATAAGTTTATAACAGTCCACCAGGAAACAAAGTTCCCAGGCTGTTACAATGACGATTTCTGAGGAAGAACAAGTTGCTGGATTCGTCAGTTTATTAGGTTTGTATCATGAAATGTTTGGAAGTTAAAGTTTAAGAAGTAGAAACTTAGTAAACAAGATATCCTTCAGTAGACCTGTATATTTCACTTTGTTTTCAGATTTATGTCTGATTAAAGCAATAAGCCAATTGAGGATATGAGTTACATGCAAACCAATCAGTTTATTCCAAAAATATGACATTGCAGTAAAACCGCATTTACATGAGATTCACAATCATCAGATTCTGTTGCTACTTTTGAAATAAAAATATAAACACACAACAAATGGGCACATTGGATAAGCCGGTCATGGTGTCTACATGCAACTAAATCGGGGTAATTTTGTTTAAACCATTTATGAACTTACCCTGATAAAAGAAACCCATTTAAGGTGTTTACATGACCACACACATTGGCTTAAGCATAATCGGTGTAAGATTGTGCATGCGCACAGTGATTTAACCATAAGAAAATCACTGTAATGCATGCCCTCGAGTGACTTACAAAACACAGGCAACAGCAATTTGATAAGACACCAACCTTCCATAAATTGTTTATCAGAATAAATCATTTTCCGCTAAGTAATATCATTATAGCCTGTTTGTGGTTGCCAAGCGAGCAACTTTTGCTTTAATAATATCGAATGTGTTTAATATAGAATTTTACCTCATAAGCTCAAATCACACTAAAAAAGGCTGGCTCAGTTAATGTCCATTCTAGAGTAAACAAACATTATCGAAATGACAGAACTTCAATTCCTACAGCCACCATATTAAGCATTACCATTTCTCATAAGAGTGGTCAATCTCCACCTTTTACTGTCTGTTCATTTGAACTGATTTTAAAATGCTATATTTTTTTCATTATCAACTAGCTTCACTAGAGATTTTTAAAGAAAGAAAGAAAGATGCCTGCAGGCCAACAACAATGGCATTTAATAATCTCTTCATTAAGGAGTTCCTATTTTCTGGGCAAATGGAGGAGTCAGGAGGCAATGGAAACAGTCAATGTGAGTATTTTATTACTCCTCAGCATCGTTCACAAAACTAAAAAAAAAAGGGCACCCAGTGGCCAAGTAGTCACACACAAACGAGACAATAATTATTGTCGCACACAGGAACAGTCTCTCTCTTTCTCCCGACTTGTCTGCCTTTTCAAGTCTCCCTCCGCCATCACTATAACGAGAGACAGGTGTTAATGCTAATGACTTAATTATAAAGCTTAGCGCTCTCCTCCCGCAGACAGACATGCAACCTCGCCCGATTCCCACAGGAGTCCTGAACATCTGCAGTTTGTTTGGCTCCTGAGTGCTTTTCTTAGTCCAATGGCATCAGTATTCCATGTTGGACTCATCCCATAATCCCATGCAAGCGTTTACCTTGTGTTAAGAAGGTTGCTGTCACTGCGGTTGCTGTAACTCTGCTCCTGCTTTATGGCCCAAGAGTTGTGTTTCGGCAGCCATGCATGAAGAAGTGAGACTCAATGCGGACTAAATATCCTAGCCTCTCTTCACAGTTCAGGGCTTCTGCTGAGTTTACAGCTTTGCTTTGAAAGTTGCTCTCAAACCATGGATATGCAAGGTATAAACCTTCCAAAGGTTTAGAGGGAAATTTAAGTGTTTACTATTATTTTCTTTAAAAGTCCAATTTGCTTTGTGTACCGATTCTTAAACACTGTTGCTTAGAATGGCAATAATTAAATAGCAGTGCAATTTAAACTTGTCTGCACAGTTTGTGCAATGGACATCTATAGAAATCTTTAATGATACGTAGTGTAATGGGAGCCAGCTGGTACACGATAGCTAATGGTGTGAAAGGTGGTAACGATTCTAGGGGCCCACAGGTCCAGGGGGGGCCCTCAACAAATTTTAAGCTGTATGTTTTCTTATATAAGGGGCCCAGAGCAATATACACTCAGGGGTCTCCAGAATCCCTTACATCGGCCCTGTGTGGAAACATCACTCCCCTGGTATCAAGTGGGCACTAGTGGCAGATGCTAGAGGCTGTAGCCTTAAGCCTCCTCGTTAGCGCACCCGCCTGCCATGTCAGCTCCCATGCCACTCTAAAGTCAACATAAACTGAAAATGTGAATTTTGTAGCAAATGTCCATTTGCTTTGAGGTGATCAAAATGTAGCTGGTGGGTTATAAACAAACAAAAATAAATTTTAAATTGTGTATAAAAAATATTTAAACAATAATTGTATTTAGAACCCCAGTGAGCAAGCCAAAGGCGACTGTGGCAAGGAACATAAAACTCCATAAGATGTTTGTTAATAGAGAAAAATAACCTTTGGAGAAACCAGGCTCACATCTGAGGTGAGTTCCCTCTGGCTAACATCCTGAATATAATGCCAATATTACTTATGTGCAGTTCAAGTCATGGCTTAAAATTGGTAAACTAACTAAGTATAAAGGGCCAGTGTTTAAACAAAAATTTTGTATGAACAGTAAGATTAATTAGGTTTACATAGATGCATTGTCCTTTGTTAATTGGCTGATGAAGGCTTTTGTTGGCAATTAATTGATAGTCAATATATTCCATTTCAGGAGTGCAGTCCATCATTAGACCAAGGTGATGCAGTCAGAGATGAGTGCGGTGCATCACAGTTCAACCGGCAGGTCATTTCTCTGAGGTCTGTCCTAAGTCCAAGGTTCAGGCAGTGGCATATGAAGAATCCCGTGTCTTATGGTTGGAGTTGGCATCAGTTCATCCCCTGAAGTCCATCGTAATAGACTGAAGTGATGTCTGGCTAGCAACAGCTGCATTTAGTCGTCATCATTTAGAGACAACTAACAGTGGAGTCCAACACCAAGCAAGAGTGTGACCATGGGCAGGGCTTTTTTCTTTAATCAAATGGCTCACTATCAAGAGTGCTAGAAAGGACTATATTTAAATGTTCTGTTATTACATCAAGTTTTCTAGACTTTGTGGCTTAGTATATGAGATAGATCTGGAAGATTATTAGTGAAGCTATCTTTAGTGGTCAAAAGAATAGTTCTACCTGAATAAAAGCATAGTATAGATTGAGTAACATTAGCTGATACAAGAGGCGAGGTAACGATCTGAGATGTCTTCATTCTGCAGCAGAATTTCAGTAGTATCAACATCAACTTCATATGACAGAATTAAATCTAGCATATGATCCTTGTGATGAGTTGGTCCTTTCACATTTTGTCTGACTTTAAGAGTTGAGAATATCAATAAATGCTACTCCCAATGTATCTTTTCATTATCTATGTGAATGTTGAAGCCACCAACAAATAAAGCTCTATTAATTTCTATTCTTATTTCATGTTCTTTATTAGTTTACATTTTGTATGAGTCTTGTATTTTCTTTAAAATGTATATGTAAAGCACTGTGAATTGCCATTCTGTATGATATGTGCTATATAAATAAACTTGCCTTGCAATTCCACGGTAACTACTAGATCTAATAGAAAATTAGCAAATTCACCAAGGAAATCAGAATATGGCCCAGGTGATCTATATACTGTGGCAAGGGCAAAAGATGACAAATATTTTTTATTTGGGAAAAATATTCACTTTTCATTGATTGCCTATACATGATCATGAGCGGCTCTGGCTTATCACACTGAACCTGGATAACAGTACACCTCTACATTCTCTCAAATATTGGAGCATTTTACCCCTGAGGATTTCAGACCATCGAAAGAAACAAAGGATCGATATCTGAATTAATCCACTGTGCCCCGGCTGATTTTATGTTTGAAAAATTTGTCATATAGCCTATATATTTCTGCTAAAGAAAAAGCACAAGTAGATAACACAATGGCATTGCTCCGAAATAAATGATGGTTATTTACTGCAGTAATGTTTAATTTTTTTTTATTATTATTTGAAAATAATTTATTTAATTTTATAATACGTGAATAATCTTTCTTTTGTCTGTGTGAGTGTGTGTATCTGTGTGTGTGTCTTCCTATTATTTACAACGTATCTGTATGATGGGTTGTTTTATTAGAATCTTGAGGATCCATTTCAGCCAATTCAGGACTCCCCAGTGAATGGCGTTTGGTCTGTGCAATTTTATCGTGTAAACAATGACGCGCTTCTTGCCGCCTCCTCCACGTGACCTTACCAACGACTCTACTATGGTGCATCCCGCCTCCTTCCTGGATTTCGGCAGCAGTGTAAAGGGATTCATGGAAAGGAGGCGGCAAGAACCGGCTTGACAATTTAAATAATAGTTTAATAAGCAACTTAAACAAAAGGACAAACACACAAAGGTGTCGGACAACTGTCCATAAATCTCTCTCTCTCGCACTGCAACTTCCAGTCAGCCTTTATCCCTCTCTGAGGCTTGATTAGCCTGATTAGGGGCGGGGTGTGCAAAATCACGACCCGACCCCGCCCTCTGCCCTGCCACACTGGGGTTCAACTGTTTCTATGTTATATGCTGTAATCTAAAAATATGACAATTTTTTTTAGCAGATCTCTTTGGGGTATTTTAAATCTCACCGATCTGAATCATGCGGTCCTTGTATGAATATCAGCTGCTGTTTTCCCATATTTTATATTTTTATATTATACTGACAACTTTCATCTAGCCTGAAATCTCTGCTTGATGTGTCCAAACAGACAGAAGGTATTGAAGAGGTATGACCGGACATGATGATCCTCAAACTGAATAAGGGGCTTCCAGCGACTCTGGGATTTAAATCTGCGCAAGTTTCATCACATGGAATTCTTAGTGCAGTCCTCATAAAATAATGTTATAAAATGACATTGATATTAAACAGTCTTAAAAGTTATAAATGGAAGAACAACGACAGAACATAGTCTTTAAGAGACATGACGTATCTGATTGCTTTTTCCATTCAGACAAAGTGAGAAATACTGAAAAGTGTAGTTCTGTTTTGTCTGCCAGTATGTTTTAACCATCTGGTCTAAGAATCAAAGGTCTTTCTGTAAACGCTACTTTAAAATCAGAGTACAATTACAACAAGCATTTTTCCCAAATATTTTGACACCAAATTAAAGTTCTGCTTGATTCATGTAATAAATTATGATTCAAACGAGTCATTAAATATCTCATGATTCAAAATAATGTTTTTTTTTTTTTTTTTTTTTTTTTTTTTTTAAATGTAAGAGACGGAGAGGTGGTGGCGTAGTGGGCTAAAGCACTGAACTGTTAAGCAGAAGGTTGCTGGTTCGATCCCCACATCCACCACCATTGTGTCCTTGAGTAAGGCACTTAACTCCGGGTTGCTCTTGGGGAATTGTCGCTGTAATAAGGGCACTGTAAGTACCTTTGGATAAAAGCATCTGCCAAATGCATACATGTAATGTTAATGTAAAATTCCATCTTTGACATTCCATCTGCATGTTGACGGTTTCAACAGCAGGCAAGTGTGCAGACTATGCACAAAGATGTGGACTGTCCGCGTGTCTCAAAAAACCGTCAACATGCAGCCCAGTTTTTTGAGACACGCGGACAGTCCACATCTTTGTGCATAGTCTGCACACTTGCCTGCTGTTGACTGAAATAAAAAATATCACAAGTAAGGGATTATCCATGGCTAGGGGTGTGTTAAACAATTTGAATGCACGATATGGTGGTGAAAAACCTTTTGACGTGGAGCAAAGTGCCTTCAACGCATTTAACGCACACCTAGCAGTGGATTTTCCCTCCTCTCTGTTGTGGATGTAACCCGATCCTTCCAACGGGTGAAGATCCATAAAGCCACGGGGTCCAGATGGCATTCCGGGCATGTCATCAGAGCATATGCGAAACAACTGGCTGGTGTTTTTATGGACATTTTCAACCTGTCCCTCTCCCTGTCTGTAGTCCCCACATGCTTCAAAACATCCACCATTGTAACTACAAAAGCAATCAAAAATCACTTGTTTAAATGACTGGTGTCCCGTTGCTCTGACCCCCATCATCAGCAAATGCTTTGAGAGGCTAATCAGAGATCACATCTGCTCTGTGCTGCCCACCTCTCTGGACCCATTGCAGTTTACAATAAAGTGCATCTACAATACACACTGCTCTCTCCCACCTGGAAAAAAGGAACACATATGTGAGAATGCGGTTTGTAGGCTACAGCTCA
This sequence comes from Moxostoma hubbsi, assembly GCA_032164185.1. Lineage (NCBI taxonomy): Eukaryota > Metazoa > Chordata > Actinopteri > Cypriniformes > Catostomidae > Moxostoma > Moxostoma hubbsi. The sequence continues at coordinate 3,429,006 of JAVLUX010000022.1, read as the reverse complement.
GCATTCAACAACATAGTGCCCTCCAAGCTTGATGAGAAACTCCGGGCTCTGGGCTTAAACAGCTCGCTGTGCAGCTGGATCCTGGATTTCCTGTCAGGCAGACGTCAGGTGGATAGAATGGGCAGCAACATCTCCTCATCACTGACCCTCAACACTGGAGCCCCGCAGGGCTGTGTTCTCAGCCCACTCCTGTATTCCCTTTACACACATGACTGTGTGGCGACACATAGCTCCAATGCCATCATTAAGTTTGCTGATGATACGACGGTGGTAGGTCTGATCACTGACAATGATGAAACAGCCTACAGAGAGGAGGTGCACACTCTGACGCGCTGGTGTCAGGAGCACAACCTCTCCTTCAACATCTCTAAAACCATGGAGCTTGTAGTGGACTTCAGGAGGAAAGACAGAGAACACAGCCCCATCACCATTAATGGAGCACCGGTGGAGAGAGTCAGCAGCTTCAAGTTCCTCGGTGTCCACATCACTGAGGAACTCACATGGTCCGTCCACACTGAGGCCGTTGTGAAGAAGGCTCACCAGCGCCTCTTCTTCCTAAGACCGCTGAGGAAGTTCGGAATGAACCAACACATCCTCACACGGTTCTACACCAGCACTTGTAGAGAGCATCCTGACTGGCTGCATCACCGCCTGGTTCGGCAATAGCACCGCCCACAAACGCAAAGCCCTGAAACATCATCGGAGGTGAGCTTCCCTTCCTCCAGGACATATATAACAGGCGGTGTGTGAAAAAAGCTTGGAGGATCATCAGAGGCTCCAGCCACCCGAGTCATGGTCTGCTCTCACTGCTTCCATCAGGCAGGCGGTATCGCAGCATCAGGACCGATTACATGACAGTTTCTTCCCTCAAGCAATCAGACTTCTGAACACTTCATCTCTCATGATCAGTATACACCAGCACTAAACTTTATTAATCTTATATCTCACACTGGCCTGTCATAAATATATTCTCCACAATAAAACTACTGTATATATATTTTTTTATATATATATACTTTTTTTTTATTGTGTGTGTATTCTATATTGTGTGTATTGTTTTCTGTACATTGTATATTATTATTGTGTTGTGTAAGTATGTGTACATTTGATATGTAAATATGTTGTTTATTGTAAATTGGTTTATGTCTCATCACTGTCATGACTGCTATCTTTGCTCAGAACTGCACACAAGACTTTCACCTACTGTTGCACTCGTGTACACAGTAGTATGACAATAAAAGTGATTTGATTTGATAATAAACAAAGAAATCTAATTAGACCTGGTTGACAAACAAAATTTGAAGTAATATTTTGCCGTTGATGTAGTTGTCTATATTGACACTAGATAGATGTGAACCAGACAGATTGTGAGGGTGGGCACACGACTCCAATGGCTTTTACACAGAAACTGTAAGTATTTCCACTGACCTCATGGCCAAATCCAGAGCGGAAAACGCTGGAGTCGGTGGATTCACTCAAGCTCCATGGCACAGAGATTCCGCCTGATCAGGATCACATACAGTCTTAATTAACCTCAGCTGCTTGTCTCTTTGCATTTTAGAAAACACTGTGGCACTGTAGTTGTATGGTTTGTAGTTTGTCAAACTACAAACCATAAACCCGAAACTGCTGTTGAGCAGAGACAAGAAATATATGACAAATCTTGCATGACAAGAAACTTGTCGGTAAATGCTCCAAAATAAAGAGTGGCCCCAAAATGTTTTGGACACTTAAAAATTTATGAATGTCATTGCATTATTATATAAAAGCATTTCAAACAAAATGGCATTTACAGAACCATAAAGAAAGATAGCACAAGCACACTTTTCAACCTAAACTTTTCACAAAAAGCAGCTTGTTGGATTTCGACTGATAAACAAAAGATAAATGACTCAAAATAAGGACAGAAAGTATTGTGACTTTCTGGCTGTCAAACATTAGTGGCACATGCTCAGAGTTAATGTGCTAAACTACACCTGTGGAACTTGAGCAGAACTGACTGCACACATCCACTAAAAATCTCATTGACACCAGCTGGTTAAGTGAAGTTAGCTCTGAGAAAAACTCTGACATCATTTGTTTTAATGCAATGTATATATTTTAAGTGTGACTCATATGTTCCATTTTGGAGCCATTGTACATATACTGTAGATACCACCCTGCCGTTAAACTTACTCTATGGATGTTCTTGTCCTTTCAGTGAACTTGTTTATCACGTAAAGCCTGTAATCTATTCTTTTGATCTGCGCAAATGTGAGTCAAATCTGTTATCAAAGCCAAATATTTTCTTTTTAAGCATTTAACTGAAAGTTAACATCAGACGTTTCTCTTAAAAGTTTTTTTGGGGTAAGTAGTGATGACTGCCTCGATCAAATTTCCATTTGTGCTCCATGTCTGGCCGAAGTCTTAACTGTATTGTTGTACATTGGAACATAAAAATTCCACCATCAGACTTTTGAGGACAAAAGGAGCAAATTTCTTTTGAATGAAAAAAAAAATAAAATGTTTTTTTATTAATAACTACTCGCTTGACCAACACAAAATGTGTGTCTATTTAAACCTTAGAACATGGACTTTACAATCCATATAGGCAATACGGCCTAAGGGTTTTTTAATTTGCTGACAGATTTGAAGTGTTCAATTTTCATAACTCATGGAAATATGTAGATTTACTGAACACCATGCTGTCAAACACACGGTCAGTCATAAAGTTCAGAAAGGTCTTGAGTAGACTACAACAAACATATGTGTGTTCTCTCACAAACCAAATATAGTATACTATGTAAATCCCCAAGCAGGGCTGGACTGGTAATCTGGCATAACAGGAATTTTCCTGGTGGGCCGTCGCACTTTGGAGCCGATCAGAGGCAGACTGGCCATCAGGAGAACCGTGCGATAATGTTAAATGATCTGTCGCTTTATGCAGAACGGACCACAAAATGGCACCACGATAAGCTGAAAAGGACAGCGAACACACTGTAATCCTGGGACGATTTCTCTTCCCAGTCCAGCCCTGTCCCCAAGTATACTACGGTCAGACGCGGATGCTCTCAGGATGCGTGACGCGAATTTCATTATCGGCAGAGTACATGCTAAGATTTTTCTAACCGCCCGTACACTGAATGAGCAAAATGCACATGGACTTACACTCACCTAAAGGATTATTAGGAACACCTGTTCAATTTCTCATTAATGCAATTATCTAATCAACCAATCACATGGCAGTTGCTTCAATGCATTTAGGGGTGTGGTCCTGGTCAAGACAATCTCCTGAACTCCAAACTGAATGTCAGAATGGGAAAGAAAGGTGATTTAAGCAATTTTGAGCGTGGCATGGTTGTTGGTGCCAGACGGGCCGGTCTGAGTATTTCACAATCTGCTCAGTTACTGGGATTTTCACGCACAACCATTTCTAGGGTTTACAAAGAATGGTGTGAAAAGGGAAAAACATCCAGTATGCGGCAGTCCTGTGGGCGAAAATGCCTTGTTGATGCTAGAGGTCAGAGGAGAATGGGCCGACTGATTCAAGCTGATAGAAGAGCAACTTTGACTGAAATAACCACTCGTTACAACCGAGGTATGCAGCAAAGCATTTGTGAAGCCACAACACGCACAACCTTGAGGCGGATGGGCTACAACAGCAGAAGACCCCACCGGGTACCACTCATCTCCACTACAAATAGGAAAAAGAGGCTACAATTTGCAAGAGCTCACCAAAATTGGACAGTTGAAGACTGTAAAAATTTTGCCTGGTCTGATGAGTCTCGATTTCTGTTGAGACATTCAGATGGTAGAGTCAGAATTTGGCTTAAACAGAATGAGAACATGGATCCATCATGCCTTGTTACCACTGTGCAGGCTGGTGGTGGTGGTGTAATGGTGTGGGGGATGTTTTCTTGGCACACTTTAGGCCCCTTAGTGCCAACTGGGCATCGTTTAAATGCCACGGCCTACCTGAGCATTGTTTCTGACCATGTCCATCCCTTTATGGCCACCATGTACCCATCCTCTGATGGCTACTTCCAGCAGGATAATGCACCATGTCACAAAGCTCGAATCATTTCAAATTGGTTTCTTGAACATGACAATGAGTTCACTGTACTAAAATGGCCCCCACAGTCACCAGATCTCAACCCAATAGAGCATCTTTGGGATGTGGTGGAACGGAAGCTTCGTGCCCTGGATGTGCATCCCACAAATCTCCATCAACTGCAAGATGCTATCCTATCAATATGGGCCAACATTTCTAAAGAATGCTTTCAGCACCTTGTTGAATCAATGCCACGTAGAATTAAGGCAGTTCTGAAGGCAAAAGGGGGTCAAACACAGTATTAGTATGGTGTTCCTAATAATCCTTTAGGTGAGTGTACTTGCACTAATTAGAGGGTCCACATGGTGGCAAACTTACAGTTTAGCCTTTGCTGTCATGAAGAAGAGCTAGAAGAAGACTTAATCGCCGCTAAACTACAGGATATGAAGATAGAAACAACAATAATGGATGTGCATGTCAAGAGCACGTGTTTAAGGAGGTCAGGAGATTCCCGAATTTCCATAACTCATGTCTCAAGCATCTTTATGGGTCAAAACTCCTGAAGAGAAATAGTCCAGTCCAAATAGCAGTCGTAGCATGCATGCGCCAATCCTCTGTGTATTCGCTCAGAGTGAAATGAAGTCTACTTTGAAAGGCTAGCGTTCGACTGATCACAGAGTCAAAACAAAAGTATACTTTGGGCTTTAACCTCCTGAGACCCCCGCGTGACCGCTGTGTGCATTTTACATTTCCCTTTTTGATTTGTAACTAGTTGCACCTAATAAACAAGCAAAAACAGTCACATATGTGGACATATGTGGATTAAGCTGTGAAATTTCAAGTAATACTAAGATATAGAAAGTCAGATGTTTTTCATCAAATACTTTATTACGTGTCCAGGAGGGCTGTTTATTCATGTTTTTGAGATGTTACAGACATTACAGCTGATTTTCTTTAAAGCTGAATTAATAATGTACTGATTATTACTGTCCCACGTCTTCCAAACATGTTGAGTGATCCAAACATCATCTGCAGCCTGAAACTGAACTTTTGGTTCAGTTATAGGATGCACCCTTGCTCCCTATTTAGTGAATGACTTAACCTCCAGTGAGCTGTCTGTCTGCACTGGTCTCAGAACTGTTCAAAATGCACCTTATTTTCATCCAAACTCAATATGAAGCCTGTGAAAGAAAACTGTTTCAGATTTTGGATGAAGACATTTATTCTGTTGTGTCATGCTCTCTTCAAAGAGAAAACTGTCTGAACACTGATTTTCTTTTCCCTGACTGTGGAGCTCTGCTGGTATAAAGTGCTCGCTGGTTCATGGACACAGAAAATCCCTGATGCTGCCAGAATGATTTATCCACTCAAAGCCGAGACCGCAGATGCCAGGTCTTCAGGCAAATCTTCACATCGGTCAATGACTTGGATGGAAACATGCCCTAAACCGCTGCTGGTAAGCGCTTCTGTTTGAGTCAGAGTCTAGTGCTGTTATTTATCATCTGTGGGTAAAACGGACTCGTTTACCTAGACGCTCTGCAGCAGGCCATTTTTGGCATGATAAAATTATCCAAACAGCATGGGAAGCCCATAAAACTGTGTGCTGCTTCACAAATGTCACCTCATTGAGTCTCATAAACGGCTGAGCGTTGCCGTTATGCGCTCACGCTGCAGTATATCTCACAGTGACGTCTCACAGGTGTTTACCGCATTGTACTGGAGTATATCATACACAAAACAGCATGTGTGTAGCATCACAAAACACACAGTAAACCTTGAACTAGAGTGTTTGTTACATATGGCTATGTTCAGAATGTAATACTAGAGTGCAACATACATACTACATGTATATATTTTTTTAATTTAGTATATGAAACAGTTATTATGCAGCTATAATAAACATTTCAAACTGTAGTATCACTGTAAAAAAGAAATATGTAAACCTGCCTATGGCAGTTTGCTGGTTTAAACTGGTTTAGTTGGCCTCCCAGTCTGGCCAAGCTATTGTTTACCTCCTAACCAGATGAAATGTGCACAAAACCCCTCTAAAACCATCAGACCAGTCCAGCCTGGCCAGGCAGAGAGATCAGGTAACTACCTTAGGCTGGTTTAAGCCTTTTTCTTTTTTTTCCAGCAATTACAACATGGCAGCGTTTTAGTGCCACAGTCAAAATCTAGTATTATACAGAATATTTTGTGAATTAAATCAAAATTATGAGAATAAATGTGTGGCATTGCAATAGTAACGTTTTTATATTATAAGAATAAAGTTGTAGCATTAAGATTTACTGTAGACTTTTTTTTGTGTGTGTGTGTCACTAAAACACTGTCGTACCACATTGTTTATAGTAATGCATGTTTAACCTCTTGCAACCCCGCGTCCTTCTGTGTGGACACTGCATTTTGGCTTCGATATACACTATGCATAATTTAAATTCATTTAAACTGACTGATCTCAGTTCAGAAATCTCTGGGCTCTCAGTAAAGGGTTAACATTTCGACACATGGAGTCATGGGACAAAAGAACATGGCACCGTTCCCAGCGGAGTTTGTCTTTGGGAGAAACGCCAACAAATCAAAAAACAAATATTATCCAATATGCCATTTTTTACATTTCAGCGATTTATTGTGAAACGGCATGCTGGTAAACACAATGACAACTATAGTGGACAATAGTGCTAGTTTTTGTTAGAAATCCTGTGTGTACTGTGAATTTTCTCATTCAGAGGCTTTATATGGAGTTAGGATGAAAATAAGGAGATAAGCAGAGCTCCACAGTCAGGGAAAAGAAATCAGTATTCAGACAGTTTTCTCTTTGAAGAGAACATGACACAACAGAATAAATGTCTTCATCCAAAATCTGAAACAGTTTTCTTTCACGGGCTTTATATGGAGTTTGGATGAAAATAAGGTGCATTTTGAACTGTTCTGAGACCAGTGCAGACTGGAGGTTAAGTCATTCACTAAATAGGGAGCAAGGGAGCATCCTATAGATTTCCTATATAGCCAGGGTTGGGAGGGTTACTTTTGAAATGTATTCCACTACAGATTACAGGATACATGCTGAAAAATGTCATTTGTAACGTATCCCGTTAGATTACTCAAGGTCCGTAATGTAATCTAAATACTTTGGATTACTTCAGCACTGGTAGATTTTTTTCCACTTGTTTTGACTATAAAAACTTTGTCAGTACAGTAACACAAAATACACATGTTAAAAGTACATTCTCTGAAAAACCTAAATATCTTATGTAGCGTTGTTTCTAAAACCAGATCAATCAAACGTCTCGGTTACGTATGTAACCTCCGTTCCCTGATGGAGGGAACGAGACGTCGTGTCGAAGAAGCGACACTAGGGGTCTCTCTTGAGCGCCGAAAGATACCTCTGATCTATGAAAAAAGGCCAATGAGAGTTGGCGAACAGTATTTGCATACTCCGCCTCCGGATATAAAGGCGAGAGAAATACGCTCGTTCATTCAGGATTTTTCTGAGGAGCCGGGAGTGTTCCGGGCACCTCAGCGGCTCGGCTCAGCGACGTGGCCGGGAAGACACGACGTCTCGTTCCCTCCATCAGGGAACGGAGGTTACATACGTAACCGAGACGTTCCCCGTCTGTCACTCACTTCGACGTCGTGTCGAAGAAGCGACACTAGGGGTCCACTTCAAAACTCGCCATGCGCTGAGCCGTGTACGTGTACTGCTGACACAGAAGCGGGCAGGTATTTGCACATGCACAAGTGACCAACTGTGTTCAGGCTGCACGTACTCTTCCCCAATGCCCCGAAAAAGCGTCGGCATCCTTTTGGTTACCCTAGGGGGGGAACAAGGTGACGCTCCCAACTAGGGAACGGGCCACGCCTGGCTGGGCCTCTTTTCTCTCTATGTTTTCTCGGCATAGAGCAAGAGCAGCCGGGGCCCTTACCGCATCGAGGGAAGGGGGTCTTATTCCCGAATTCCTATTCCTTTTAGGGGGAAAAGACCCTGCGGAGGCCACACCCGCCCAGCAGGGGAGGTAAAGGTGGCAAAATACATCACATGGCCACTTTGGGCATGTGGGAGGAAATGGCGCGGTGGTAGATCCAACCTCGAGGAGGGGGGAGTTGCTACAACACGGCGACCGGAGGGCAACGAAGGACTGCCTAAGGGAGACGCGGGTCAGCTCGTAAGGTGACCGTACCGCAGAAATACACACAGGAGGAGTCCCGTAGGAGGCCTGATCTGTGGAGCACCTATTCCAGTAGGGGTAGCCGGAGGTACCCGTAGTGGACTGGACCAGCACGTTCCTCCGCTGAACTGCTGCAGGCCCGAAGGGCTAGGGAGGAATCAACCAGGGACCTAGGTCCTCTGGGACAAAAGCGCACTGTTTTGCCTTGGCAGAGGGAAACGGCGCTGGAACAAGCGGTTCACCCGGTCAGATCGTCGACGTGTACCGAGTTCTACGGGCTCAGACCTGAGAGAACACGGGACGAGACTGACTCAACCCTGAGATCATAAGGGTGTTAGGTGCTGCCCAGCCCGCAGCTCTGCAAATGTCTGCTAGGGAGGTGCCCCTAGCCAGTGCCCATAAGGACGCCATGCTCCTAGTGGAGTGGGCTCGAACCCGTAAGGGGGGGGCATGGCCTGGGTGTGATAGGCCAACTGAATGGCATCCACCACCCAGTGAGACACCTCTGTTTGGAGACAGCGTTCCCTTTCTGCTGTCCTCCAAAGCAGACAAAGAGCTGCTCAGAGCGCCTGAAGCTCTGGGTGCGTTCCAGGTAGGCACGCAAGGCACGTACCGGACACGACAGTGAGAGGGGCTGGGTCTGCCTCCTCCCGGGGCAGCGCTTGTAGGTTCACTACCTGGTCTCCAGAGGGCGTGGTAGGAACCATGGGCACATAGCCCAGTCGAGGTCTTAGGATCACATGAGTATCTGCCGGACCGAGCTCCAGGCAAGTGTCGTTAGTAGGGAACGCTTGCAGGTCCCTGACCCTCTTGATGGAAGTGAGCGCAATCAGCAGGGCCGTCTTTTCAGGAGAGGGCCCTGAGCCAACTGATTCTAGCGACTCGGGGGGGGATCTCTGAAGACCGGCGAGGACCACCGAGAGATCGCAGGAGGGGAACAGGTTTGGCCGGGAGGGGTTTAACCTCCGGGCACCTCTTGGGAACCTGACGATTAAGTCGTGCTTACCCAGAGACTTGCTGTCTACTGGGTCGTGGTGAGCTGCGATAGTGGCAACATACACCTTCAAGGTGGATGGGGACAGCCTCCCCCCCAACCTCTCCTGTAGGAACAGGAGCACAGACCTAACTGCGCACCACTGTGGGTCTTCTGCCCGGGAAGAACACCAATTCACGAACAGACGCCATTTCAGGGCGTAGAGTTGCCTGGTAGAAGGGGCTCTGGCTTGGTTGAACGTGGCTACGACCGTGGGTGGTAGACCAGCTAGATCTTCCGCATCCCGTTCAGGGTCCAGACGTGGAGGTTCCAAAGGTCTGGGTGCGGATGCCAGAGCGTGCCCCGTCCCTGAGAAAGAAGGTCCTTCCTCAGGGGAATTCGCCAGGGAGGGGCTGTCGCGAGGAGTACAAGGTCCAAGAACCAGGCCCGAATGGGCCAGTAAGGAGCCACGAGAGTGACTTGCTCCTCGTCCTCCCTGACCTTGCACAGCACCTGTGCAAGAAGGCTCACTGGGGGAATGCGTACTTGCGCAGCCCAGCCGGCCAGCTGTGTGCCAGTGCATCTGCCCCGAGGGGAGCCTCTGAACGGGCGTACCAGAGCGGGCAGTGGGAGGTCTCTCGGGAGGCAAAGGGGTCTACCTGGGCCTTGCCGAACCGTTCCCAAATCAGCTGAACCGAGTGGGGGAGAAGCCTCCACTCTCCGCCAGGCAAGCGTTGTCATGACAGCGCGTCCGCTATCACATTGAGGTTGCCGGGGATGTGAGTGGCACGCAGCGACTTGAGTCGGTGCTGGCTCCAAAGGAGGAGACGACGGGCGAGTTGTGACATGTGACGGGAGCGTACGCCGCCGTGGCGATTTATGTACGCGACCGCAGTGGTGCTGTCCGACCTGACTAGGATATGTTCATCCCAAATTAACGGGAGAAACTTCCACAGGGCCAAAAGGACGGTCAACAACTCGAGGCAGTTGATGTGCCAACGCAGCTGGGCCCCTTTCCAACGGCCTGAGGCTGCGTGCCCGTTGCAAATGGCGCTCCAACCCAATCTGGAGGCGTCGGTCGTGACCAGGACGCGTCTGGACACCTTCTGTAGGGGCACTCCAGCCCGTAAGAAACAGGGGTCTGTCCAGGGGTTGAATGTCTGACGGCAGGCGGGGGTGATTGTTACCCAGTGCGTGCCGTGGCGCCATGCTCGCCTCGGGACTCGGGTCTGGAGCCAGTGTTGGAGCGGTCTCATATGCATCAACCCCAGCGGCGCGACCGCCGCGGAGGACGCCATATGCCCCAGGAGCCTTTGGAAATGTTTTAAGGGGACCGCTGTGCCTGGCCTGAAGGCGGCGAGGCAGTTCAACACTGACTGGGTACGCTCGTTGGTGAGACGTACCGACATTGAGACCGAGTCTAACTCCATCCCGAGAAAAGAGATGCTCTGAACTGGAGTGAGCTGGCTCTTTTCCCAGTTGACCTGAAGCCCCAGACGGCTGAGGTGCCTGAGCACCTGGCCTCTGTGGGTGCATAGTAACTCTCGCGAGAGAACAGAGACAGGCCGAAGGGGAGGACTTTGTACTGATACGCCTGGCCCTCGAACGCAAACCGCAGGTAGGGGCGGTGTCGGGGCAGGATGGAGACGTGGAAGTACGCGTCCTTCAGGTCTACCGCTGCGAACCAATCTAGATGCCGGATGCAGGTTAAGCGTGAGCATTTTGAACGGGAGTTTGTGCAACGCTCGGTTGAGAACTCGCAGGTCCAAGATTGGTCGTAAGCCGTCGCTTTTCTTGGGTACAATGAAGTAAGGGCTGTAGAAACCCTTCTTCATCTCGGTTGGAGGGACAGGCTCTATCGCGTCTTTGGCCAGAAGAGTCACGATTTCCGCGCGCAGGGAATGGGCGTGTTCGCCGTGTACTGCGGAAAAGCGGACGCCCATGAAGGGGGGCGGGGGCCTGGCAAACTGAATTGCGTAACCGAGTCAGATGGTCCGTGCCAGCCAGCGAGACGGGTTGGGAAGTGAAAGCCACGCGTCCAACCTCTGCGCTAGGGGCACCAAAGGGACAATTAATTTTGACGTACCCGGCGGGGCTTCGCAGCGGGGCGGAGCAGGTAGGCAGCATTGGGCGGCGACAGGGCGACCCGCGGCTGAGGTGCTGAGAAAAGACTCAAAGCACTTACCTTGCTCCGCACACCCGGCAGGGGGCGGGTTAGCGACTGAGGAGGAGGTCCTGGGTAGGCGTCCTCTAGACTCGTCAGAACCGGCCGGCCGGGGGACAGTCGTGGGGCTGAAGACGGGTGGTCCGTGTCCAGGAAGCCAGGACTGTTGATATCTGGGGGCAAAGTGCCGTGAGAACGGCATTTTGCGGGCCAGGTGACCCAGAGACAAAAGGAAATAGCTCATTACAGAGAATATGAGAATGTGAAAATTAATTCGACAAGAAAAAATTCTCCTCCCGGCCCTCCACCGGGGACGGAGCGGTCTTACCAGCCTCCGGAGCTAACATCTTGGTCCCTGGGTCGAACGTCTACGGACAGCCTGGGAGCCTTCCGGGTCCTCGAGGGGGTCCGTGAGACAGGGGCGTCCGCTTCCTGCGGAGTGCTCGACGCTGGGGCTGAGAGCTGGGCCCAGGTTGAGGCGGAGCAGGGTGTTTCATAGCCGCAGGAGGACGCCCGTCGGCGAGCAGACGGGGCATGGCCCATGGCGGCAGGCTTGCGGCAGGGCAGGATGTGCAGTGGCCTCCGTCTGCCTCACCGCTGAGGACTGCTGGGCAGAGTCGTCAACGGTGGCGCCGAATGGACGGAGCTGGGAGACGGGGGTGTGGGAGAAGGTGTGCCTTGTCTGCCTCCCGCATTTCGACCAGGTCCAGTCCACAGGTGCGTTTCTGGACCACAAGGGGTGGCCATCGCTTGTTCGAGTGCCAGCGCTTCTGACCTCCGTGGCCCGGGGGCGCGGTTGGTCATCCAGCGCAGTTCCTGCAGCACATCAAGAACAGGACTACCCAAGGTGCAAGTTTTGAAGTGCCTTGGCCTGGCGTTGGTTGCAGGAAGGGCCGTGGCGTGCAGAGTGGAAGCGGTCTGGGACCGTTCCACCGCGAGGGTAGTGAGAGCGGAGGAGCGAAGAAGCCTTGGCTTAGCTCAACTCGTCGTGCACGTCCGGGAAGAAAGGAACGGGGGGGGCGTGGCTGTGAGCGGCGCACCTGCCCGCGGGACCGATCAAGTAGCCCGGGAAAGCATAGCGGATCTCCGTGCGTTAGGCTCAGGCTGGGCGGCAGACCCGAAGGTGGCGGCCCAGGCGAACGATCAGCATCCGATGCCGCTGTAACGCTCTCCGATGCAGCGGTGATGTCATCCAATTCTGAGGCAAGCAAGCGTGCCGGGGAGGTGGGCGGTTCGAGGGGGTTTACCCGGCGAACAGAGCCCGTCATATTCCCCAAATCGTGTTCATCGCCCGCGGCGCCTGCGTCAATCCCGTAGGAAGGAGGCGAGGCGCGGGGGGCGGCTGAAACGGCTTTCTCTCATTACAAAAGAAAGCCGTGTGACCGCAATGCTATAACGGCCATGTTCTCACACTGAGAAGATGAACCATTGGAGAGAATACTCATCCCGAGCTCAGACGGAAGCAAACAAGCGTGCCGGGGAGGCGGGAAGTTCGAGGGGGTTTACCCGGCGAACAGAGCCCGTCATTGTCCCCAAATCGTGTTCATCGCCCGCGGGGCCTGCGTCAATCCCGTAGGAAGGAGGCGAGGCGCGGGGGGCGGCTGAAACGGCTTTCTCTCATTACAAAAGAAAGCCACACGACCGCAATGTTGCCATGGTTATGTTCTCGCACTGAGAACATGCACCATTCATAAAACACTGCCTGCGTGTGATCGCAGCCCAGGCATGCAAGACAGTGTTTTATGACCGAGAGAGGTGGGGAGAAATCACCGCATCCAGAAACTACACAGGGGCGGAAATTACATCTTTATAAAGACGCGTCCTGAAAAGGACGTTCAACGCCGCTGTGTAATGCTCTTTCAGAGAAACAAACTCTTTTATGGAGAGAATCACTCTTTCAACTCTTTTAACTCTGCGCTGTCGAAGCGCCCAGGGGCAAACTGCACGCCGGCAGTGAAGAGAAAAGCCGCTGTAGTGCGCCGTAAATCCAACAGCAAAGCAGAGCGTCAGAGGATCAGAAGCAGGATCAGTTGTGTTACTCGCAGCTGACTGCATACACACGACCATCGGCTCCGAAGAAAATTACTGAATGAACGAGCGTATTTCTCTCGCCTTTATATCCGTATCCGGAGGCGGAGTATGCAAATACTGTTCGCCAACTCTCATTGGCCTTTTTTCATAGATCAGAGGTATCTTTCGGCGCTCAAGAGAGACCCCTAGTGTCGCTTCTTCGACACGACGTCGAAGTGAGCGACAGACGGGGAACTAGATCTTATTTTAAGGATTTTTAGATATTTTCACTGGAAAGAAATACAAAAATTATTATCATGAATAGGATTTTTGCCCTAATATCAAAGGTCTTACTAGAAAAAAATTTATTATGATCTAAAGTGAATTTTCTTGATGATAAAATATGATGGTGTCTGGTAACATGTGCATGTAAAATGGCTAGAAATAGCATTTTAGCTTAGCATAAAGCTAGCAATTTCTTCTGCTCCAAACTTACTTCAAACTTACTTCTCTGTGTGCTTGTATGAATGTAACACATCATAAGAAAGTGTTTCACCGCTGTTCAAATGCACTTTGAATCACATCATTTATATGTATAAATGTTTTTCATCAGAAAGGACTAAATATTAAATGAAACAAATGACAATAAAATGCAAAGTAATCTCTTCAGTAATCAAAATACATTTTGAATGTAACTGTATTATAATTACCAATTATTTAAATTGTAACTGTCGTGGAATACAGTTACTTATATTTTGTATGTTAAATACGTAATCCCATTACATGTATTCCGATACTCCCCAACCCTGTATTCAGTTAAGTGCATTCACTCCTAACATCTGGTCAAAAGTTCAGTTTCAGGCTGCAGATGATGTTTGTATCACTCAATATGTTTGGCAGACATGTGATAATGTTAATCAGTACATAGATTCAGAATTTATCATGTATAATTTTATTTTAACAAGTTTGGCAGTGATTGGACTATGCTTGCCCTTTCTCTGAATCAGAATTATTTATGCTAATTTCTGATTTGTTTAAATGTTTCAGCACTGGCTATCACTTTTTTTCACATTGCACATTGCAAAGAGAGAACATTGAGATTTTGGTGCCTAAGTAGAAAAAAACAAAAAAACAATGTAACCTAGAAGTCAAATCAAGTTAAATAATTTATATTTGTATAGTTTTTAATTTGTGCATTTCCTAGTACACACTGTTCCTAAGCAGCTTTACAGAAAATCAGCTGTAATGTCTGTAACATCTGAAAAACATGAATAACCAACACTCCTGAAAAACATTTGCTGAAAAAGTCTGAATTTCTTTAGCTTTGTATTATTTAAATTATTACAACTTTTTAGGAAAACTATTTGCTCTAGAGGATGTAAATCTCGGCGGTCTGATAAAATAATGAGTCAAAGATTTGTTCAATATCATGGTTACCAACTTTTCACCACACGAATACGGGATGCTAGGGCATTTTTAAGGGCTTCAATACGAGATGTTTCAACATGAGACTGGGACCACCTCAGGCTTTTTGACTGTCTGACCAAGGTGGAAAGGTTCTCCTTCAAATGTTTCGAGTCTTAAATATGGGACAATAAGCATCTCTAACAGGACATCTTCATTTTGCCCAAACTACCAGACATCCTGGCTAATATAGAACAATTGGCAGCCCTAATATTACTTCCGGTACATGTGTTACACTGGGAATGGAAGGTCAAGTTGAATGCATTACATTGTGAGAGACAGTAATGTGCTCTGTAGTAGGTCATCCGAGCATTCCATGCATACAGGAAATTTGTACATACTATGCACAAAATACATACTGCAAAAATAGTGCAAGTAGTATGGTAGTATGCAATTCAGTGTATAGCCTGTTTACTTTCCTAGCATGCACACTTCTATGCAGTTTCCACCCACTCAGCTGATTCAACGGTCACATATGGAGAAATCAAGTGTGTTTATTTCATCTGTAAAAATCTAAATAACAGATGATTTTCACCATATGGTTTTGCAAATACGATCATCAGCACCATCTCTTTTGCTGACCCAGTTTTCCTCAGAAAATACGAGTAAATGCATATAAAAAATAATAAAAAAAAGAGAGGTTGGCTTTGATGGTGTTAAGTTGCAAAAGTAGAAATATATATATCAGTTGGGGCTGGCTAGTGCGGGACCAAATGCTGATTTGCAAAACCTAGCCTTTATATTTCCCATATATTTGAGAAAAACAGGGTTGCATGCAAAATGAGGGACACAGCTAAATGCTTATGTTTCTGTTAATTTAATAAATAATGTTTTTTTTTCAATTCAGCAGATTGACACAGTTATGACAATAAGTGCACTTACAGTACATGCACATTAATATACTGATGTTAACCACAGACCTTATAAATCGAAAATCTCAAAATGCAGTAGAAATCCCAAAAGGAGACTAATGCAAATTAATTTGCGGTTTGGCCTACAAATCATGAAGTCATGACCGAAAGCTCAATTTTTACCCTATTTGTAGAGAGTGCTATGTGCATATCAATTATTTTACAGGGGCTTCAAAAGATGCTCATCCAATCAGATTTTAGAGCCTTTTCATAATACCTTTTTTCCATTCATTTTGTCTTTATTTCTTTTTGCTATGAGAACATACTCTCTCTGAGGACACATGGAAGCCAGAAGACGCATGGCCAACATTACTTTAAGATTAATGAATATAGTTTCACTTCCAACTGGAAGATTGTAACACTTGGACAGACAAGAAATCATCTCTCAAAGAATACAGACGTCTCATCTAAGTGGAAGACCGTCTTCCCCTCATTAGACTCTGTGGACACTGACAGATGAACAGTTGGCAGATAAGAATCGATTGAAGTCAATGGACCAAGAATAGTGAAGGAAAAACTGAAGAAGGCCTCATTGGAGCCGAAAGCCAACTGATTATTTTAGTTTAGGACATAACAAACATAAAGATGGATTCATCCTTGAATTGCTGTGGGTTTTGAAGTTTATTGCTATGTCCAGTCTAGGAAGAAAACTGTATACAAGATGGTGCCGCAGATGGCAGCCTCGGTGTGGAGCTCTCCAATTCTGTTGTTGTTTTTGTTTGTTTGTCCTGTGTTTAGCTAAACATTCGGCAGCACATACCAGACAATCTTTTCACAGTTTTTGATTATTCTGATGTTTTGCTGGACATTTTAGTCAGAGGCGCAGCTGTGTTGTTCAAGTGGGTTACGAGACACTAGTGAGGGAAGTGAGCCGGCAAGCTGGTCATGCTCTGACAGCGCGGCTTCCTACAGCACTGCAGAGTATTCATCAAGTGAATCTCCACTCTCTTCCTAACAAAATGGACAAACTATATCTCCTCACCCCTACAAATAAGGACCTTTCAAACTCTACTGCCTTGTGCTTCACAGACACCTGGCTGAGTGATGCGATTCCAGACAGCGCGTTACATCTGCCGAACTTTCAGCTGTTCAGAGCGGATCGCATTACGGAGTTAATGGGGAAAACAAGAGGCAGTGGAACATGCTTGTAACAATGTTGAATATGTGCTGTCCTAATTTGGAAGCACACTCTATCAACTGCAAGCCTTTCTACTCACCACGGGAGCTTTCATTCTCATTTATTCTGGTGAGTGTTTACATTCCTCCACAAGCATGTATGAGCATAGCACTGCAACAGCTGGCTGATCAGATCACAGACACAGAATAACAATACCCAGACTCACTTATTATTCTCAGCGATTTTAACAGAGCCAAACTCACCTGTGAACTGCCAAAATACAGACAGCACATTACATGCCCCACCAACGACAGAAATATACTGGATCACTGCTACACAACATTAAAGGATGCATATCACTCTGTCCCTAGAGCATCTTTGGGACTCTCTAATCACTGTCTGGTTCATCGTCTTCCGACCAACAGGCAGAAACTTAAATCAGCTAAAGAGGTAAAGGTAAAGAGGTAAAGACTGTAAAGAGATGGACCACTGAAACAGAGCTGGAACTATGAGCCTGCTTTGACTGCACTGATTGGAGTGTTTTTGAAGCTGTAGACACCAATCTGGACAAGCTCACAGATACTGTGACATCATATATCAGTTTCTGTAAGGCTATTTGCATTCAACTAGGACTTATTTAACATTCAGCAATGACTAACCATGGTTTACAGCAAAACTCAGGCAGCTTCGTCAGGCCAAAGAGGGTGGTTACAGAAGTGGGGATAAAATCTTGTACAATCAGGCCAGAAACACACTGAAAAAAGAGATTAGAGTGGCTAAAAGAAGCTACTCTGAGAAGCTGAAAAACAAGTTTTCAGCTAAGGACCCTTCATCAGTGTGGAGAGGCCTGAAAGTCATCACTAATTACAAGACACCACCCCCAAAACTGTAGAGAATCAACAACTGGCTGACGACCTGAATGTGTTTTACTGTAGATATAAAAAGCCCAGTCTCACACCCCACACCCGCTCTGACCTTCACTTCACACAAACACCAAGACCTTCTGCAAACCCCCTCCTCCCGCCTCCTGCTACTTAACCTGCACTTAAGATCTGTGAAGAGGATGTATGCTGGATATTCCGGAATCAACAGACAAGGAAAGCACAAGGCCCAGATGGTGTTTCACCCACTTGTCTAAAATCCTGCACCGATCAGCTGGCCCCAATCTTCACACAGATCTCCAACAGATCACTGGAGCAGTGTGAAGTTCCCCACTGCTTCAAATGCTCCACCATCATCCCTGTCCCAAAATCAAAAATCCCTGGATTTAATGACTACAGATCCGTCGCTCTGACATCTGTCATCATTAAGTCATTTGAGAGACTGGTGTTGGCCCACCTGAAGGATATCATTGGTCCCTTTCTGGATCCACTTTAATTTGCTTATCGAGCAAACAGGTCTGTGGATGATGCAGTCAACATGGGATTGCATCATATCCTGCATCTTCAGGACAGACCACAGACTTATGCAAGGAACCTTTTTGTGGACTTCAGTTCAGCTTTCAACACCATCATCCCAGCTATTCTACTGACTAAATTAACCCAACTCTCTGTTCCCACCTGTATAGCAATTAGTGAGACTGGGGATATTCACTTCCAACACCTGTACGATCTGCACTGGTGCCCCCAGTGTCACCATTACTCCACCACCAAGGACCCCCTGAAGTTTGCAGATGACACTACTGTCATCCAAGATGATGAGTCTGCATACAGAAGAGAGCTTGAACAGCTGGCTATCTGGTGCAGTCAAAACAACCTGGAGCTGAACATGCTTAAGAGATGATTGTGATCTTTAGGAGGAACACCAAAACATTGACTCCACACACCAACAGCACTGTGGCAGTAATGGAGTTATTCAGGTTCATGGACTCTACCATCTCACAGGACCTGAACTGGGAGACCCACATTGACTCTATTGTGAAAAAGGCCCAGCAGAGGTTGTCCTTCCTTTGCCAGTTCTATACAGTTAAATTCAGCGGTCATTGAGTCTGTTCTCTACATTTTAATAACTGCTTTGGTTTGGTTCAGCTACAAAATCAGACATCAGAAGGCTACAAAGGACAGTTCGGACTGCTTACCGGATTATTGGTTGCCTCTTGCTCTCCCTTCAAGAACTGTACACTTCCAGATTGAGGAAAAGGGCTGGAGAAATCACTCTGGACCACACTTACTCAGCCCAGTACTACTTTTAACAGTTTTCCTCTGGCCAGCACTACAGAGCACTGAGCAGCAGAACCTTCAGGCACAAGAACAGTTTTTTCCCTTAGGCCATCCATCTCATGAACAATTAAAACTGCCCCATTGAGCAATAATTATGTGCAATACACAGCTTAGTCTATTTATATCTATAAAATCTATAACATATCCTACCTCTTCTGCCATTACATTCCCTTGCACTATCTGTATATAACAGATTTGTACACACACACATACACACACACACACACATATATATATATGTGCTCAATTGTCTTATTGTGTATTTCTATACATGTTATCCATATGTTTTTTTTTTGTTTGTTTTTTTATTCTATTTTTTATTATCTCTGTCTTGTTGTATTGTTTGTGCACTGCAACACTTCAGACAGCAGGTCATGTGTTCTCAAGTTTTGAGATCCATCATTCTTGAGCTCATTTATACTTTGATTACAGTTTCTAGTGTTCTTTTCCTGTTAATTCTGTGAGCGACTGTTTGACTGATGTTAGCACACTATAAATGCACAGAATCAACTTTTAACACATTTAAACCCACACTGATTCACCATCCACCTCCCAATTCCCCACCCCAACAAACAACACAGTGGTCAATGCCTGGGTTGTATTCATCCAATAAAACACACGCACACACAAAATTATTGAGAAATAAAAATACAACAATCAACATATAAAGAAAGAAAAGAAGAAAAATTCCACAAAATAATACAATTTAGAATTTAGACCATAATTGTTTCTCTCCACTGAGAGCCTTCCAGGAAGGATGGGTATTTGCCCCATTTCTTAACATACACATAATCTGCCAAGCTGC
Organism: Moxostoma hubbsi; assembly: GCA_032164185.1. NCBI lineage: Eukaryota > Metazoa > Chordata > Actinopteri > Cypriniformes > Catostomidae > Moxostoma > Moxostoma hubbsi. Next base: position 3,409,147 of record JAVLUX010000022.1, on the reverse strand, counting down.
TTATATAACATATTTTCAAATGCCACCATCCTACCCAATTTGGTGAGCCATTCTTGAAATGAGGGAGTGTTTGACTTCCATCCTCTAAGAATTATCTGTCTGCCAGTCATTACACTAGTTTGGACCCAGCATTTTGTATATTTGTCACTTTAATAACCATTTAATACATAGTCTAGGGCATAAAGAAATTTGAGTGTCTAAAGTCTCACATATACAATTCTGGTCTCTTAACTAGAATTCTTGAAACTTCACAGAACCACAGATCATGGGCTATGGCTCCATCCTTCAACTGGCATCACCAGCAGGTAGGTGTGTCTTTTAAACCAAGCCTAAACAAGTAGAAACTATGCAGTATCTTAAACTGAACAAGGAGCACCCTTGCATCCCTAGACATATTTTACGTGTTTTAAGAATCTTTTCCCACTCCGCATCCTCCAATACCAAGTTCTAATCTCTTTCCCATAACCTCTTAATAGCTGTTAAGGCCCCATCACCAAGACTCTGAATCAACCAGGAATAATGCACTGACGCTTCATGCCCCTTTCCAAAGGCTTTGAGTACCATACAGAGGGTGTCTGCAGCTTTAGAGGGCTGTGCACTACCACCAAAAATAGTACAAAGTAGAAAGCACAACTGTAAATACCTGTAAAATTGAGACCTTGAAATCCCAAATTGCTGATCTCAAAGCTCCATTTTCATAAAAGTCAACAAGTGTAGCAACACCCCTCTCCAATCATTCATTCCAGCAAAATAGGGACTTGTTAATACACAATTTGGGGTTCAGCCATATGCTTGAGGAAACATTTAGGCAAGTATCAAAATTGAACATTTTTATAACGTTAACCTTACATAGAATCATTTAGTGAAGGCCACCTATCGACAACACAAGAAACTTTTAATTAATGGGTCAAAATTAAGTCTAACTAAATCTCTCAAATTAGATAGAAATAAAATGCCTAAATACCTAATGCCTAGGTGTGAGCGGTGCACTCTCTGTCCCTCAGTCAGAAGATTTGGAGAAATTGTGTTTCCGCGCCCGCTTATATACTGGAGAGCTTTGTGCCTAAAAGGGTGGGGCTTAAACACCATGGCCAATCTTAGAATTGCCGTTATTGTAGAAGGGTTTCAACTAGGTCATCAGAAATGTAATTTCCCATACGCGTCAGCATGATGCAATGTCTAGTTCCCTTCATCTCGGGGAACCGAGGTTACATACATAACCGAGACATTCCTACAGTCATGAAAAAAAGGTATATTTATATTATTTTAAACGGTATAGTTACTCACCCTTCATCATTTACTCACCCTTCACTGTTGTTCCAAACCTGATGACTTACTTTCTTATGCAGAACTCAAAAGAACAGGTTTTTAATGTATATCTCGGTGTGTCTTTTCAATTCTTTGGCAGTGGATAATGACTGTTTTTAAAACTTTAAAAATGTACAATACTTTTTAGGTTTATAATACTCCTTTTTATAGACACTATATTTTTGTCTAGTTATGCTCAGCTCTAAAACATTCGAACATTATCATGAATTTCCTCTTGGTGAGTGCAATCTCTGTAAAATTATTTTGAAATGTTTCATGGAAAATCATAGGAAAAATCGTGTAAATTCATTGGGCAAAAGGTGTAGGTGCCGTGAATATTGGTCCTGTCAAAGGCTGTCATGTGACTGCATTCCTGGTATAATCAAAAACAGATTTTCTCTGCAGATTTTACGTAAGCATTGACGAAAGAAACTGATCAGGATTATGTGGCATTAAGAAATAGGCCTGCACATCTTCAACACTGAGAAGGAATGTGTTATGAGAGCAGAAAAGCTTTGATTTGTGTTTGTATATGGAATTTTTTTTTAAATGGCTTCCAAGGATCAAAACATCCTTGCAACCAAATGCCCTGACCCAGACGTTGCATTATTGCTATCAGTCAGCGTTTGAAAGCTGTTGCGTTACCATATTAACTTGTGTGGCCAAGAATACTTTCCACAGGAGATGTTTGGGTGCAACAGAGCACATCGTCCAGTGATTTTCTTTGGTGTTCTTCTCCATTAAGATCTTTGGTGGCAGTAATATACTGCGATCATGGGATCTATACACTGTACTGTGATGTAATGATGACTAAAGCATATGAATTGCGGTCTGGTAGTGTTTGCTTGCATTAATACATGTGCCAATGACAGTGTTGATTTGAAAAGCTTTTGGAGGTCAGAGTTGGATGCAACAACATTGTTGGGGTTGTTTGTCTGTCCAGTGGAAGTTGGGGGTGTGGTGGAAGGGTGGTAAAACAAGGTGTGCTATTATGTTTCTAAGCCATCAGTCCTACGGTTTTCACCTGGTAGATGATAAAATGGGTGACAAAATCCCTTTGACTTGCACTGTTAGAGGGGTGTGGGTATTTTTGAATAGCAACTCCATAGAAATGCACTGAAAACATTTAGAACACCCTAGAAACCTCATAGGAATGTGATAGAAACCATTCAGGACTACAGTTGCCAACTTTCTTCGACCAGCCAAATAATGGACAATCCAGCTCTAAATACAGGACCTTTTCTTCCAGCGGGGCTCCTGCGTGAGAAGCAGCGCAATAGTATAGAGGTCCAACTTGTGCTTGTTCACATAGGAAACAATCGAACAACAGTGCAGACACATTCAAAAACGCGTTTGGTGTGAATGGCCTCTAAAATGCGTCAAATTAAAACTACTTTATTACAACGACCAGGAAGAACCCAATTTCTATCAATGTTCACTTTCAATAAACACTCCTTTTTGACAAAAGAATGAAGCTGCAATCAGTGGAGAAAGACAAAATTTATATATTTTATAATATTTATAATAACTGAAGAAAAAGCATTTTCTTCCCATAATTAAACTGTTTTTAAAAACGAATTGAATTGGCTTTCCGTTTAAAATGTGGGTTTCCAGTTTGTAGACAGTAATTTGGCATTCCAGAGCCACGCATGCATTATAATGTTTTTTGATGGGAGAGATAATGCTTAGAATGAAAATAGTGTATTTCTCCTTAAATTATGGTGTCATCTTTTTGGCAGTAAATAGTGTTTATCACAAGGGAAATATAAGAAAATCTGTCATTTAACCTGTACTTTACTGTCATTTAGCCATCTTTCTTCCAGAGGAAGCACTGATATATATATATATATATATATTTATATGTCACAAGTCCTACTCGACCCATTTTTGTGCCGTTAAATATGGGAAGATTCCTTATAGTATCGGATAGTTGGCAACTCCATTCAGAACAACCTGGAAACCACATAGGAACATGCTAGAAACCAATAAGAGCACCCTTTAAACTGCATAGCAACATGCAAAAAAATAAAAAAAATAATAATCAGATCACCCTTGAAAGTGCATAGCAACATACTTAACTTTCAGAACACCATAGAAACCATATGGCAACATGATGAAAACCAATAAGAACATCCTAGAAGCTGCATAGCAAGCAACGTACTAGAACCAATGCGGAACACTGTAAAAATGGCATAGAACATGCTAGAAACCAATTGGGACACCCTAGAAACAGCACAGAATGTGCTAGAAACCAAGCAGAACACCCTAGAATCCTCATAGCAAAGTGCTATAATCCATCCATAGCAACTTAAGAACCTCATAGCAACATGCTTAACATTCAGAACACCATAGAAATCCCATAGAACATGCTAGAAATCATTCAGATCACCCTGGAAACCACATAACAACATGCTAAGAAAAACAACATCTTAGCAGCCACATAGCAACTCCCTAGAAACCACACAGATATCCCTAGTAAACGCATAGTACTGCAACAAAAGTTATTCAGAACAACTATATATATTCAGAATAAACCATATAAACCATATAGCAACATCAGAACACCACAAGTGTATAGGAACACAGTACCAAACACTGTACAAATCCAGTTACATTTTGATTATTAATCCAGTCTTCTTAATTAAAGGGAGGGGTGATGCGATTTATTTCCTTTTCGGTCCGATACCAAGTACTTTTAGGCCAGTATCACAGATATCAATACCAATATTAAAATGTATATAATAACATTTATTTTTGCGGATCCTTTTGAGAAAATTAGTAAATTAAATTATTACTTACATTTCTATATATTTATAGGCCTAAGCAGAACATTATTAGGCTGCTTTGTTTACCTTTTAACAATGAGGAAGTATAACAATATATAAAACCACAAAATTAACCATAGATATTATTATATGGCTGCTATTACTAAAACCAGGTTACAATATTGATACTACAGTAATGCTGTAGTAAAAACATGCTTAATTATATCATATACTTGGTTACTGCTAAAAATAAAAAAGATGGTTACTACTGTCATGGATACTATTCATGGTTAATACAATATACAATATGGGTAGTTTTCATAATGGTGTCATTTATTAACAAGCATTAAATATCATTATCAATGTTATGACACCTCTGAATTTAAAGAAGCCTGTAAAAATGGTCACACAAGCCCTTTATAATACATGTCATGACTAGGTTTGTCATTACTTGGTGTGAATAACTCCAGATGCTGTTTTTCTGTCATTAATTCAATTCAATTCAATTCAATTTGCTTTACTGGCATGACAAAAGTACATTTTGTATTGCCAAAGCTTTTTAAAAACAGCTACATATAAAATAGTTTAGAACAATTGAATTAGGATGTGATCAAGCAATATAAAAGGAAAAACATTGAAAATCATTAAAGAAAAACGGATAATAAAAATGATTATGTTTCACTAATGAACTATATAAACTGAATTAAACATGATCTATATTCATGTGTAGTGAGAGGTTTGTGGTGTGAGTGGGGGGTTAAATAACATTTTGATAATACATTTGTTGAATGTTCATTCTTTAGCTGTGGTTGTCCCTCAGGAGATGACAGGATGCTACAAATCTTGCAGCTATTTTTGCACATTCGGCTTTTCCGCCAAGAATAAAAGGGAGTTTTTCAGTTGGGCTGCAGTTATTAAATTGGGGAAATATTTTGATAATTTGGAGATAAAAGTGGTTTCTGATTATTTCATATTTTGGGCATTCTGTGAGGAAGTGCAGCTCTGTCTCCATCATTCTCAGATTGCAGTGGAAGCAGAGTCTCTCCTCACGGGATACCCACGTCTGTCTGCGGCGGCCCGTCTCTATGGCCAGACTGTGCTCGCTGAGTCTGTACATCGGCAATACTTTTCTTAAATTCATATCAGTCACCGTGCTCAGGTAGTTTGCCACGGTGTGCCCTTGATTTAGTGCCGAATGACATTCCAACTTGTGTTGATTTTTAACAGTGTTTGTCCAATTGGTGACGTATTTGTCTTTTTCTGTGTTTATAATTTGGTTGGACCGAATGATTGTGAGTTTGTCCTGAGGTCATCTGATCCTTGCAGGAGTGAAGTCAGTCAGTCTCAGCAGAGGGGACTCCTCGTCCCGCTCAGCTCTTGGTATTTTAGGGCTTTATAATGGTATGTGGTGGGGTCACTTCTCTTTCGGTGTTTCCAGAATTTGATAGCTTTGGATGTTTAAAAGGAGAGGGTAATGGCCTAATTCTGCCCTGCATCCATTGTTTGGTGTTTTTCTTTAAACTTTGAGTATTCTTTTGGAAAATTGTGAATGTAGAGTTTCAATGGGATGTTTTTCCCAATTTACAAAGTCAAATTTTATAGGTGGACCCACACTTCACTGCCGTATAATGCGATTGGTTCAATTATTGATTGGAAAAGTTTGAGCCAAATTTTAATTGATATTTTAATGGCATAGAAAAAGCCCTTTGAGCTTTCTTTTTGAGTTCATTAACAGCCAAAGTAAAGTGAGTTTCAGGCGAGGTAAGTGTGTGTGTGTATGTGTGTGTGTGTGTGTGTGTGTGTGTGTGGTTTCAATGGTTTTTTGTGAGAGTGTGAATGTGGTTTCACTATCTCAGGAATGCTCTGATCTCTCTTTGAATGAGCGCTGTGACTGAAAGGTTGAGCGCTGTCTGACTGCTGGTGTATTTTAGCATGTCTGCATGTCAAGATGAGTGGAAGAAAAAATATGAACGAATGCAACAATTTGCTCATATAATTATTATTTTCCACTTCGAAGCTTATGAGATGCATTAATATTCATGTTATTTAAATAATGAGATCACTAGTTAAAAAAAAACAAAATTTCCAAGTCAATATTTTTATGTGAGGATCGATATTCTTGATACCACATCAGTATCGGAAGAATCAATACTTTAGTATCGATCCGCCCATCTCTACTTAATTATGGTGTCTTGTTTAACGGAGCCGATAATGGCACTTAAAACTGACGTGAGGCATTGGTCGTTCTGCTTTCATCATGGCCAACTGAAACAGGATTTAACATATTTGTGAAATGATCTATTATAGTCCTACCGTCATTGTCGCCAAAGAGTTATTTGGAGTTTGGCATGAAAACTGCCATCTGTCATAAATAAGTGGGGTCAAAAACATGATTTCATTCAGCCGTAATGGGACGCACATGTTTGTGCCTACCAAAATACCTGTGTGATTTCTACTAGTGATTGCGGATAAATTCTATTCAATTATTCTATTCAAACGCCGGGAATGCGGAGCCATTTTCCCTCCATTCCAGAGTGATTATTCATATTGATGTGTCATTATCCAGAGTTTATGTACTTAATCTGACTTTAAACGGCAGGACCTTTCCTGATGTGTAGTCACAGCTGTGTGTAGGTTTATTGGATGGAGGGGGGGGGGTTCCCTCGCTGGATGGTCACGAACCAATTTTTTTACAAAGTTGGTTGTGTTTCTCCAAAGTTTTTCTCTAACGATGATTTCATTTTCTTTGTGTAAAGAAGCCTTGAGTGTACACTATTTAACGAGTAATCCGTTTGAGAGCAATTACAAAGGCCCTTGATCTGCGAGAGTGCAATGAGCCAATAGAGGAATACTGAAAAATTGGGAACTTTCATTCTGAATTACGGATTTAAAGATATAATACTTAAAGGGATAGTTCGCCCATCATAACAATAGTTTACCGTAAAAACATGTAAAATATATCATGCATTTTTACCATTAATTGTAAAGAATAATCATTTTGTTTACAATATTTGTAGTTATATAATACATACAATTACAAGTCTAGTTAAATATATGATCATTTTTACTGTACATGTTAAAGTTACTACCTGTTAACCTTTTTTACTGTAGCATTTTTACATTCTTTAACCGTTAAAATTACAGACATTTTTTTAAATGTAAGTAAGTACCTGTATGAGCCATAGTGATTCTTTCCTTAGCAAACACCATTAATAACTAATGAACTGCAGTAATGTAGCTCAAAGAAGCAACTAAACTGATTGGTATTAATTAAACAGTACTACAGTCAGCCTCTACAGTACAACTTCTGGGTGGCTGTGGCTCAGTTGGTAGAGCGGGTCGGCCTCTAATCGCAGGCATGACTCTGCATGCCGAAGTGGCAAGACACTGAGCCCCAAATTGCTCCCAATGGCAGGCTAGCACCTTGCATGGCAGCTCTGCCAATGACGGCACTGGTGAATGTGTGTGTGATTGGGTGAATGGGACACAGTGTAAAGTGGTGGAGTGATGGTGGCGTAGTGGGCTAAAGCATATAACTGTTAAGCAGAAGGTTGCTGGTTCGATCCCCACAGCCACCACCATTGTGTCCTTGAGCAAGGCACTTAACTCACGGTTGCTCCGGGGGGATTGTCCCTGTAATAAGGGCTCTGTAAGTCGCTTTGGATAAAAGCGTCTGCCAAATGCATAAATGTAAATGTAAAGTGATTTGGTAACAGCTAAGGTTAAAAAAGGCGCTATATAAGTGCAGACCATTTTACTGTATATCACAGTAGCATTGCTTGTAAACAAATTCTTTTACAGCATGCGCAATAAATTGGTTTATACCACTAGACCAAAGATGCATGTGAAATTCCTGTGTGTTTAAACAGTATCCTCCCATGTTCCCCAATACAATTTTGTGTGGATCTTTCAATGGCTAAAAATACATCAGGAGCAATTGAGGGGAAGAACTCTCAAAACTCATGTCCACCACAATTCAGTGTAGTTTACTGTAGCAGATACAGAATGGCAGCCAGTTATCAAGACCTCAAGTGGACTGACTCAGTAGTCAGTATAGGATGTACTGACAGGGCACATGGAAAGATGAATTATCCCTGGAGTTCTGTTGACTCTGGAATGGAGCAGCTGACCCATTCCAGTGCCACTGATTAATATAGTAGGAGTACCTTCTTACCAGCCAATACTGAATCATTCATACTTGGGTTAGACCTTGGCAACCATTTAAACTTCAATAAGGGATACTCTTATTTACTCACCTTCATGTTGTTCAAAAACTGTATGACTATATTTTATTTGTGGCACACAAAATGGAGACGTTAAGAAGAACAACATTTTCAGTCACCATTCACTTGCATTGCATGAAAAACGATGCCTTGAAAGATGCCCAGAATGTAACCAGCATTGTGCACATCAAGAAAATTCGCTTTAGTTACGTTATTCGACAAAGGTCATAATAAACGTGAAGCAGTGTTGTGAAAATATAATATCTGCAATCACAGTCATTCCTTTCCCAAGAAATAAGTCATAATTTGCTCAGTTATTTTTACCAAGGTTGTGCGAGAATGGTACGATTCGGACGTGACTGAAGTCTTGGGAAACTAGCCCTGTTCAAACAAGACTATAGTCATACTTTCCATGCTAGTCGTCATGTAATGGTGCAATTATATTTAATAGTAAGGAAAAGTATGTACTTTCAATATAATTGTGCTTTCGGGTAGCCTGAAATAACACATTGTTACAGTTATTTTATTGTAATTAATGACATTAATATGTAATACGGGGGCATGAACTCTATAATGGAAAGTTTACTGACGTCATAAATAAAGTAAAACAGATTAAGGGAATAAGCCAATCAAATGTTATCACAACATTTACATCTATACATTTGCCAGATGCTTTTATCCAAAGCGATTTATAGCAGTATTAGGGGATCTATATTGAAACTAGCTTCTCAAGCTACAAGCTAATCATAAATGAAAGTAGTTACTACACTACAAGCTACTAACATGAAGTAGCTAACTACATTTATGTCATGACAACTCAGAAATGTTTAGCATGTTGATATAAGGATGATATTTTGATAGTGTATTGGTCTTGGCGGACTAGATCTGCTACGCTGCTGCAGAGAAAGAACAGAGACTTGCTACTGCTAGAAAATACACATACATACCGTGTTATGCATATGGAAATGCTACTGCTACTGCACAATTAGGCAAAACACAAGACATGCTGCATTGAGCATGTATTAAATGCTTCTGCACAAATAGACATTTTGAGCAATGCCCCAACAAATCAAGGAAGGTGCACAAAACACATTGCACATAAACACAAATACCATCAAAGAGCAAAAGAGTGTTTGCTAGCTAGGTGTGCCTATGCCCACTGGCGAATGGCGTAACCCTAACAACATTTCTATGTGTGACATGCCCTGTTTGGCCAAATGGCTTAAATGGCTAGTGAGCTGACTCATACTGTTTGCCTGGACCAGCATATAACTGACCCAGACACTAACTTAGACTAGCTATGTGTGGATTTATTTTTAGCCATGTCAGATTTGGCCAAAGTGTACCTTGCTAGGACGTGCTTCTACGTGTCAAGGCCAAAAGCAGACTTTACCGTGCAAGTCGAGCAGCAACCACCTGAGCAAATACAATTTTCAGAGAAAACAAGTTGATTGGCTACCTGATTACATGTCAGAGGACCAATCAGCCAATAACATCGTTACATGTCACATGCAAGCGAGCCAACTGGCTAAACAGATACAAAAATACAATATCCTAATACTCGTGATTTCTTAGGTAAACAATACTGCTATTCATCATTAATAAGGTTGGGAGATTAGTTAAATCTCAAACTCTAAATAATAATAGTAATAATAACAGTGATGCGTGCAGCCGTTTTTATAAACAAACAAAAAAATAACACGACGGAGGAGGAAATTGCAAGCAGATTGTAAGAGACTACTATGAGGTCCTGGTGCCACCTCTGCCAAACTGCTAAATGTCCAGCATATATCTCCGCATAACAAGAGTAAACAATACATAAAAATACAACCGAGTGCTATTTAAGGAGAGTGATGTGAAATTGAAAACGTCTGGTTTGACAATCTATCCTTTTCCTTTCATGCCATTGTTTGCCAGTATCATACACATGGGGCTTATTACGCGGCACTTGATTCAATCATAATGGGCCAGTTGTTTATTCAGTTCTTTATTTACATGTGGGAGGTTATTTAATCTGGTAGATGACATCATCAGTGGCATTGTTGCAAAACCTTGTGAGCTGCCTACCATGACAGCATTTTAAAACAACATAGACAATTCTGTGGTCTTTAATGGCCTTTCACAAAATGTTGTTCAGGCAGTTGTTCCTGCATAGACATGGCTCAGAATCCCTCCATCAATTTAAGTCTATATGATATATTGCCTGTTTTATTATCCGTCAGGCGAAAATTGTTAAAGGTACAGTTCACTCAAAAATGTATCTTATTAATTATCTCAATTTATTCACCCTCATGCCATCCCAGATAGGTCCAAACAATTGAAGTGAATGGTGACCAAAAGTTTCAAGCTCCAAAAACCACATAAAAGCAGAATAAATGTTATCTATAAGACTCCATGGCTATGTTCACACAGGCAGAAAAGTTTTTTTTTATATATAGTCTGAACAGGACAAAAAAAAAACATTAAATACAATTTTTATAAGCCTCATCCAAACTACATTCGTAGGTGGTTTGGAATCCAATTAAAATCAGATGTGTCCTAATGCGTCTCAGTCTGAATGCTCAGATAGGATTTCATGTGTTTATATTTATTATTTGTCATTTGCTGTGCATGACGGTTGTTATACGTCAGGTTTTGCGACGAGAACACACATTGCGATCCAAACAGCATAATTAATGCACTCAAAGGGGCACATTGAATTTAAAACAATAATGATGGCCATGCAGTAGGATCATTACAAACAGAATTCTCACTATAAAAGATGTCAAAATTAAGTTCAGCCTCTTTTATTACACTTTTCATCCCTACAAAACTCTCATAGTGGAAGGTTAACAGGGCAAAGAGATCATCACTTCTGAATGGAACACACCCATGTGTCATTTATATGTTACAGGACACGAAAAGCACTGCAAACCTCTTATAATAATAATAATAATAATAATAATAATAATACAGACATTAGCTTAACTTACCCAAAGTGATGCACTAAGGTGCAGCAACCCATACCTGTTTTGTCTAACCACAACGCGAATATGGGATGCTTGAGCATTTCATCACAAAAGTCTTCAATACGGGATGTTTCGCTCTTTGCAAAAATACAGGACCCCACGATAAATGGGGTCCCATACGAGATATCATAATTTTACCAAAATACAGGATGTCCCCGCTAAAACAGGCAGCAACAAAACTAGCAGCAACAAACATTGCATATGCCACATCTCCCATTTTTAAGCATCTGTGAAGAATGTTCATATTGGGATACTGCCCTAATGAAAAGCATAATCAATGGTAAAACAACGCTAAAATCTCAACCATGGTGAATATATGGATCTGGACACACAACTTGCAGTTTGAACCTGTGTTTTCTGAAGCGATCTATCAGTTTGGGTGAGAATAGACCAAAATCGAAGTGCTTTTTCACTACACATCTTTCCATTGCAGATCATGATTTCAAGCTTGATTACTCTTCCAAGTGCTTCACAGAAGTGCAGATCGCTATGGTACTAGGAAGTGTAATCGATCTTGAAATCATGATCGTCAAGGAGACTGCTGATGTAAAGATTTATAGTGAAAAATTAGTTATATTTTGCTCTGTTTCATACACCTTTCATATAGTTTCTGAAGACATGGATTTAACCACTAGAGAAGTATGGATTAATTTTATGCTGCCTTTATGTGCTTTTTGGAGCTTCAAGTTTTGATCTGCAATCACTTGGATTGTATGGACCTGCAGAGCTGAGATATCCCCCTAAAAATCTTCATTTGTGTTCTGTAGAAGAAAGAAAGTCAAACACATCTGGGATGGAATGAGGGTGAATAAATGATAGGAGAATCTTCATTTTTGGGTGAACTATCCCTTTAAGTTTGAGCACATAGCAACAGCATGCCTCTCTTTAAGAATACGTATAGTTTTCGTTATCATTCATGTCTGCAACACAACCATAGCATGCCAAAGTTTAATACTTCTGTTAACATTTTTTTTTTTGAACAGAAGTATAAGAGCTAGGCTGTTCTGGCTGGTTGCTAGGCATTGCCAGGGTGTTCTAGCTGGTTGCTAGGGTCTTTGGCTGGTCGCTAGGCATTGCAAGGGTGTTGTCACTGGTAGCTAGGCTGTTCTGGCTGGTTGCTAGGCATTGTCAGGGTGTTCTAGCTGGTTGCTATGGTCTTTGGCTGGTCGCTAGGCATTGCAAGGGTGTTGTCACTGGTAGCTAGGCTGTTCTGGTTGGTTGCTAGGCATTGCTAGAGTTTTTTCACTGGTTGCTATGAGGTGTTGCTGGGGTGTTATGGCTTGTTGCTAGGTATTGTTATTATTTGCTTATGCTCTTTTCATTTCAAATTCATCTCTTAGCGTCTCACTTAAAGGGCGAGTCCAAACAAGCTTCTCCACAGACATTTGACCCCAACGAAACACTGCCGAGGTCAGATAACTCAAAACGTACAGTGAGCAAAAATAATTTTATTAGTTCATTTATCATCTCCATATACTTTTTAATGGATTTGACACATCGCAGATGTTTTAACGCATGGCAGAGGAGAATTCCTGCAGGTCTACTAAATTAAGTGTCCATAACTGGATGGAGAGGAAATGAGCCTCTCGTGATTTCAGACCACTCCTGCTTTACAAAAAGAAAAAAGAAAAGAAAAAGTGATTTTTTTTGCCCAAAAAATGGAAAGAAAAATCTGACTTCATTGTGTCTCACGTCATTCTGAAATTGGGCTGTATAACTAGATGGGGTTTGACTTTAACCTCATGCGTCCCGGCATCCACATATGTGGACGTTGATGTTTACTTTGTAAAAATAACCATCTGACTCATCATTATTCAGTCTACTACAAGACTACTTGCCAAATAAATAAATAAATGCACATAAAACATTGATTTGAGTTGAAATTATTTCATTCGTTTGCAGAGATCGCACAGTGAGCCGATAAGCAGGAGAGATGGCGCTGGATGGCACCATTGACCAATCAGAATCGAGTATTTCAGAGAGCGGTGTAATAACATTAATTAATGCATTATGAATAAACAATATGTATTTTTTTTTACAGTATTTATTAATCTTTGTTAATGTTAGATCATAAAAATACAATTATTCATTGTTAGTTCAGAGTGCATTTACTAATGTTAACAAATACAACTTTGATTAAAAGTAATAGTATATGTTGAAATGAACATTAAGATTAATACATGCTGAAAAAGTGTTGTTCATTGCTTGTTCATGTTTACTAATGTTGTTTACTAATGTTCATGAATGGAACTCTACTGTAAAGTGTTACCAAAAATGTTGATGTTGGCACAGCAAAGCCTTGATTGAAAGTTAAAAATAGTTTTAAAAGCTTGAAATAGAGGCCTTATGGCCCAAAAGAATATCAGACAGAGAGAGGGACAGAAATACAAAAAATCAGATAGACAGACAGACCAACGGTGCATTACCAAGTGGTTGCTTAAGTCATCTATTACTTACTATGGATTGTTTAGGTGACTGGTTGCTAGAGTGTTATAGTTGGTTGCTATGGTCTTTGGCAGGTCGCTAGGCATTGCTAGGGTGTTGTCACTGGTTGCTAGGCTTTTCTGGTGTGTTGCTAGGCATTGCTATTTGATATTTTTTGATGGGTGCTAGCCGTTGCTATGGTGTTATTGTTTGCAAGGTATAGCTGGTAATGTCACTGGTTGCTAGGCAGTGCTAGGTTGTTATTGGCTTGCTGCTAGTGTTTTTATTTCTAATTTTTTTTTGGCATGTTTCTAGGTTTTTATTTATTTATTTATTTTGCTGGTAGCTAGGGTTTTTTGGATGATTGCTAGGTATTGCTATGGTGTTAACATTGTTTGCCAGGAATTGCTAGTGTGTTGTCACTGGTTGCTAGGCTGTTCTGTGTGGTTGCTAGGCATTGCCAGGGTGTTCTAGCTGGTTGCTAGGCATTGCCAGGGTGTTCTAGCTGGTTGCTAGGGTCTTTGGCTGGTCACTAGGCATTGCAAGGGTGTTGTCACTGGTAGCTATGTTCTTCTGGTAAGTGGTGGTGGCATAGTGGTCTAAAGCACATAACTGTTAATCAGAAGGTTGCTGGTTCGATCCCCACAGCCACCACCATTGTGTCCTTGAGTAAGGCACTTAACTCACGGTTGCTCTGGGGGGATTGTCCCTGTAATAAGGGCTCTGTAAGTCACTTTGGATAAAAGCATCTGCCAAATGCATAAATGTAAATGTTCTGGCTGGTTGCTAGGCATTGAGTTTTTTCACTGGTTGCTATGAGGTGTTGCTAGGGTGTTATGGCTTGTTGCTAGGTATTATTAGGGATTTTCTGACTGTTTGCTTGGCATTGCTAGGGTTGTTTGGCTGGTTGCTAGGCTGTTCTAACTGGTTAGCTGTTTATTGTTTTAACACCTGATAAACTGAAAGATTAAAGCATATGAGGTAACTGAGCAAACAGAAAAATTATGTTAAACCAATTCGTACAGCATTGATTATAGCAGAGATTATTTAGCAGAGATGGGCCCCTTCTATTAAAATTAATGGGAGAAATTGGAATACCCAATGGCAGTCAACAGTTGTAGAAAGGACGTCCCGCCTTACAGGTAAAAGTGCAAATCACCTTTTAGATACAGATATCACCTGTCAATCAACTTGGCAACGCACATGTGCATTAGCTATACACGTTGCGAAAATGTAGTTTTTTAGCATTATCTGAGGAAAAGAAGCACAATTTATGATTCTAGTGTTGTCAGATTGTACTGTTGATTTGAAATATGTCCTTTGATCTTAATCTTGACCAACCGTTTAGGAGATTTCTGTCTTTTTCCATTCAAGTAGATAGGAGCTGCACTGGCATGACTGGAAATAACCTTCCGAGAGCGTTCCAAAGATGGCCGACAGTGGACTGACTTGCTAGAAAAACTTTGATTATAGTCTCATGTGATTTTCTGCACCCTTGGAGAACAGTACTGTCAGAAATAATCAACTTACAATCAACTGGGCCATCGCTTGAATTCATGGGTCCCAGGACAAAACAAAATGTCTGACGTGTCCATATGGTATATAAATCTGCATATATACCATGAAACAGGGCTTACACAGGCTTATAATGTGAGAAGATGTGCCATAAATGTGTTAATGTGTTTTAAATGTGACACGAAGGCTGTCATGATCACATTAATATGTTTTCATTTAAAAATTCATTGATTTTGCTGTTTATTTTGCTCATCCACACTGGAATGCCATTTTCCTCCACTGAAAATGGCAAATGAAAAGTAATTTTTTTGGAAAACGATGAGGTTAAGAAAACCGAAAACAGTCTTTTTGAATGAAAATGGTTAGTATTTGCTCCCTTCCTAATTTCTGCTATTTTTGTGTATTTTTTATACTAAATGGTTTTAGATCTTCAAAAGAGATATGACATAAAACAAAGGCACCCTGAGTAAACACAAAATACAGTTTTCAAATATATGTTTTTTTCTGTCTCACTCTTCTTTGCAGAACTGCTTCAGTTCAGCCACACTGGAGGGTTTGAGCATGAATTGCCCGTTTAACATTCTCCTAAAAGGTTTGAGGATCAGTGTGTTTTGGCAAAATTCAAACGACCCTTAATTTTCTCTGGGTTAGCAGTGGTTTTCGCCTCCCCACTCTTCCATGGATGCCATTTTTGATGGCCTATTGATGCGAGAGAGGCCTGGAGTTCTTTGGATGTTGTCCTTGGCTTTTTTGTGACTTCCTGGATGAGTCGTCGCTGTGCCCTTGGAGGAATTTTTTGAAGGCCGGCGACTTCTGGGAAGGTTCACTACTGTGCCAAGTTTTCTCCATTTGGAGCTAATGGCTCTCACTGTGGTTCTTTGGAGTCACAGAGCCTTTAAAATAGCTTTGTAACCCTTTCCAGATGGCTGTATTTCAATCACCTTTTTCCACATAATTTCTGGAATTTATTTCCACCATGGCACAGTGTGCTACATGGGAGAGACCATTTAGCCAACATCATGCTGCTGAAAAAGTTCTATTTAGGTGTTGATTTGATTGAACAGGGCTGGCAGTAATCAGGCCTGAATGTGTCTAGTCCAGCTGAACCCCATTAGAAATGCGGTTTCATAGATTTGGGAATGTAGTAACTACGGGGGCAAATACTTTTTCACACATGCCTAGTTGGTATTGGATACGTTTGCTTCAATAAATAACATTATCATTTAAAAACTGTATTTTGTGTTTACTCAGATTGCCTTTGTTTTACGTTAGATTTTGTTTTTATTTTTTAAACAGTTTCATTTGAGATACACACAAAAACAGAAGAAATCAGGATGGGGATGCACTGTATGCAAGTTTCTCAATTGCTTTTTGGAGGAGCTCTCTGGAGCTATCTGATGAAACCGTGATCCCCCGCCCTGGAAATATCCACAAGACATAGCTGCCATTACTTGTCCTTTAATCGGTTCCATTCATTTTATCAACAGCATTTCAGAAAACATGTCAAATAACGTTGTCATTAAAATGTAGGCAATGCAATTACCCTAAACTGTTTCTCAAACACCTTCCTCGTATAACTACCTTTCCCTACTGCTTCCGTTGTGTAATATGATGTCTCATATTGTCTCATATGATGTCATGTTGTCTCATATGATGTCACGCGTACTGTATGAGCCACATAACCAAAGTCACCGCACTGAAAATCTGTACAACCCGTCAACATATGTACAAATACTGTCCAACTTCAATCAACTCTCATTGAGCACAGAGTCTAAGCATTTCATTCATCTTCAGTGTCCTTTTACGTCGATAAGGATGGAATAGTTTCTCATCTGTGCAGACACTGTGCACACATTGAATGTAATTGGTGCGGTTGGACCCCCTTCCGTTGTTCGAATGCTCATAGACGCCAGATTTCTCGCCAATCTTTCCATTAAGTCATGCTTGGCCTTCGCATCAATTAGAGTACTTTCCTTTTGCTCTCCTGTACCCCTCCCTGGGTTTGGAAAGCAGCAGTTTAGTGAGTGTTGAAAGCTCCCTGCAGAGATTCGTGCAGTTTTCTCGGAGGTCTTTCTTCAGTTTTGTGATGCTCTATAGTGTGAGTGTATAGTGTGTTTAACAGGAAGGCGAGTTGTAATTCTAAAGGTCTAGTATTCCCATTGGGAAGCTTGTATTTAATGTGATCTTGCCACTGACGATAGCCATGTTTTAGCATGGATACTTCTGGCTGCTATGGTGGAGGGACAGTTCACCCAAAAATGCAAATTCTGTCATTATTTACCTTATTTTGTTCCAAAGATGACTTTCTAACTTCATTAGAACACAAGCATAGATGCTAGTGAGCGTTCCATTAAACTTTCATTGCATTTGCACCTCTTCTTCCACACAATTAAAGTGAAAAGTGACTTTGATCTTGGCTGGACTCTTGCCAGCGCTCATGTTTGATGTCATTTAACATGGCAAATGTTCACCAACCCTCGACTCTCGCTGATAATGTGTTTTATATTTTGACACCATTGAAGGTCGTGTACTTCTTCTAACGCATTCCTCTTGAGGGTGCATCTGGACGGACATCAAAGGCTGTGCTTTCATAAGAGTGTTACTGAATACTGTCATACTGTAAGATCCGTCTTACCTTTCAAATTAAATTCCAGGCCAGATCCTTTAAATTAGGAAAAAGAGTTATCTGGCCAATGTGGACTCGTTCTCTTGAGATATTCGTGTGCCTGAATACAATTAAATGTGGGTGTTTATGCAACAATTTTGGACATAAATCTATGAAGCCCCTAACAGAAGCTTCCAGCCCAATTTGAAGTGATTCCTCATGGGAGAAAGGAGTATTTTGAAAAGTTTTTGTACAGATGTGTTCAATATTCGTAATATTAAATTTGGGTGAATCGCACAAACTCTCATGAGTCTCAAACACATCTGGGTTATGTTTCACCACACAATATAAAGAAAGAAATGAGATTTTATTTTGTTTTGTTTAATGAAAATGAAGCATAATTTTAGGACCATTAAGGTTGTTTGCAATGTAACATTATTTTTGTGACAATTAAAGGGATAGTCCCTCCCAAAATGTAAATTCTCTCATTATTTACTCACCCTCATGATATCCCAGGTGTGTCTGACTTACATTCTTCAGCAGACAACATTTGAAGAAAAATAGAAAGTGGCGGTGGTGTAGTGGGGTAAAGCACTAAACTGTTAATCAGAAGGTTGCTGGTTCTAGCCACACAACCACCACCATTGTGTCCTTGAGCAAGGCACTTAACTCCAGGTTGCTCCGGGGGGATTGTCCCTGTAATAAGGGCTCTGTAAGTCACTTTGGATAAAAGCGTCTGCCAAATGCATAAATGTAAATGTAGAAAAAAACTCTCAGACAGTCAGAATAAACGTCATCGCTATGACTGTCTTCTAATGTGATACGATCACTTTTGGTGTGAAAAAAACAACAATATTTAAGTACTTTTTTAACTATTAACCATAGCTTCCGGCTTCACGAGAGGGTGGAGTTCAAGCGGTCTCTCGTGTGATGTATGTGCGTTTTATACGCCGTAATCTCACGTTCTCCACTCGGTTAAGACATCCAGGATGAGCACACTACTGCACCATTGTGAGTAAAGAATCAGATAAACACAGATCTAAACCAAAACCAACCATCTACTATACAGTGTTCCTCCTCCTCACTTGTAAACAGCGCTACTCTACTGCTGTGATGTATGTGCATCTGTTCTTGCGTGTTTCAAATGCTAATGAGATTAGCTGTTGTGTAAATTGTTACTTTTACAGTCATTTTAGGATTTGTTGACATTCCATCGTCATGGCAATGAAGTTGTAATATTGGCTGTAACTTTGCACAGAAAAGGTTAGTAAGGAATGCATATTGGTAAATGGTCTGTACTTATATAGGGCCTTTTTATTAACCTTAGAGGTTACCAAAGAGCTTTACACTGTGTCCCAATCACCCATTCACACACACACACACACACACACACACACACACACACACACACACACACACACATTCACACTTACACTCATACATCAATGGCGGCAGAGCTGCTATGCAAGGCGCTAGCAAGCCATTGGGAGCAACTTGGGGTTCAGTGTCACTTCGGCATTCAAGGTTCACCAACCCTGCGATTAGTGGCCAAACCGCTCTACCACCTGAGCCCCAGCCGCCCCGACATATTGTTTATGTCTTGTGGCTATACTATATAATACTTGGACAATCTTATTTGTCCATGACCCATATCTGCTAAACATTTATTTTGGAGTACACAACCATAAGTGGATTTCTTGCATATGTTTTACAAAAGAAAAAAAAATGGACAAATATGTCATTTTCAGTAGTTTTATTGAAAAACGCCTCCTCTGTTTCAGAAATAAATAAGAAAATAAGGCTGTGGAATTCACAATGTGCAGTTACAAACATGAAGCAGCAATACTATATCTATCTATAGTCTTGCACATAAATGCCAACTGCATTTGATACTGATAAAACAACAATTACAACAACTATATTCTGGATTAACAAAAATAAAAACAACTACAATTGAAACAAAAACATACTAAATATACACCACAGACATGCAATTCAATCAAACATTCATCCAATATGATCAATATTTGATTTATTAGAATGCGATGGAGGGCATGTTTTACTGCAGATGTTTACAGAAAAGACAACCTTTCAGGTGAAGACAGAAATGGATAAGTAATGCGTATGCGATATAAATGACGATTTGTGAATATGCAGATGATTGGAAGAGGCGATGATGTTTGGAAACCCTTCCATGTTAATAAATTATCAAACACCTTTCACCCACGCTCTGCTGTGACGAATGAATACAATCGAACAAATATTTAATGCTATTTTACAAGCAATGGAGTACAAGTGGACAGACAGAAAGCTTTAAGGTTATATTACGAGATTCATGCGTGTGATCGTCCGATCTGCTGTTCTGAATTCACACAGGTTCAAAGGGTTCATTTATCTGTACAGGTCAACGGGACGTCAACAAAGACAGCCAATGTTTTACCAGACTATCCTTTTGGATCTCGTCTCAGGCAGTGACCTCTTGCGCCGCTGGTTTGTTGATATCTCAAAGTCTTCTTCAGGTATTGGGACTACACGCTCGGCGTCAGGTGGAAACTGTTCTGCTTGAAGATATGGCAGTGGCCAAAATACGATTGTTACCTTTCTGAATGTGCTCGACACAAAAGCAACTGTGGTAAGTTCAAAGGCAGAGTTAGGAATGGCTGGTTTGAAGGTCACTGATAGAACGGAGTTAGAAATATATACAACAGGGACCAAAAGTCTGAGACCACAAGTAAACATGCTTCTATTTTGCATCATTTTCTTTAAAGGTGTTTCTTCAACATCAAGCAATTTCATGTCTGGGAGTTTGATTTTTATTGTTAACTTTTTTAATATATTATCCTTCTGAGACCCGAGCGTGACTGCTGTGTGCATAAAAAAATTTCTCTTTTTGATTTATAACTTGTAGCACCTAATAAACAAGCAAAAAAATAGCAAATCGGTTCCATAAAATGTATGTCCACATATGTGGACACCAGGACTACGTTATGAAATTTTAAGTAATACCAAGCTAAAGTGATCAAACATAACAAAATGTATATTAAGATGAAGCAAATGACCCACAAATGTGTAAAATATTGAAATATTTAACATGTTTTTGTTTTTTTTACTTTCGAGGGAATAAGGTCCCATTTTCCACATATGTGGACTTTATATTTATCAGCGTGCTGACATGCAAAAAACATATTTTTTTTTTTAAGTGGCACATCAAACGAAACTAGAGATGCAACTCTTTACAACCAAACAGGTTTCAATCCAAAAAGTTAAAGAGGTTTCTTACCAGAGGCTCTTTAGGGGTGCTATACAGAAATCAACGTCACACTGTTATGTCACATGACGTGATGCGCCAGAATTATAACCCTTAAATGACAGTGTAGATTCTTATGAACCGTATTCATTCAAATTTAATTCATTTAAATTATGCACTGCGTATAGTGAAGGCAAAATACAACGTCCACACATGAGGACGTGGGGTCATATAATGTTATGATTACGTTAAAACTGACTTAACTATGATCATCTAATCAAACAGTGTTGTGTGAAAATGATGACGGTTGTGGTGTCATTTCCACCTCCCCAAACAATTTTGCCCCTAATCATTTTTTGCCCCAAAAGTTCGTATACTTGATAACCAAAACTGTCAATGAAGAGCCTGCTTGAGATTAAATATGAGACAAGTGAATTATTTTTTAGGAAAAAAAAATATAATTCAAGGGAAATATCCCATGTAAGCAGAATATTTTTATTTCCAATCATTACCAGTCAAGCTCTCATTTTGCCAAATTATACAAAAAGTGTGCAAATATAATTTCATTGTGTGCATTTAGGATACATTAAATGTTAGTTATGAAATAAGCCTTAGCAAGACAAAGGTGTAAGACATTTTATTTCAAAAACGTCAAAAAATGTCATTTCCACCAGCGTCATTTCCAGCGCAGAATTCTATAAAACACAATTCAGAATTTGAGATGTGCTGGAAATGACACTGTTCATGTGATCATACACTGTTGGGCAATGTTAGTAGACAAATTCAAAAATGAATGAGTGTGAAAAATGGCTGATGGCTGAAGTTGAAGAAACACCAATGTGTGTATATACATGATGATCCGTGTTATCCAACATGATCTGAGAATGTTTCAGAGCATCTTGTGTGTTTCAATGGAAGGAAATCTGATCTTTTCTACAAAGGAGTTAACATGGTTAATATCACACATTTGCTTAGATGTGATTAGTGACCTAGAAAAAGAGCGTAATCTGAATCTAAAATCTCTTACTGTTAGTATTATGCCGAGTTTACACGATTTTAAGCCTGATTTTCGCTCGCCGGCAGGTTTGAGGAGATCGCCGACAAAAGCCTGAAATCGTAGACAAATCGGAGCTCACTCCCATGAGCGATGAACGCAATGTATGAAATATCAAAGACGCGATTTGAGAGAATCGAGTCATGATGTACCTTCAACAGAACATCAACTAGCATGACTGCGGTGTCAAGAAAGTCTCATTGGACCGAGGAAATGGAGGAAGAACTAGTGGAACATTGGCAGGAGCACCAGCGCCTATTTGATGTTTCCTCTGAACTGTCCCACAACCGGTGGAGAAAGAGAAGAGTTGGAGAGAAATTGCCAATTCTCTTGGACAGTCAGGCAAGCAAATAGGTCGATTTTTCAGTAGGAGCTACTTTTTCATATTGTAACCAATAAAATATACGATTAAAAACATACACATCATATTCTGAAATGCATAACATATGATCATGCATTTGTTTTCATATCTCGTATCACTTCTCATGTGTACTCTGTTGTGAAATGTAATTTGGAGTCCAGACAGAGTCGTCAGGGATTAGTCAATAGAAAAACACTTTCATGTTTTTCTTTCATGTTGACTTCCATGACAAGACAGACAGTTGTGTAATATGAGCGGTACCACGATCCGGCGTCTTTGAAAGTCGTGTAGTGTGTAGGAGACATTAGTCTTAGTTTTAAAATCAATAAAAAACTCCCAGATTTGTAAAGCATTCTCAGACTTTTGGACCCCTCTGTGTATATATAAAGTCACCGGCAATCATGAAATGGGCATGTTTGCCTTCCAAAAATATCAATATGAGAACTAAAATGAAGATTTCAACCACAACCCCATTCAGACATTAATTCAGACTATTACTCACAGTCAACTGAAGGAGACATGTCCTCAGTGAACACAATCCAACACTATAACAGTGCACATACAGAGTATTTGATGTAAAAAAAAAAAAAAAAAGATGCATGCTTCAAATTTGGCCTGAGGTAAAATCTTAAGGGACGTAATCTAAAAGAGGCACTGGTGTTGGCATTAAGCAAAGCAGCAGAATACATTGCACAAGCTCACTACAAGGGTTAAAACTAATTTTAGTGGATTGGGATTCATTTACTAGGCACGATTGATTACAAAAATCTTTGCGTGAACATGCTAATTGACAGTTGTTGTGTCTACAGATCCACCTGGTTAGTAATTGTTGTTTGTTTTTGCGTGTTTTGTTCATGCGTCCCAGCCGACCACAGCTTGTTTTCGGTTTGTTTTGGCTGCCGTCACTGATGCCCGTGGCTGTGAGTTGTTAGTACCCATCCACAGATCGTAATCTCTTTTTGTTGTTTTGTTTGTTTTCGTTCAATAGTGTTTGTTTAATCATCTCAGTGGTGATTATCCGCACAGAGCCCAATAAAACATGACTTTTCTCAGGATTTCAAAGTGTAAGCAGCACAGGTGGTTTAGAAAGTTTACGAACCTGAAACAGGTTAAAGAGGGTGTTAGAATTCACAGAGGTATCTATCTGAAATGAGGTCATGATAATCTGCTTGGATAAAACCGTGTATTAACCAGGTGCGATGCAAATGCTTTGCAACGTGACACATAAGAAGATATCTGATGTTTATTCTGCGTTTCATCCCGTGTCAAATGAGGGATATTCTTAATTATCGCTGATTTACGACCATAAAAGGCATTCCATGTTTTGAAGATGACGTCAAACGAAACAAGTTGCAATTCTAGCATTTGCTTGGCAGGAGTTTGAGTGTCAACAAATTGCGAAGAATAAACGATGCTATGTGGTGATAGCATTTGATTTGCAGGTGTTGTCTCTATAAACGGGGTTTTTATTATCACGTAATGTTGGAACTTCTACTCATTTGGGCATTTTTATGTGCTGAAAAGTGAATGTTTAACATTCACTTCTTACATCTCCCTGGGTGCCGCCATGTTCTCATACGCATCTTGCCGAAATCAGAGTTGTGGATTTTTGCATGTTTCTGTACTGGAAGTGGCATTCTACTCCAGGCACTTTTCCAATTGCAAAGTTGACATTCCGACTTTCCGAGTGGAAAACTGGAATGGAACGCAGTATGTGTATCAAGCTATGTGAAGAGTGATTTTGGGCCAATGAGATTTCATGATGGCAGGGCTACCCAGCGGGCCACCACTGAACTACAATCCGAACACAAAAACGTTAAACGTTTTTTTCCGCTTGTCGAATTTTGTTGCGCCTGGTTAGGACACCGTGTAAAGCAGATATTTCCTATAATGTAAATAAACCTCACATTATCCATTGCTGCTACTACTATGAAACCAAACCTACATTGATAGCTACTGCTCAGTTCATGCACTGCATTACACTACTACATGCTATTAATGTTATGTTATAAGTCGTCAATTTCAACTATCATGCAACAGGCGGAACGAAAACAAGAGTGACGTACCTCTGTAACCCTGTCCGTTATATGGAATTCCGACACACTGAGAAGAGTCACAGTAGCCTGTTGGGCCGGGTGGACCCCGTACTCCGGCGACACCGTTGCGACCGGGTGGACCACGGTTGCCGGGGGAACCACTGGGACCAGGAGGACCAGTTCTGGACTCACCTGGTGGGCCTGCAAAATTCAGGAGGAATATTGCCTCAGAATCTCCCCCAGACACAGCTTAAATCTTTTAATTTACTGTAAGGTTTCTGGGAGGGAAAACTCTGCAGCAAAGCCTGGAAGAGTTATACCTGCTCGTTACATAACTCTTAGTGTTATGTAACTCTTGAGAGCAAACATAACATGTCCAGCTGCACTATGTGTGAAAATAAATTTGGTGGACGTGAGATAAAATACAATGAGAAAGAGAGAAAACAGGCCACTTAAACTCATTAAGTTATGTCACGTGCATGGATATGTACAGATTTTACTTAGCTATACTTTGGAGACAAAACTGTCCCCAATTGTTGGTTAAATCTGTCAAAACCTCCCATTGGGGACATTTGGGATGTGTTCAAAGATATAAATTAACAGCTATTAATTCACTGTTTTTTTTAAGTAGTATCTATCTGTTTGTCTGTTATTGAGTAAAGGTGTGTAAAACATACCAGGTGGTCCGGTGGCACCTCTTTGTCCTCTCTCTCCAATGCCTGGACTTCCTCTGTCTCCTTTCTCTCCGGTCAATCCTAATGTAAACACACACACAGGAATATGAGATCAAGCACACATATACAAATGTCCACTTATGGAGCTCACACCTAGACATGCCAAAGACACAAAATAACCTCACACCTGCAACAGCACCCGGAGAGAGAGACGCAGCTGACAAAGCAAAGATTTGTGTCATAGAGACAAATGGGCCAGAAATGTAAGCACGGCATTGTTCTATCGGGAAGACTAGCAGCTGTACATCATCGCACCATTAGCTGGGTAACTCCTAGCTAATCACATGTAAGCCGTTGCTTTATAAGTCTGCTCACAATTTATCACATCGCTGTTTCAGTGTACTAAGATGGCAACCTCCACAACCCCACCACCACCTGTTGAGTCCCGTCCTGCACGGGGGTAGGCTCCTCGCCCCTGCCTCCTATCTCCGGCGGGATATGACGGTTCCGAGTACAACTTCTTCGGAAAGCCAGACGGGGCTTACGCCAAAGAGACGCATTACATTTCTGTTTTATATTCATCAAATAAATGTCAAGTCTGCGAGCCTGATATAACTATATTTTACGCGAGTATGTGAATACATTGCAAGCATACTGTCCAGTTGTACATACCGCATTTAACCTGCATTCTTGGGATGCTGTGGTCGTAGGTTGGACTGCGGTTGGTATGTGAAAAGACACAGGGGTCACTGCCAAACCAAGCAACTTGCAATTGGTCAATGCTGCAATATCATGGGCCTATTATAAGAGCAATAAGCGCAGCGCTATATCATAAGTCATAAGCACAAAGTCAACACCCCTGCTAGAGCGGCGACATCCGGAGATCGGCCATGCGCATTCTCCACGACATACATCGGCGTAACAACATGCACCGCACAGAATTCCCTTCATATTTCTTTTCGATTATGTATATTTCTATCTGTAAATTAGCCTCATTATTTTGTCACTTTTGTTTAATCCCATAAAGTGCATAAAGAGCCTGGCATGTGATTAAGACATACAGGTAAATTCACTAAAAATGAATTGTGGCCGAGTGTCATTTATTTGCTCACGCTGGTTTAGTGCCCGATTCACTTAAGGAATTATTGTAAAAAAAAATATAATAAAAAAAAACGGAGCATGCTGCAATTCTGATTTTGCAGGAGGAAGCAGCAGACCACCACGATCTGACACAAGCTGCCGGGACTGTACAGCATCACTCCACTACTGTGATCCAGACACCTGAATCATCTCTTTAACATGCCGAAAGTGCGCTTGACAGCACATCTGAATATATGCCAGGCAATAGTGCTCTTCTCCATAGTTTGATGACTTACTGTTGATATTGTGGATAGAACATGTACGCAAAAGTCTCTTTTAAATAATATACAGTTTACTGCCTGCTTTCCTCGGGCGGTAATAGCACAATGTTTATTGCACAGGGCAAAAAGCATGGAGTATTGTGAATGAAGTGCAAGCTATAATGTGCCTAATTTACGTAGAAAGAAGGCATGTTCGAAAGGAAAGGAATGACAGTGATTTATGACTGTGCCTGCTTAAACTAGACTGCAGGTGGTTAGTGAATAAGACGCAATTGTTCAGTGAATTTTTACTGTAATGGAATTTGTGACTGTTTAGTGAATTCACGCTTGAGTTTGTGACATAAAATACCAAGAGCAGCTATGAGAAGCAACAAAAGCATTTCTACATATACAGTGAGGGCAGAAATCCAAATCCAACCACACTTCTTTGCTACAAATTGGAAAACCGAGACATGAGGTCTACTGATCAAAATCACATGGCTGTTTTTGGCATATGCGTTATGTTTATGTTATGGTTTGGCTGTTGTTTCATGTACCTCGGTCTCCCTGGTTACCAGGCAACCCTGGACTTCCTGGCTGGCCATTTCTGCCTATCCGTCCGGGCTCTCCACGTGGTCCCTGGGGTCCGGGTTGTCCGGGGGGGCCAGCAGGCCCGGGTGAGTTGCTTTGATAGTTACTGGGGATCTGGTTTAGCATTTCGCTAAATCGACCCATTTGCCCTGCAAATTTTAACAATGCCCTTTAGTTGTGACTTTATTGGCAGTATAGCACAGTTTTTTAGTCTTAGTGCTAACAAAGACACAAAAGACAATGAAAACACATGAATACTGGATGAAATTACCATTCACAAGCTGTTCACAAACTTGTCTGGCAATAGACCGCATCATGCTCTGCGAGGCAATGTCTCCCTAAAAGAAAGAAAACAAGAGGTCAGTGTTTTCTCCACTCAGATACTTATGAAATAATGAATAAATGAACACTCACTCGATCTCCTTTGTCTCCTTTAACCCCCGAAGGCCCCTGAATGAATGGAAATCACATTAATCACATTAAATAGACTATGAGATATCAAGACACTCATTTAGTCCTATTTTACACCTAAAAGCAAGCCATACATTTCAATACGTAAATATATATACAATTACAAACAGTTTGGACTGTGTTAGACGTTGCATCATCTTTGTTGGTGTGCTTTAAGTCAATTATAAGGTCAATGTGTTTGGTTAAAACATGGTCTCAGATGCTTCTCCTTAAATTTGCTCAGGAGGAATAAAAATAGATACAAATGACGAAACTGTTGATATACTGTAAGAGTACAGAGCTGTAAAATGAATGTGGGTAATGTGCTTCTGAATCTCTACAATATCTTAAGAAGCAGAAGACTCTCGTTGCATTTGTGATTTTTCTTTCCTCTTGTTATTTATATTCTTATCTTACAAGTTAGCAGCAGTTACAAGTGCCACACTGCTGTATGTCAACATGACTTTCTGCTGGAGCGTTTTCATACCGGAACACCTGTGTCTCCAGATTTTCCAGGCTTTCCAGAGGGTCCCGGCATTCCAGGGGCTCCTGGGGGTCCCTGAGCAAGAGAATTAAAGTTCCACTCTTCAGGAAAACAGATGTCAGCATTATAAATTTCACATCTGAGTGAAAGCAAACAAATTTTACAACACTAGAGAAAATGAAGAGCATACCATGGGTCCTTGAGGGCCTCGGGGTCCCACTGGCCCCTCCTTGCCTGGGGGTCCCTGCATTGATAACATGCATGCACAGATCCACATTACTGTACATTGATAACATACTGTACATGCATGTGCACATCCACATGAGTCAAATGTAAATGGGCGAATTTCATGGACACGTGTCCGTGTCATATTTCACCCCAAAATCAATTAAATAAAATATGCTATACTTTGCATAAGGGAAATCAAGCCTATATTTAGAAACACTGTAAATATTGTGTTGTTTAAGTGTTTCCAAGATAATTCTAATTGAGATAATGCAATAATAATAATAATAATATTAATGTAATACAGTAATGAAAATTATCCTGTCTGGACACACATGTTTTTATTATTATTATTATTATTATAAAAATTATATGTATTTTGATCAATTAAAAGGCAGTACAACACATACTACCATAATGTATGCTTAGAACGGTACTGTACAAATGTATAAAATATGCAATTGAAATAATATCTCACTTTTTCCACATTACAGCAACAGGGACATTAAAGTAGGCTTTTAAGAACTGATGCGACCGATATGTGCATTAATATTCAGGGTTTCATAGAAGTTAAGCTCAATCGACAACATTTGTGGCATAATGTTGATCACATACATTTTTACCAAAAAAAAAAGTGAATGGGGCCAGTTCATAAACATTAAAATATATGGTTCCATTCCTTGACATTAATTAATGCATTAGGTATCATGAACAAACAATGAACAATATATTTTTTACAGCATTTGTTAATCTTAGCTAATGTTAGTTAATAAAAATACAACTGTTCATTGTTAGGACAGTGCATTAACTAATGTTATTAAAGAAAATGTTTGATTGAAAAAATGCATTAATATATGTTGACATTAACTAAGATGAATAAATGCTTAATAAGTATTGTTCATTGTTAGTTCATCACCTTATGGGGGGGTCTGGGTATCTCAGCAAGTATTGACACTGACTGTCACCCCCGGGGTCGCAAGTTCGAATCCAGGGCGTGCTGAGTGACTCCAGTCAGGTCTCCTAAGCAACCAATTTGGCCCGGTTGCTAGGGAGGGTAGAGTCACATGGGGTAACCTCCTCGTGGTTGCTATAATGTGGTTCTCGCTCTCGGTTGGGCGTGTGGTGTGCACGGATGCTGCGCAGAATAGTGTGAAGCTTCCACACACGCTACGTCTCCGCGGTAACGCGCTCACAAGCCATGTGATAAAATGCTCGGATTGATGGTCTCAGATGTGGAGGCAACTGAGATTCCGGATTGAGGCGAGTCAGTACGCCACCACGAGGACTTGGAGCGCATTGGGAATTGGGCATTCCAACTTGGGGAGACGGGAGAACCCTCACACTAAAATCATGTTAACATGTATAATGTTCACATCTTGTGGCTGTGCTTTTGAAACAGTGAGGATTGGCCCCATTGACTTCCATTATAAGTGCTACACTGTAACTGTGTATTATTATTATTTTGGTGGGAATCGACATTATGCCGCAAATGCTATAAATTGAGCTTAACTTGTATTGAACCCGAAACATTCCTTTAATTCTTATGAAAATAATGGCATAATGCAAAAACTCTGAATGATCCTAAAAAGCGACTTATATGTTAGTCTCTCGCAAACATTTTCTTGACTGTTTTCGTTAGATTTACTCTATTGTGCTGTACATTAAACGGTCCTCACTCACCCGTATTCCCACCAGTCCAACAGGCCCAATAGCACCAGCTGGTCCTGGTAGACCCTGAGAGAGAATAGAAGAAAAAAAAACAATTTCAATCTCAGTTGGAGTCCCACTCCAACTTTATATCAGCACAGGTCCCTCACCTCCGACCAAACAAATGAAACAAATTGACACAAACACCTTCCCCCTACACACACTATATTTCTTTCTTGCTTGCTTTATCTTCGTTTTCTTTTTTGCCTTTGATGTCTTGGCATTAGATTTACAGGGTACTTAATATATTCCAGATCCGTTTTACTGGCCGTTATAAACTCTGACTGCATTCTCTGCAAGTCATTAACTGCATGTTGTTATAGCTCCTCCAAAATGGTCACCTGCACAGATCAGCCCAGTCTTCACTAAGATGGATCAAATAACGCAATCTGTCTTGGAGACATTGACTATGCTGTATAATCACATCAGTGAGAACAATTCTCTCTTTTCTTTAGTTAATTGTTAATTGGACTCAAATAAACATTTGTGTCTGCTATTTAATTGGAAAAAACAAAATGCAGCCACTGTGTTGTTTGCTTGGATGTAGGGAATCAGTCTTGGCTGGTTAACTTACAACAATGTTTATGTCTCTCTCTCTCTCTCTCTCTCTCTCTCTCTCTCTCTCTCTCATTATCTTAGTAGGAATAGTTTACCCAAATAAGAAATTGGTCACCATTCACCATCATGTTGTTGCAAACCCATATGACTTTCTTTCTTGTGACTTGTGACTTGTTGGCATCCACCATCCAAAAAAGTTGCTGTACTTAAGTTTTAAAATAGTTTTGAAGTATCAGTAATAAGTATCAGTTGAGCTACTTATGTTTAAGTAAGTAAGTACAACCAACAAGACGCTCATTGTCACAGTGATTTTATTGCTATAAACCCACCGTTCTGCTTTGCCAAGAACAAATACCAATCCCAATGATTAAATTATGGCTCTACACAGGCTCCAACCCCAAACAATCTAACAAAGATACGCAATAGTATAACGGAGAACCACAAAATGGTACAGATTAAGACTCGGTTAAAATGCAGCCCCAACCCACGTTATCTCGTAGCGTGATCTACAACCATTGTTCAGCACTGCCTCCCAGCAGACCTCCTCCTGAGTTATGACCTAACACATGCCACATGGAGCTCGTCCTGAGAGGTATTGAAGGCTGACCCCCCCCCCCAACACTAGAGCGGCTCTCCGGAGCAACACTTACTTTCTGTCCAGGTAAGCCAGCGTCACCTGGATCTCCCTTTGGACCTGGACGACCCTGAGTGGGGATAACGAAAAAAGAAAAAGAGCTGTCAAAGAAACCCCCAGAGCTTCAGTAAAAAACTTCAGTGAGATCCAAGTGAAAATGTAACACCTATATCAGTGCACGAGAACAAGACTGAGAGAGAGGAGGGGGATGCCGTAAAGACTCAACACCATGATGCTGTTGTGGGTGGTTGCCAGGGCATTGCTATGTGGTTGTTAGGGCATCTTTGGTGGTTTTTAGAGCTTCAATATGTGGTTGCTAGGGCATTTTAGGTAGTTTTCAGAGCGTCGCTATGTAGTTGCTATGGCATTCTAGGAGTTTTTTGAACGTCGCTATGAGGTTGCTAGGGTGTTTTAGGTGGTTTAATGGAGCTTTGCTATGTGGTTGCTAAGCCATTTTAAGTGGTTTATGGAGCGCCGCTATGTGGTTGCTAGGACATTTAAGGTGGTTTTCAGAGAGTCACTATATGGTTGCTATGGTGGTCTAGGTATTTTTTTAGAACATCGCTAAGAGGTTGCTATGGTGTTTTAGGTGGTTTTATGGAGTGTTGCTATGTTTTAGGTGTTTTTCAGAGCATTGCTATGTGTTTGCAAGAGCATTCTAGGTGCTAGGCCATTTTAAGTGGTTTATTGAGCATTGCTATATGGTTGCTAGGCCATTTTAGGTGATTTACATCACTATGTGGTTGCTAGGCCATTATAAGTGGTTTATAGAGCATCACTATGTGGTTGCTAGGCCATTTTAAGTGGTTATAGAGCATTGCTATGTGGTTGCTAGGTCATTATAAGTGGTTTATAGAGCATCACTATGTGGTTGCTAGGCCATTTAAGGTGGCTTTTAGAGCATCAATATGTGGTTGCTAGGCCATTTTAAGTGGTATATATAGCATTGTTATGTGGTTGCTAGGCAGTTTAAGTGGTTTTCTGAATGTCGGTTTGTGGTTGCTAGGGTATAATAATAATAATAATAACTTTTTATAAATAATATATATATTTTTTTTAGCAATTTAGCACAAAGTGCTTCACAAAACATAAAATCAAAACACATTCAGTAAAACACAAGGTAAAAACAGAAATGAATGAAGTAATAAAAGTCTATACAAATTAGTTTTTAAACAAGACTTTAAAATAGTCACAGATTCAGCAGATCTAATATCCCAGGGCAGGATGTTCCATAATCGAGGGACCTTCACTCAAACGCTCTCTCACCTTTAGTTTTGCATCTGGATCTTGGAACAGCCGACAGTTCAGATCTAAGAGATCTAATTGTGTAAGGTCTTAAAAGTTCTGCTAAATAATCTCCCACCAAACCATTTAATGCCTTATTAATAATTAATAAGATCTTAAAATCAACCCTAAAATGAATTGGTAACCAGTGCAAAGAAGCTAAAACTGGAGTAATACGATTAAAAGACCTAGTTGTTGTTAAAAGTTGTGTTAAAAGCAGCATTTTGCACTGATAGTAGCCCTGTTAAAGTGTTGATTTAAAGTTGAAAACGCATTACAATAATCAAGGTGAGATTAAATAAAAGCATGAATATGATTCTCTGTATCCCTAAAACTCAAAACATGTCTCACCTTGGAAATGTCCCTTAACCGATCAAAACAAGACCGAACAAACTTCCTGACACATTCAGAATAGGCAACCAGTTGTCCCTAATTGGCCACAATTTATTGTAGAAGAGAAGGACATCACACTACAAGTTGTCTACAGGTATTTTTAGAGTGTCACTATGTGGTTGCTATGGTGTTTTATGTGTTTTTTAGAATGTCTCTGTGTGGTTGCTAGGGTACTGTACACAAACAGGTTTTTAGAGAGTCACTATGTGTTTGCTGGGGTGTTCTAAGTGGTTGCTAGGGTTTAACAGCACACCTCTCTTAAGCAAGCTGCCAGATTTGAGGTATCATTCATGTTTGAAGCACAAATGTTGTGAGTTACGCACCTGTTAGGGGGTACTTCAAATCCTTAACCTGAAGTGTAAGCAATTAGCAAGCAGCATAAAAAACATAGCAGCTTAGACATAAAGGAAAAGGAAGTAATCCAGTAAGATTTGTCAGTTAGCATCAAGATCACATGGTTTGCAAGCTCTGATATTGCGTGTAAAGCTCCAGACGTAAAAGGAATGCTGAATCTAGATTTTGCTGTCATAATAATTCCTCAGCCACATCTCCTAGAATAACACAGCCTCAATAATCCCTGTTTGGTGTGCAGAAGAGGTGGGAGAGATTTACAACCAGCCAACATCTGACTGTGAGAAGAGACGATGGATATATTATGAAAACACTTTGGAGATGGACTTACCGCCTCGCCTGGGATGGAGAGCCCACTGGGTCCCTGTGGTCCTGGAGGGCCCATCGGACCAGGCAAACCCATTTCTCCACGTGGCCCAACTGGACCCTGCAGGAGCAAACAAAGTTTAATTCTGTAGATGAACTTGATGCACTTAGCTTCACGAATGTAGTAAGGGATAATAACAAAATAATCTTGTATCACCCTGGAGGCATTTATGTAGACTGTAGATTATCCCACTTTCTACACAGCTACTTACCAAATAAATCATTAAATGGACATTATTCCTATTTCAATGATTTGAGTTGAAATTACATTACTATGGGGAAAAATAGAGACAGCAGTCTCCAAAAACAGCTGAATTCAGTTTTGTTGATGTTATAAAACCCCTGCAGGGTGATATTACAAGACTACTATTCTAGAGAGCTGTGTAATAAGCATCAATAACATAACAAAAACTTTAATAGCAACATTTTCAAACAAATATGCAAACTGAACTAATATGGGTAATTATAAGATCCTATTGACAGAATGAAGGATGATTGTGTGGTACTAACAATTTGACCTGAATCTCCCCTCTCACCCCGGGGTCCTTTACTTCCCGGTGCACCCTGGGAAGATAAAAATGTGTAAAGAGAAAAATCCTATCGGCCATCCAACCAACAATAACAAAGATATTGACAACCATGTTTTCAAATTCTGACTGATCAAGAAATATAATGGAAAATGTCCTTTTTTCATAGTCAAAAATTATATTGGACATTTCTTGAAACCATAATACAAAACATGTTTACAAGAGTCTAAAAAGAGTCCATTACTGTAAAGTTATTACCTATTGCTGTTGAATTGTGAGCTATGCTAATGTGTTGCAATTTACTTACCACTGGCCCCTGAGTGCCCGGAGTCCCCGTACTGTCTGAAGTGCATGTGCAGGCATTGGGAAGAGGAGGACACTTGGATTCATCTCTCTAAATCACAGGGGATAAAGTAAGTACAAATGCCTTAGTGTCAATATCATTCAACATCAACACTATAAAATGATTCTGGCTGGAAAAAGAAGCATTTAGAAGTACCAAAAGCCATTTTATAGGTGGTTAGCAGCCTGACTGCTGGTGTGAATTGGTCTGAGAGTTTGCGGGTGGTATAGCCTTGTGTTTAAAGATACAGGCGTTGTAGGTCCAAGTTCCAAAAACTGTTCTATCGTTGTACTTTGATCATACCAGTTACCCTTTGGTTGCTCCAATGGCAGGGCATTACTGCTATAAGACAGCAGTAAGGAGTACTGTGATTTGAAAAGTATAGGGAGACCGAATGTTGCATCATTCATTCGCTGCAAAGCTCTTTAGGTTCACTTTGTGAGCCGTGATTCTCTGATTGGCGGATTTTTCTCTGCTATCCATTACAAATGATGCTATTAAATGCCGTAAAAAAAACAAAAAAACTAAGTAATGCAGACTCATGTCTTTAACAGCAGCATATACCATCAGTTAACAACATAGGAGCTCGCGGTAGGTCTGTCTTTAACGGTTTATGGTTAAAATGTACCATTAAAAGTCAGTTCCCCAATGAAAAACATGAATGGGACTTCAGATGCTGAAACCTGGGGTTAAGTTGATAGTTAAAGTCAGTATGAAACTGCATTTGCAACCCATTTTACTTCGTAATGTCTTTGCCTACATAAGTGTTTGAATATTGGTTAACATTAACCAATAGTCTGTGTGGCCTTGGTAATATAAAACAATGTCTTTAGTTTGATTCTGGACATATTGATGTACTGTAAAAGAGAGACATAGATATACAGAATTTATAATCCAACCAAATCAAAGCTTTTGGTTGTGTAGACAAGCCATAGTGCTGCAACAGGGCTTATTAAACCCTCATTGTGTTTTGACTATCAGGAACCCATGCGCACATTCAAAATCTTTAATAACTTGCTTATGGAAGACTAAATAAATAATAAAGTGTCTGAAGACACAGCTGGACTCGTGGTTTGCATTAATAGATGCATATTCTCAATGTTTTTCAGTCCCAGGAAAGTGGCCTCCACCAAAATAAGGCCAGAAGTTCTAATGAAATCCCCCCAAACAGAAATGAAAGACGAGAAATGAGAGAAGATCTGTTAAAACAAATTCTGTTGTTGACGATCCAAATAAAACGGAAGACTGCACAGTGAGAGATCAGAGAAAGAGATCTAACAATACTAATGTTTGATGAGCACATGTTAAATGTCATGTTAATTTCTGGTCTTCGGGGACACATCAAACACATGGGGTATCATTACATCAAAATAAAGCTCAGAGAAAGACTGCTAAAATAATCTGCAACAGGCTTTGTGACCTGTGTGGGGTTATGAAGCTGAAATGTTTTTTTGAGTTTAGCGTTACCGTCAATTAGCTTGTCATTTGCTTTTAATCCAAAGCGGCTATGTACCAATGTCTGGAGCCGTCAAAGGTTAAGGGTCCTGCTGAAAGCCACAATGATCTAAGACATTGGGTGGGACGTAAACAACTGTGCGGTTCATAGGTCACCCGGCCTGAAATTTAAACCAATGTTTGGGTTTTCCGCCTAAAAGTAACTCCGGTCACTAAACCTTTCTTAAGGTTTCTTCTTACCATTGAAGGAAGGTCACAGCATCGGTCCCTGCTGGTCCATCCGAGACTGCACACAATGTCAAACATCTGGAGCTGGAACTGGACAAGCAGAGAGAAAACGAATGTTACACATGTCTTTGATCAAAGCATTGCGTTTTCAAATATGTTCAGACGCTACAACACAAGGATCCAGTCTAGCTGTCAATAGAAAACATGCATCAATGTTCATTATTAGAATATTTTTAGTCATAGATTTAGTCTTTTGACAAAAATGTCCTTTATATTTGATCAATATTTCATTATATGCATTTATTTTAGCTAATTTTACTCTGACTAAAATGGCATGTCATTTCAGTCATCAAAAACATTTCAGCTGACGTATTATGAAAAAAATATCAAAAACAAGACAAGTTTATGATATTGCGTTGCAAGTTACTCATTCTGGCTAGCACATAATTTTCATCAAAAATGTGTTTTCATTAAAATAATTTAATTATCTTCATAAAGCATTTTTTTCAGTCTGAACTCATTCACTTTATGTGACCGTGGCAACATTTTTGAAAAAAATAATGATGTGCTTCATTACACATTTCACGTTTCCATTTGAAATGTCCAGAAATATCCAACTTTAACCTAAACTTAACCAAAAGTGTCCTAAAAGCAAATGAAAGGTGAACAAAACTTACAAAACATTCTTACCCTAAACTTACCCTGTTCTAAAAGCAAATACGATATGAAAAGCATTTTTTCTCTGAAGCATGCACGTCATTTTGCGTCGCTTCTAGGACACATTATGTCTCACGTGTCTCGAACTGTGGTCATCAGGTGAGCTACCAAGGATGCTAATCACAGTCTATAATACAAGAGGCTCATGCTACTCTCCATGATCCATGCACAACTTAGCACGTGCGTCATTAAGAGCGAGAACCACTTAATCGCAGCCACGAGGAGGTTATCCCATGTGACTCTATCCTCCCTAGCAACCGGGCCAATTTGGTTGCTTAGGAGACCTGGCTGGAGTCACTCAGCACGCCCTGGATTCGAAATCACGACTCCAGGGGTGGTAGTCAGCTTCAATACTCGCTGAGCTACCCAGCTACCCCATTTGACAATGAACATTTTCAGCAGTAATTTCATTGATGTGATTAACACTGGCTGTGATATCAAAACACCAACAAACTGTTATCGTGTTCAATTAGGTTTTTAGTAAGATCCTCTAAGGTGCACGATATGGTTGAACTCACTGTTGCCGAATCTCCTTTAGATCCGATAGATTTGGACATCTTGCCGAGCACTTGATATCCATCTGTCGATACGTTCCCTCTCTGTTTAATCTCCTTCTCAGCCACTTCCTGGCAGTCCACGTGCAGCTTGACGCTCTTGGGAGACACCAGGATGTGGAGCTAGAAGACAAGAAGATTGTTGGAAATTCAAGTTTATAACAGATGAAGAGGTCATTTGAGAAGGAAGAACTTGATTCATCTTCAATAGTACAAATAATTAAGTAATCCTCAGTTGGCAGTTTTCAATTGTTTTGGTAAGTCCAAGGTCTTCAGGCCGTAATTAGGGATTCTGGGAGTCTCTGTTCTGAGGGAGTGTTCTGGCCAGAGGTGCATAAATATGCATTAGTTGCTCCATCATCAAATTCAATACTGGCAGTTCAAGTGTAAAACTCTTTTGAAGAGAGAATGGGGGGAAATTAAGTTTTATGAATGACAGCAAACAACAAAGACATCATTAAATACATCAACAGCAGGCCTGTGAAATCTCCCGAATGGTCTGAAACACCCTCTACCTCAACAAAAGTTTGCTTGTCATGTTGGCTTTAAGCTCCCAGATTTGATTCGCCACTCCGCTCCACATAATCAATGTACACAGTTATTCCCTGTTCACCTCAGCATGTGATGAAGTTGTTCTTCCATGTATGCCACGGACAATCCGGCTGCCAAGTCTTAAACACCAGCTGATGTTCAGAACCCTACAGCACCGGTTATTAGTGTGGGACTGAATCTATTGCTCTGAAATGGATTGGTCAATATCTGTAAACACAGTATGCTTGATGCCTTATATACTCTGACGTTTTCTGCAGGATTGGGGTAAATAAAGTCAAAGATTCAAGTTGGTCATTTGAATGAAGTACTTGTTGGAACACAGCTCCAATGATCTGAAGCTGAAATGAACGTTTATCTGCATGTATTTATTGGAAACATTTAACTCTTTTCCGTAAAGTTCCATCTAGGATTACAAACGTCATCATTGGCATTTTCTTGTACATCACCTGGAGGTCTCTGGTCTGTTCTCTTTTAAATAATTTGCAGAACCCCTGCAATTTATGACCTGCTGCACTGCTGTTCTGTTTAGAACAACATCAGAACTGATTACAAGCACTTCATTTTCCCATTTTGAAATGATTATTGGCAGCTGTCCTCAAATCGGGCTCTTTTAAGGGCATCTGTGAGCATTCAAAACGATGCAAGTTCCCTTAAACAGATTTCTTCTAAATCTGCCACACGATTAGCCAGATCTTTCAAAACAGAAATACATACTGTATCTTGTTTTGTTTTCTACAGAAGAAAGGTATACAGGTTTGAAAGGTGATGATGGGGGTGAGTAAATATTTGTATATTTGGGGTGAACTATAAGTGTTGGGTTGTTGTTTGAAATTCCCACCACATGTGTCGCAGAATACTTTCACGCTACGAGCCAGTCAAAAAAAAAAAAAAACGAACGGAGACAAAATCTTTGCCAAAGCTAGACAATCTAAGTTGTTTAATAGTTTGAAGAGTAATTAAACATTTTCCAGCATCCACTGCCAGACAAATGCAGGACTTTTTATAGTCTCACCAAATAAAACGGATAGATTCTTGCAAAAGTGATTTTCGGTGTCTTTGATATACCCTCCCCTCTTCATTCTTTCTTTCTTTATTATTTACTTATGTACTTACCTACATACTTTTGTACTTGTGTACATTCGAACTTATGTGCTTAACTAAGTATTAACGTATTCACTTATATACTTGCATACTTGTGTTTCCAATCACACAATTTAGTCCTTACTTACCAACATACTTCTGTACTTACTTTCGAATGTACTTGCGTACTTGCCTACATACTTTTGCACTCAAATAAGTACTTGTGTTCTTAATGTACATTCT
The DNA here is from genome assembly GCA_032164185.1 of Moxostoma hubbsi. NCBI lineage: Eukaryota > Metazoa > Chordata > Actinopteri > Cypriniformes > Catostomidae > Moxostoma > Moxostoma hubbsi. The sequence continues at coordinate 3,369,845 of JAVLUX010000022.1, read as the reverse complement.
CATTTGACCACACATGCATTTATGTACTTACAGACATATGCACTTACCTACTTTCTTATGTACTTAATTAAATACTTTAGTTCTTAATTATGCACTTACATACTTATGTACTTGATTACATATTTACATATTCACTTATGTACCTAGGTACTTATTTACTTGCATACTTGCGTACTTGTGTACCTACTTGCATACTTATGTATGTGCTTCCGCCCTTACTTATGTACTTGCATACTTATTCACTTAACATTAAGACCCTCCTCAGGGGTAGAAAACATTAGAGCTTAAATAATAATGATTTTAAATGAATAATTATGTAAATATGTATGAATATAATTCATATTGGCTCTTTAAGAAAAATACAATCTGCACACTTTTGCTTTTAAACCCCTCTGAAGACTGGACTTGTTTAGTTACATTGCAAATGCATTACTGAAGAATTCTTATAATTTTTTTTTAAACATACCTTTATATATATATTTATATATACCTTTATTAAGCTCATGAGTCACTACCAACTCCAATTGTTTTTTTTTTGTTTTTTTTTCGGAGATAACCGGAATATTCATTAAGACGCCTCACTTTGTGTTCTGCAAAAGAATGAAAACCTTACGGGTTTGGAACGACATTAGTGTGAGCATATGATGAGACTTTTAATTTTTGGGTGAACTGTCCCTTTAAGTGCATTTGTTTAACTGCAGTTTGCTGGCGACCTGACGCTGTTTGGCTCAGTCTGTGTTGATAGTGGCACTTTATGCAAGACCATTCAGGAAAAACGCTCCAACGTTTAACATCCACTGAACTCTACACAATTCCAGATTAATTCAGGTGCCAAAATTGAAGACTTCTCCAGAACAAACCATACTAGATTATCATCACTCTTGCAAGGAGAGAGACAAAAGTGAAGCTTTCTTGCTGGATGCACAAGTATCATGCTGCGTACTACACAACCATCAACAATGAACATCTGAGTTTACCTTGTGGAAGCTTCCATGGAAAATGTTCTTCACTTGATCGTTTTTAAATGTGGCTCGTGTGATCTCGCCTGTAGTGTCCTTTGTATAAAACGACACCGCTTGACCAGACGCTGAGCAAATAAAAAGATGGAGAGACTAAGAGTTAGATACCGCACAAACCAACCCAAACTAGAAAAATATATTTCTTCTTAAATGCCTTAGGTGAAAAAAAACGAGAACAAATGAGACAATTGTTCAGAAAGTAAGATTAATGAGCTACAAAATGATCATTGATGGCATAGCTCAGATCATTTGATCTTGAGAGAATGTTTAATGTGTTTGAGGGTTTTATAAAGGTGTTAATTGATTACTAATAAGTCCTTTACAAACGCATTATAAATCATTGATATGCGGTTATAACAACATGAATAAAAGGGTAACATTCATGCAATAAATGTCAACAAATATTGAGCCATTTAACCTTGCATGTTATAAATGCTTAATAACACTTATTCAGCAATAATTGACCTATTACCTATGAAAATGTGCCTTAAATGTAAAGTCTAAGGCACATGTGAAATTAAAAATGTATGAAGAAGCTGCCAGCATTAGAAACCAATGCAAATAAATGATATCTTGTCCTGTGTTTTTGATTGTGAATGAACATGAAGATGTGAAAAGTGTTTTTGCAAAGGACTATAACAAGGACTAGGCAAGTTGGGACACCACTCATTCTTTGTGAGTCAAGACATTACAGTAATCATTATAAACACAAAGCGGACTGTATCAAAATGACATAATCCCTTCTTACGGTGCGTTCACATACAACGCGAATCAAGCGTTTTGCATGGTGCGACTACATACAAAGTCAATGCAAAGATGCGAATTCACGGTACGAATAAAACGATGCTGAGAAGCTAAAATGTGAAAACGCGTAATTCGCGTGTTCGCTCGAGTTGAAATATTTAAACTATCCACATGACGCGTTGTCTTGAAAGCCTATCAGCATTGAGATTGTCCGGATGTCACTGACGTAGTAGCAGAAGAAATCAGGAAGAATGGATGAGAAAATGGTTGTAGCGGTGTGTGTGGGCACCCGGAATTGTATGACACAACGTCAACGTATCTGGGACTTCCACAACCGATACAGAGCAGCAATCGTTGTGATATCGACCATGGTTGATGGCGGAAAGATAAGTTGTCGTAGAAGCCCCTCCTCCTGTCCTTTTCCGGAAGAGTAGGGTTAATATATGCGTTACTCGCGCAAACACCAGTTTAAACACAAATTCAATCCAGCGGTCAAACTCGCGCGAGCAATGTGAGGCGAATTTTTTTTTCGCGTAGTATGTGAACGCACCATTATGCACTCACTATAATAATCTATTTTTGCAGCATTGTGACATAAATCATGAGTTATGGCATTTTATGTTTTATGTGTTATAGGTATGAATAAGTATGTATTTATTAAGCATTTATAACATGTACGATTAACTGCTCACTGTGTGTCAAGTATTGCATGAAAGTGGCTCTTTTTATTCATGTTGTTATAACCTCAAATCAATGTTTTATAACACATTTGTAAATGACTTATGAGTCCCCTTTATTCACCCACAACAAAGGGAAGCTAAATCGATGAGCTTGCTCAACCAATGACAATCAGACTTACGGTCAACGGTGACACCGGTCTCAGGTTTGTAATTCTTGTCCGACACCTGCCAGATATCGAAGGCTTCGGTTGGTGAGTCTGGCAGCAGTCGGAATGTCAGAATGATGGTGAACGTGGACGGCAGACCATCCGGATGAACGTATCTGTAAAATAAATAAATAACAAGGACACAAAATCAGGTCAGAGGAAGTGAGATCCCATTTCTGGCATGAACGCTGGCAGGTGAAAGTCCCTGGATTTATCTTTTATCGGTGGTTTGTATGGTAAAATAATTAAGGAAGTGTGTGGGAGAAAGATGGCTTCGTACACTTTTGGATTGTGGGTTCTACCTGGGCAAAAGGCAGCTGACAACTCCCTAATGTACTTCAAAATCTAAACTGGTTTCACAGAGTTCTGTACACAGGCACATTAACACAATGGCATGTTAGTCGATTGCTATAAAGAGTAATAACATGCCTCTCTTTAAAAAGCCACATCATTCCAGATAACACAAATGTCCATTACATACAAAAGGTTTAATCCCTACTATTAAGTATGATCTAGTAAGAGCCTTAGAAAACACCACTAACTACCATAATTACTCCATTCTATAAGAAAACATTCTGTGATACAAGATAAGAGAGTATAACGCTCCATGCTATCCACAGTGCCTTGAAGAAATGGGGCAATATCTTCAAACAAATGGCTTGGAAATACTTCAATCATGTAAGACATTTAAGATGCTAAAACTGACAAGTGTCACATTTGTAACAATCTGAATTCAGAGTGGAACTCACGATGAAGGCTGATTCAAAAAAGCGTTCTTGTGGAGTCTGTAGGAGGTGTAACTGTTGAAAGAACCGGGTTCCATTGACACACCGTTGGTGCTAGCGTACACCTTTTCGGTCAAATTGAAGGCTTCCAACATTCTGAATCCTGAGGAAACACATGGAATCATGTCAGCACTCGACATACAGTACATACATAAACACCAGGGTCAGAAATGAACTTAATTATTAAGGGGCAATATTTGCACCTGAAACTGATTTTATTTGTGTCAATAACACTTTAATTGAATCAATTTATTTAAATGGTCACTATGGTGTCAAAACCTATAACTAGACAGGCCTACGGTATAATATAATGAAACAATATAATGTAATAATATGCTAAATATACAATTATATATAATAAAAAATACATTCATGGGTGTGTGGGTGATTCTTTAAAGGAGAACAATTATGGCCTAATATAAGTCTCAGGTGTCCCCAGAATGTGTCTGTGAAGTTTCAGCTCAAAATACCCCTCGGATCATTTATTACATCGTGTCGTAAACGCCTCTTTTTGGGTGGAATCAAAAACACGCTGATTTCGTGTGTGTCTCTTTAAATGCAAATGAGTTGCTGCTCCCCGCCCCCTTTTCAGAAGAGGGATGTGCCTTTACAGCTTGTGTTTTGGATACTACAGCAACAACAAATCAGAACCTATATGACTGACAGCGTGGGGGGGGGGGGGGGGGGGGGGGGTTCGCTGTCCTTTTCTGCATATCGCGGCAGAACACTTATGATTGCTTACGAAACTGAGACATTTTTCATCTCACTGTATATGCTCTAGCGTGGAAAAAAAACGGCGGACTGTGTGTAGATCACTCAGGGGAGGATATACGATAATAGGGTGGAGTCTGTCACCAGTTGTGGGTGTCACTTTAGAGCAGAAATGAAATCCATTCATTTTGACACTGTTATTGATTCATAGAAATATAAGAAAGGGGAGCGGGTGGACTTTTAAGGTAGGCTGGTTGTGTACACACTGCCGACTCCACTTCAGGCACTTTCGTGTCCCAGGGATTTTTATTAAAACAGAAAAAAGATGTTAAACAGATTTCAACATATTTTCAACTTAAGTTACATGAAAATCACATTAAAACTAACTTATTTATTGTTTTAGCCTTCTGCAAAACACAGACTTTTAAGATGAAACTATGAAAAAATATTACAAAAATAAAAATTATTACATATTTAAAACATCGATAATCTAAAAAATAAAGAGTAAAATAAACACTAACAATTGCAACATTTATAGTGAAATTGTGAAAAAAAAAAAATATTAAAATTAAATCGACTGTCCTGCCAGTTTGGATACTTTTTACCAGGCCGTCACAATTTTATTATGATTATGTTATTTATGTTATTATATTATGATTCTGTTATTTTTTTACCTAAAATGTTTAGTAAAAAGTTAGTGTACTTGTTAACCAAGTCAACAAAAGGGTCAGTGAAGAGCATGCTTGAGATGAACTATGAAACAAGTGATGTTTGAAAAAGAAATACAAATTTAATACAAATTTTAAAATGATCAAATTACACAAAAAATGTCAAACTATTATTTTTGGATACGTAAGATAACAGCAATGAAATTAGCCTCAGCAAGAAAGAAGAGTCTGAAATTTTATTTCAAAAACTTTTAAAATGTCATTTCCATCAGCGTCATTTCCAGCACAGAATTCCATTTAACACAAAACAGAATTTGAGATGTGCTGGAAATGACAAAAATGACATAAATCTTCTGTGATGCATGCACACACACTGTCGGACATTGTTTGTAGACAAAAAAAAAAATAAACTAATGAGAGGGTGAAACTTTCTAGAAGTCTAGAAATTAAAGAAACACCCGCATACATGCACTCATATATAACAAAGACCTACCTGGTGATGTAAATCCGTTTACATAAATCAATGGGCAGGCTGGGGAAGCAAAGATTAAAGGCGTTAGCTTAAGGTCTAAACACACATTTGTATATTTGACATTTTCCTTCTAAAATCAGTCTTGTAATTTCTCTTAAAAACAGTACATATGAGCATTTAAAAGAGCCACAAACACATCAAGTATGATTAGAAAGTACCACAAAACATCAACTCACAGGATGTTGCAGTTTCACAAATGAACGTGACCAGATTGTCCTGAATGGTGGAGAAGGCGTCAAAGTCGTCCACCACAAAGACGTGGCGTTCGCTCGGTTTGCTCGCGATGTTCTGCAGCTCGACAAAGTCCACATCGGCCACGCCGACCACAAACACACTGTAACCTGCAACAGCACATTTGCAATAAGGACATTTACGTTAAATAGACCATAATCGATACTATTAGTGTTAGGTAAAATCCTTACTTAAATCTTAGCCATACTTTGCCATTTTACAGCATTTTATCTCCTGAAATCTCCATGAAATGTTAGTCAAGGTTTCTTGCACCCAAGAAAAGTCATTTGTATATAACAGGGCCATTATCTTCCCTCTCTTGGTATTTGGCTTACTACCTTTAAGACTTCCACATGAAATTGACCTCTCGTTATGATTGGATAACCAACGCATATCGGCATAGTTCACATTGTTCACGTAATTCAGTTGGCGGCCATATTTCAATGTGCTCATGGCTGTGACATCATAACCGTTGAGATGTGAATATTTTTAAGGTTTGGCAGCGAGTCGTACCAGCGTGCTGCAGTTTAGCAGCATTCTTCTGCACATCATCTTGAGAACGTCCATCTGTTACAGCAACCACAACTTTCGGCACGTTTCTTCTCATTCCACTGTCCACAGTGAAGACCTTCTCGTACACATGCTTCAGAGCAACACCTGCACAACAAACAGGCATGGAAATGTGAGTGAGTGTTAAAAGAGAGAAAAAGTCTGCCAGTCCCATTCCTCACAAGTTGATTAACATCTAAACTTGAGCGTAAAGGCTTTTCAAGGTTCAGGTTCTTATCAAGAACGATTTTTGCTTAACTTGCTAAATGGTACTTTTGGATATTTAAACAGCTCTTAATGTTTCATTATAGGTCTTTCAGATAAGCATCTCGTGATCTGAAGTATATTTAAAAGCACCAGAACCAGAGAATAAAAAGTTATTTGTGGAACTTAATATAATAAACTTTGAAGACTGAGAAGACTTCAACGGTCACTGTCAATATTTCACATTGCCCACAATTGAGTGTTGCTTTATTCAACATAAAATAAACTGGAAAACTCTACAGGTGATGGAGGACAGGAATGTTATTTTTAAAAGAAAACGTGTAGAACGTTCAAGAACGTCTGAGTGATACCTGTCTTGGTGTTTCCTCCCCTGTAGCGGATGAGTTTGAGAGCGGAGAGCAGCGTGCCCTTGTCGCTGTATGCGTTGAGTTTGAACTCCGTCTTTGCGTCTTCGCTGTACTGCACGAACGACACCTTTCAACACAAACATTGAAGGAACATCAAACATGATGATAATGACAAACCATAGATATTTGGTTTATTCAATAAAGATCAACGTTATATAATTCGCATAATTATTAACATTAAACATTACAATATAATTTATGTTGAAACTAAAATAATAGAATATATCCAACTCAAAGATGATTACATTAATGTGTCATTCTAAAATCGATAGTTCAGTTTGAAAAATAGAATCCTTTGGGTGGTATGTTGCTTGGCAACCATAAACAGCCAACAGTTGGGCTATTGAACTATATCATTCTTCTTATTATTAATAATAAATGGAACTATTTATTAAACATTGTTGTATTTTTACCATAATGCTGTTTAATCAAAACAATAAGCCACTCTAGGCGATCTGTGATTCAGGGTTACCGCTCTTTTTGACCAATGGATTGACAAATGACTTTTCCATGAACCTTTCCAAGTCTTGGTGATTACTGGATATTTATTTATAAATAAACATAATTTAGACCTATTTAGAAAAATCATATTAAGTAATTGAAAAGAACAACTAATTGACATCAATATGGCTTGAGAGCAAGTTCTAGCACATGAAATATTTTAGAGCTGGGGAAAACTACAAGTATATATATTCTCTATATAAAATTGAATTACTTTTAATGACTTTTTCCATGACGGTGCTGGTGATTACAGTAACTTTAACATGGTTTAGGCACTCTGCTTAACATTGGCCTAAGAGTATCCAATACCCATTGTAAAATCCCTGTAATGCATGGCCTCTTATGGACTTATTGCTTCATTACGCTTGTTTTTAAGTGAAGGCAATCTGGACTGTATATGTTGGCCTTTTACCTGCATTCCTGACGGACCAATAACATCAAAGGCTCCGACGACGCTGAAGACAAACTGGATAACTTTGCTGAAACTGTCATCTCCAATACTCCACGAGCCATCAATGAGGAAAACCACATCTGCCTTGGCTCCTTTGCACACTAAGGCAAAAAATAATCTATATGAACTTCTTTTCACCCCAGACCCTTAATTTTTCATATAAATTAGAAATATCAACGACAAAAACAACCACTGAAAAAAAGACTTAAATGCATAGTTCAACCAAAACTTCTGCCATCGTTTAATACCCAAAGAAAGAAAGAAGAGTACATGATGACATATTTTTGTTTTTGGGTGAACAAACCCTTTAATGAACTTTAATGAACATAAATGTCCCTTTAATGTCCATTTGCAAACACAGTCTTAATTGAGCTGCTTTCTTGTAAAAATGTGCAAGAATAAAGTACGTTTGTAAACCAGGAGGTTAAAGAAGGAATTTACATTAATGGTCTGTTTTTCACTCAAAGGAAATACAGACAAATGTGGACATAATCTCTGTTCCATGTGCCGTTGACATTGCCATCTCCACAGTAATCAAGCAACATTAACAGCTTCTTGAAAAATGTCTTGCTTAAATTTATAATCCTCGGTGGATTAGTTCACGTCTCTCATCACTTAAAGCTAGTTGACGTCTCTACTTGAGGAGATGCATTTGGCCAAACCACTCATAGGGATTTTTAAACATATTTGATTGTGGTCCAACATAAATTTAGGGATAAAATTCTGATGTTGTTTTATGAATTGAAGATAAAAAGAACAGTTTCTGCTTTTAGTAGCGGAAGGAATTGTTTCCAAGGCAATAAAACTGATATTAAATTCTCCAAAACATATTCCAAAGAGCCCAGATGTAGAACATGTTTGCGACGCTCATATCTGCAAAAGCTCCCTATTGAAATCCTAGTGAATAATTTCACCCCTGATATAATGCACTTTGATTTATGTTGTACAACTGATATATGCTCACCAATTGTATGTTGCCTATACTGACAGATCTGTTTATGTAATATGTTAGCCAATCAACTTGTGTACACCCTCTTTGTCTAAAATTTCAATTGCGGGTTGGCCGGTTTCACTGCAGCACACTACTAATTTTCTCTCTGAAACCCTCCTCCTCCCCAGCATCACCTCTCTAAATATGTTTCACAGGGATTTTATGTATGTCTAATTGTGCAGATCCATGCATATCTAGTCCACCAAGACCAAACATACCAACTTCATATCCATTATAACACCTTGTAATGACTGAACCAAATCAAAATGATAAAGAATAACATTTCTTAATTAAATTGTTACCTGTAGCGTTTGTGAGGTGTTACTCTTTATAAAGCTGCTTTAGAACGACATGTATTGTGAAGAGCGCTGCAATATTGTTTCTTGAGCGTCACTTCTTGGAGTGACTGTGGACACTTACCCGCCCAACCTGGGGGTATGGTTGGTGGTGGAGGGGGTGTGGGTGGTTTTGTTGGCACAGGTGTTGGTTTGACAACTGGAACAATCAAAAGAAAATAGGATACAAATCATTGTTTCACATTCAACTGTAGGATGAAAATCTGCTTATTTATGAATGAATGCTGAACCCACGGGTGCGTTCTTTGGTACTGACTCCGGGTCCCTCTAGATTGGGGGTCTGGACAAACACAGTAGCGTTGTAGAGAGAGTCTGGACTCAAGCCCTCAAAACAGTATTGACTCTGAGCTGCGGTGATGGTGATCTCCTGCTGGCCTTTAGCTGAGGCTGAGAACAAATTAAACAACAGTGATGGGTTTAGATGATAATACCATGATATTTTGATATAAACAATATGGTAATGAATGATTACCATATTGATATATACTGTTACACAGACTATTTACCATGTAAAAAACAACATGGTACTTTTTGGTACTTTTTATTATTGTTATAACATTATAAGACATAGATTTTTAATTAATTGTCCGTGACTGGAAACCATGATATTACCATGGTATGTTCTCTTTAAAAAAGTAAAGAAAAAGTGATGTAATGTGACAAGTTATAGGTTCTGAATTCAGTGGAGGGGTCTGAAATCAAAAACATGTTATTACCATGATACCAGGTCTAAAAATCATGGAAATACCATAGTACTTTTGGTACTTTTTTGTTTGACCTTTCATCATGGTACAGTTATGGTAAAAGACATTAATACCACCGTAATCCATTATATACCATATTATATTCACTATGTTATTTATAACCATTTGTGGTATATTGTTTGTATATAAAAAACAAAAAAATATAAAACAACATGGTACTTGCACAGTACCATGTCTAAAAACTATGGCACAACTATTGTAAGTTTGGTACTTTTTGCTAGTGTTAGTCACATGTTCTGAATTTGGTGGAGTGGTCTGAAACCTTGGTTCATGTCCAAAAAACATGGTATTACCATTGTAACTTGTTTATAAAAACATGATATTACCATTGTAACTTGACTATAAAAACATGATATTACCATTGTAACTTGTTTATAAAAACATGGTATTACCATTGTAACTTGTTTATAAAAACATGGTATTACCATTGTAACTTGACTATAAAAACATGATATTACCATTGTAACTTGTTTATAAAAACATGGTATTACCATTGTAACTTGTTTATAAAAACATGGTATTACCATTGTAACTTGTTTATAAAAACATGGTATTACCATTGTAACTTGTTTATAAAAACATGGTATTACCATTGTAACTTGTTTATAAAAACATGGTATTACCATTGTAACTTGTTTATAAAAACATGGTATTACCATTGTAACTTGACTATAAAAACATGATATTACCATTGTAACTTGTTTATAAAAACATGGTATTACCATTGTAACTTGTTTATAAAAACATGGTATTACCATTGTAACTTGTTTATAAAAACATGGTATTACCATTGTAACTTGACTATAAAAACATGATATTACCATTGTAACTTGACTATAAAAACATGGTATTACCATTGTAACTTGTTTATAAAAACATGGTATTACCATTGTAACTTGACTATAAAAACATGATATTACCATTGTAACTTGTTTATAAAAACATGATATTACCATTGTAACTTGACTATAAAAACATGGTATTACCATTGTAACTTGTTTATAAAAACATGGTATTACCATTGTAACTTGACTATAAAAACATGATATTACCATTGTAACTTGTTTATAAAAACATGATATTACCATTGTAACTTGTTTATAAAAACATGATATTACCATTGTAACTTGTTTATAAAAACATGGTATTACCATTGTAACTTGACTATAAAAACATGATATTACCATTGTAACTTGTTTATAAAAACATGGTATTACCATTGTAACTTGACTATAAAAACATGATATTACCATTGTAACTTGTTTATAAAAACATGATATTACCATTGTAACTTGTTTATAAAAACATGGTATTACCATTGTAACTTGACTATAAAAACATGATATTACCATTGTAACTTGTTTATAAAAACATGATATTACCATTGTAACTTGTTTATAAAAACATGGTATTACCATTGTAACTTGACTATAAAAACATGATATTACCATTGTAACTTGTTTATAAAAACATGGTATTACCATTGTAACTTGTTTATAAAAACATGGTATTACCATTGTAACTTGACTATAAAAACATGATATTACCATTGTAACTTGACTATAAAAACATGGTATTACCATTGTAACTTGTTTATAAAAACATGGTATTACCATTGTAACTTGTTTATAAAAACATGGTATTACCATTGTAACTTGTTTATAAAAACATGATATTACCATTGTAACTTGTTTATAAAAACATGGTATTACCATTGTAACTTGACTATAAAAACATGATATTACCATTGTAACTTGACTATAAAAACATGATATTACCATTGTAACTTGACTATAAAAACATGATATTACCATTGTAACTTGTTTATAAAAACATGGTATTACCATTGTAACTTGACTATAAAAACATGGTATTACCATTGTAACTTGACTATAAAAACATGATATTACCATTGTAACTTGACTATAAAAACATGGTATTACCATTGTAACTTGTTTATAAAAACATGGTATTACCATTGTAACTTGTTTATAAAAACATGGTATTACCATTGTAACTTGTTTATAAAAACATGGTATTACCATTGTAACTTGTTTATAAAAACATGGTATTACCATTGTAACTTGACTATAAAAACATGATATTACCATTGTAACTTGTTTATAAAAACATGATATTACCATTGTAACTTGTTTATAAAAACATGGTATTACCATTGTAACTTGACTATAAAAACATGATATTACCATTGTAACTTGTTTATAAAAACATGGTATTACCATTGTAACTTGTTTATAAAAACATGGTATTACCATTGTAACTTGACTATAAAAACATGATATTACCATTGTAACTTGACTATAAAAACATGGTATTACCATTGTAACTTGTTTATAAAAACATGGTATTACCATTGTAACTTGTTTATAAAAACATGGTATTACCATTTTAACTTGTTTATAAAAACATGATATTACCATTGTAACTTGTTTATAAAAACATGGTATTACCATTGTAACTTGACTATAAAAACATGATATTACCATTGTAACTTGACTATAAAAACATGATATTACCATTGTAACTTGACTATAAAAACATGATATTACCATTGTAACTTGTTTATAAAAACATGGTATTACCATTGTAACTTGACTATAAAAACATGGTATTACCATTGTAACTTGACTATAAAAACATGATATTACCATTGTAACTTGACTATAAAAACATGGTATTACCATTGTAACTTGTTTATAAAAACATGGTATTACCATTGTAACTTGTTTATAAAAACATGGTATTACCATTGTAACTTGTTTATAAAAACATGGTATTACCATTGTAACTTGTTTATAAAAACATGGTATTACCATTGTAACTTGTTTATAAAAACATGGTATTACCATTGTAACTTGTTTATAAAAACATGGTATTACCATTGTAACTTGTTTATAAAAACATGGTATTACCATTGTAACTTGACTATAAAAACATGATATTACCATTGTAACTTGACTATAAAAACATGGTATTACCATTGTAACTTGTTTATAAAAACATGGTATTACCATTGTAACTTGTTTATAAAAACATGGTATTACCATTGTAACTTGTTTATAAAAACATGGTATTACCATTGTAACTTGTTTATAAAAACATGGTATTACCATTGTAACTTGACTATAAAAACATGATATTACCATTGTAACTTGACTATAAAAACATGGTATTACCATTGTAACTTGTTTATAAAAACATGGTATTACCATTGTAACTTGACTATAAAAACATGATATTACCATTGTAACTTGTTTATAAAAACATGGTATTACCATTGTAACTTGTTTATAAAAACATGGTATTACCATTGTAACTTGTTTATAAAAACATGGTATTACCATTGTAACTTGTTTATAAAAACATGGTATTACCATTGTAACTTGACTATAAAAACATGATATTACCATTGTAACTTGTTTATAAAAACATGGTATTACCATTGTAACTTGTTTATAAAAACATGGTATTACCATTGTAACTTATTTATAAAAACATGGTATTACCATTGTAACTTGACTATAAAAACATGGTATTACCATTGTAACTTGTTTATAAAAACATGGTATTACCATTGTAACTTGTCTATAAAAACATGATATTACCATTGTAACTTGTCATGGTATCTACTATTGTATTTGTGGTACTTTTTTTGTGTGTGTTGTAATTTTAAGAAAGTCATAGTTTCTGAATTTAGTGGAGAATTGCAACAAAATTAGTCACAGGTTCTGAATTTGATAAAGAGGTCTAAATCCATTAGCTCCTTTAGAGCTTTATTCCTTTCTGCTGAATTTGTATGAAAGAGGACTTAGAAGAGGCTTTTGATAAACAAACTGATAAGGCTGTCATTCTTACGGAATGATGCCATAATCAAAAGCAGGGTGGTCTGCTGTGGTTTTCACAACTACAGTTATTTATACAATAAGAGACTGAATAAAGCAGTCTGCTCTCTGCTCAAGACATCCTCATGTCAATGTGATATTCACCCACTGTGAAGTGTGTACATCCTTTGCATGTTGTCATTGTAACACATTCTGGCATTGCCTCTTCTATAAATATTACATGTGATGCTGCCTAATGTTCGGAACAGCCTTTGTGCAGGGAATGCTGCTGTAATGCCTTAAAATTGTGCCTTGGTGGCAGCTCACTAGCTTTTGGAACAGAGTTGTGGTGGTTCGAAGAGCTTGACTTACGAATCAAGGGGTTCAGCTTGATTCTGTAAGACGTGGCGGCACGGTGAGGTGTCCATTTGATGCAGAACCTGTCATAGCCAACATCATATGACTCCAGGTTGGTGACATTGAGGTACACTGAAAAGACAGGAAAGTAAAGTAAAGCTTTACCAGAAGGAAATTCTGGCATGCAATCAACATTGTCTGAAACATCTGAAAGCATACATGTTGTCCCTTGTCCGATGAGGGCTTTGCTCACACCACCATCATACTGTGCATACACCTTAACATCATACGTGGTGCCAGGCAGCAGATTGTGTAGCGTATAAGTGGTGACGTCACCAACAAACACCTCCAAAGACTCATCCTTATCTGAAAATGTACAATAACATCGATATAAGTATCAAGAATTCTGAGGAGCTAGAAGTCAACATGAAACTGCATTTGCAACCCATTTTACTTTATGTATTTCAAAATGAATTAAGATATTCAATGAGAAACAATTGTCAGTTTTAGAGGCGGAGCATGTTACTACATTTTGAGGAAACATTACAGAGATGAAAAAATTATCGTATCGTAGTTTGTGCTGATGAATTGTACACAATAACAACAAAAAATTTGATCAAGGCAGTAAACAAGCTCAATTTTGATTTCATGTTGACTTTACAGTAGCGTTTTTAACATTACTATAAGCAAGCAGTGACTTCATACTGTATTACAGCAGTATTTACCTGTTGGCTGGTAGACAAGTTTGTAACCCATGACCGGAGATGGCGCCGGGTCCCAGGACACACGGAAGCGCGTGTACCACTCGTCTGAAACCCGCAGGTTCTGAGGGGCCAGCAGGCCAACTGAATGCCAAAACAATAAGGGCCAATCCGTAAATGTTAAAATACTCACTGTTTCAAAAGTATAGCCACAATACGCAAACAGTGTGTGTGTAAACATCATTTTTGTGTGACAAAATCACTTACTATCCAATTTTACAGCTTCGTTACCATAATAATGTAATGTCAACAGAGCTTAAATTGCATTGAATCCAGAATATTCCTTTAAACAATCATGTTACCATAACAACTGCACACTTACAGCTAACTATGATAGTAAGAGTGTTTATGTCCCTATTATCTGTGTGCGAATTGTGCCAGGATTGTATTGGAATTGTGTCATTTACTCACAATTGAAATGCATGATAAAGGAAACAAGAAATATATTACGCCACTTTTACGCACTCTCTTATAATTCCACAGATTTTCCCTCAAAATCAGAAAGTTATGTCTGGGCCTGCATGTTCAAACCAAAGTCTCATTTAAAATAATCATTTGAGTTATTTTGGTGTTTCCAGAATTGTTCATTTCGGCCAAGAATTGTTCAATTTGGAGCATCACTAATTAAAAGCTCAACACAAATCAACTTACAATTTACACAAAAGCACCCTCCCTTTCATCAGAAGCATTGGGTAATCTGTATCATTTGAATGAATCTGTTCACTTGGACAGTTCGAGTAAAAAAATCACGACTCCTTACGTGGCATTATACTTTTTAAATCATAACGTTAACTAGTTTTATTGGTTGTATTTAATGTACATTGATATGTTCACATGCTGTCTGCCTTTGAACTCCCTGTGTGGCATTTTACAGCTTATGGCTTATCAAAATTATTTAAATCATGGCTTTTCCTAGTTTTATTGGTTGTATTTACTGTAAATTGATATGTTCAGATACTGTTTGCCTCCTTATAAAACTTAAACGTAGTTAGCTACTTTCTGTTAGTAGCTTGTAGTGTAGCTAACTATGTTTCTCAAACTCAAGACTAGGGCTGCAACTAACGATTGTTTTGATAAATCGATTAATCTAACGATTATTCGAACGATTATTCGACTATTTGCCGATTATTGCAACGATCAATCATTAGCTCTTAACTGATTTTTCAGCTTGTGTCCAGACTAAAGTTGTAATAAACATGCTTACTAACAATAAACAAGACAAAATCATCTTTTACAAATACTTCTAAATGACATTCACCGAATTAAAGGAAAAAAATATAAAATATAATATAAACTTTTTATTCAGTTTAATTCAGTAAAGAAATTTACTGCAAAAAAATATTTTTTTTTTTTGTTTTTGTCTTATTTTACATTTAAAATGGTCTAAAAATCATTAAAACAAGATACATTTACTTGAGAAGCAACATATAAGATATTTAGACTTGCTTTAAGAGAATGTATCTTAAATATACAGTAAGTGTATTTTATATACAGTAAGTGTATTTTATATATATAAGTGTATTTTGTATATAAGTGTATTTTTTCACTTGGTTATAATTCTGCGAGTGCAATAAAGACAAAATATACTTACAGTATATTCAAGATATATTCTCTAAAAGCAAGTATAAATATCTATTTGTGTTTTTAATATTATATTCAACATTCTCAGATAATACTTTGTTCTTCTGCAGTATAGCGGTTAAAGTAAATGTATGTTATTTTAAAAGAGTTTTAGATATTTATATTGGAAAACAAGCCAAAACAAAAACAAATCCAAAAAGTATTTTGTTTCAGTGAGTAATGGGGCAAAGAATACCTTCTCTCACCTTTCTGTTCACTTCAATCCATCTTTAACTCACAAAAAAAAAACTAATGCTCTCTTATTAATAAAGCTAAGTATTGACAATTTTCTTCACGATAAGAAATGCACAGTGACATTTATTATGATTCAATAAGTCGAGAGCAATCACGTTATAATCTAGCTGCAGCAAATGCATGTTCGAGGGACGAACGACCACGCAACATCAGCCAGGTGCAGTTTAATCAACGTTGTCGATAACGTCGACTAATCATTTCAGCCCTACTCAAGACTAATCATTTATTCAGTCCACCATGTCCTACCAGCAATAACGCAATCCTGTTTTTCGAAAACCCTTGAAGAAGAAGAACAGGATATGTAAGATGTCTGTTGTTGGTTTTCTTTGTGTAGCTACATCGAAGAGAATGCGACCAAAATTGAGACGTGCTTTCAAAGAGAGTTTAGTTTGACTTACGTGTCTTTGCGTTTCCATTCAGGGATCCACCAGGTCCTTCAGCATAAATCGCCGTCACTGTGATGTTGTACGGCGTGTCAGGAAGCAGGTTTTGAAGGATAGCATTGTTTCTGTTGCCAGGAACAGCACTCTGCAGACAAAACATTCAAACTTTTGAAATTTAAAAAAAAGTAAAATCTGAACAAACAGCGAATCAGACACGAGCAATGACGACTTTTATTTTGTCTGTCCTTAAAAATATAATAAAGTGTGTTTCTTCAAGCATGTGTTTTTGCGACTAACAGCATTTCTTGTCATGTGTCACTCCGAGACGTCGCCCGCCTGTTGCAGTAGATGAGCTAAATTACTTTCAAGTTCACCTGGTCCTTCGCTTCATTGTCTGTGCAGTTGCAAGTTGTAATATTACGTTTATGTTGTGAAAATAGCAAAAATCCTTTCGTCAACAAACATTTCCATTCATAATTTCTTTGACGAGATTAACACGGCCCCTGAGCTCGATAAAACTAAGGAAGAGTCAATGGACGCCTACTCACAAATTCTGTGATGGGATCCCCTGTCATTGGAGCATATGCAATCTTATATTGTTGCACGGGACCCTCTGCGTGATCCCAGCCGATGCTGATCGTGCTCGTGGTGGTTTCGAAGACACGCAAATTCCTGGGTCCAGCTCGTGGTACTGCAACAGACAACATTTACAAATAGTGTTAAACATTTTTAAAGAATGACAATGAAGCTTGCCCATGCAAAACTCGCCACTAAAATACCAGGGTGTTGGCGGTGGATGCCAGCGTGTCGCTACTTGGTTGCTAGGGTGTTGTGGGAGGTTGGCCCAATTCAAGAGAGCCCAACCCCAATTTACTAGTAATTGTAGTAAACCAATAAACGGTTTGACCAATAACTGGTTTATACTTAATCTGTCTACTTCGATAAATCAAATGCCTAGCACAAACAGTGCAGGATGAATTACTTACCAAAGTTTTAATACAACATGTTTAGGGGTTTGTGGCTTGTTCAAATCTCTAACCCAATAGTAATAGTTATGCTTGGCTTAGTAAACACCACTAAATAACCCAATATGGACATGTAGAGTTCCCCTAGTAAAACGTCATGCATTTATTTGGTAATCGCATACATGGAGTAAATTGCATATGTTTAAGTGACGTGCTCACATGTTTTTCCTTTCTCTTCGATTCCCGGGCCTTGTCCGTCTGCATACACAGCCATTACGCTCACTGTGTACGGAGTATCCGGGATGAGTTGATCCAGGAAAACATTGTTGATATTTCCTGGAATGAAAACCTAAGGAGAGGCGACCATCGTTTAGATAACATATAGTCGAGCATGTTCACGTACATCCACTGTATGACAATCTGGCGCAGACGTTACGAATCTGGCAACACAAATATAAATAATGACCTCAGCGTTAAGCCCCTGTTTAGATTACCAGAGCAAGATCACATTGCCAAACAGATATGTAATGCAAACAGATGTTAAATGCTACATAAATACTGTCTGCACAGCATTATTGCCCTGGGAGGGGGGGCTGATGCACTTGAAGAGAGCGTTCTGGGCGAGGAGAATTTGAATAGTGCGACAGGGGAACCCCATCAGCTACCTGTCAACACCCGGCAGGATTATCACCCCATCTGCTCAATTGTTTCTCATTTGTAGGTCATTACATCATCGGGATGGAGGGCGCATTCTTGCCATACACCAGCCCTTATGACAGAGTCAGTTAATAAGTATGTGTCAGCACGTACTATAAGATTTGAATATCTCTCTTCTGTGTCCCAGCTTGCTTCCAACATGACCAATCAGGATTCTGCTTCTTTCCATGGTAGACGCCATAAATAATTGAGTACTGAACATTTACCTGCCACTTAAAAACAAAATTCCTGTAAATGAAACCTCAAACCCAGGGATGGGAATTCTGTCAGCATTTAGGCTTCTCACCTTCATGTTGATCTAAACTTGTATGACTCTTTATCTAAAGTGGAGCTCAAAAAGAGATGTTTTGAAGAACATCCACATGACACTTTTCTATACAATGAAATCTTTCATTGCTCCGAGAATGATTTAATCACTATAAAAGTCGTCCATACGACTTCTGCGCTACGTACATTTTAAGTTCTCTGAAGTCATTTGATAGCTTTGTCCGATACCGATCCCGATCCGATCCCAGTGTTGTTTTTTGCATAATCAGTTTAGAATATCTTTACATTAACGTGTGGAACTAATTGGGAGTGCTCTTTAATATGTAAAGAAACACAAACATTTAACTACACATTATTTCAATATAAATGTATAGATTATTAAGAAACACTTTATTTTTAACTAGCATACTGGATAATGGAGCAGCAAAATTAACAGTAATTCCAGTATAATTCATCAGTAGAAAAGAAATTGCAAAAATTTTTCAACTTGTATCTGGACTTTAAAGGATTCAGATCAACTTTTTGTTCAATTTAATTGTAAGACATCAGTCCACTTTTCATTCAAACAGTTAGTTTTTGGAACCAATTCAACTTGTAAACAAATAATAATATATTCTAATAGTAATATATAGTAAGATATCTCAATCGTGCACTTTTAACTTTTAAACCCTCACGCTTTTATTTTGACATACTGAACTCTCCAGGAAGTCCTGTATGTGTCTGTTTGTGGGCAAGTTCACAGTAGTTTAATTTGCTTCTTATTCAAATTCTGGTCAAAAGCACCTCCGGTGCCGTTCTAAATGCATATTATAAGTGAACCGAACTATTGAGCATCTACATCTGAGATGTTGTTCGTGAGTAGAGCGCAAATATTGCACACCGCTGTGAAAGATAAAAATAGCCGCGAGTGTGTGTGTAAACAGAGCAGCACCATTCACTGATGCGCTGGAGCTGCACGTGCATTTTATATAATAATGATTAAATACAGACTTTTGTGATTCACAGAGCTATCGCACGTCTTCAAGTGGATTTGGATAAAATGCACGAGTCATATGAACTGCTATAATTGTGCTTTTATTGTTCTTTTATGTCATTTATTGAGCTTGACAGTAACGAACATGACTAACACACAGTATCAGTTTTGGATCGGGCTCGTCGGACTAAAAGCTTCAGTATCAGAGCAGATACTGATCCAGGTATCGGATTGGTGCATCCCTAATCACTTTATATTCAAAGCTGAAGTGTGTAACTAAAATACTATCTCTTATGCCAGTTTAATATGCAGAGACAACTGTAAGTCATTCGTATGTTAATTTTCTCGAAAACTATAAACACTATGTGGCGTCTATGTGGCGCAGTAAAATTCCTCTGTCTGTTCTGAGTGACTCGTCCATACCAACACAATAACATTGACTTAACCAATGGCGTGAGTTAGGGGCGGGACTATCTGTTTGTTCGCTCAACATAAGAAGTGGGGCGGAATCGGAAAGCTGTTTGAAAGCAAACGTTTATTTTGGCAATTCCGGTCGGTGGCGCAGAAATGACACTTCAGCTTTAAGTTACTTTTTGAAAACATTTTCATAGAACAGTTTTATTTTTTTCGCTTAACAAAATTAAAAAAAAGTTCTATATTTCCTCCTTGTTCATTGTTGCACACCCTTCAGCTGTCACATAAATGGAAACGCATAATTTATCATGTCATAATTTATCGAAAGTGCTGACATTTGACTATATATACTTCTTATTCTGTCAAAATGCATTTATTTTCTTCTCAGGACATAAATGGTAAATGGTCTGCACTTATATAACGCTTTTTTTAACCTTAGAGGTTAGCTTTACACTGTGACTCATTCACCTATTCACACACATTCACATTCACACACCAATGGTGGCAGAGCTGCCATGCAAGGTGCTAGCCTGCCATTGGGAGCAACTTGGGGTTCAGTGTCTTGTCCAAGGACACTTCGGCATGTGGAGTCATGTGGGCCGGGAATCGAACCACCAACCCTGCGATTGGCAGCTGACTACCAACTGAGCCACATCAAAGCCATCTCCAGTATAAAAGATAGAAATGCACTAACATTGCACCAGTTTAAGTGACATTAAACATTTCCAAGTGGTAGGATGACTAATTGAAATAATTATTCCCCATAGGTTGAGTATTCATTGCGATGCGTGTTAAATCTCAAACTCTCATCTTCTACCACATTAATCAGCGGACAGATTGTGGCTATCCAATTCTGCTATAGTAATCGTGAAGCCGCATTCATGATACGCATCAGGGCATTGACGCTATCATCAAGCGCCACTTGAAAAGCGTTTCAGTCCTCTTGTTCTGCTTTTAGCACTGGCACTGCCCACAGAAGGATACTTCATCTGAATTGGCGATTTGGTGACAGGACTTGACGTGTGGTAGTTCAATTGTGCCCTACAGAGGCTGCAAAGTACTTGATTTCTGTCACAAGTCCCATTTGAGTTTGTTTTTGAATAACAAACAGCGTTAAGGTGCCCTTTCTCCATCACTTCACCGTTGATACTGAATCGCTGTGTTTTTGTTTGTGGTGTGTGTATCAGTGTAATAATGTTCCCGGACATGTGGTAAAGGATACGCCCTATTGCAACCAGTGTTCAGAACTCACTCAGAGCTGAATAAAATGTCAGAATCTAACATCAAATTGGTAAATGCATTAATTGCGTTGAAACAAGCTTAACACATTAAACATTTTAAATCAATCTCATGCATTAACAAGTTGATTTTGACAGCCCTAATTATACATAAATTATATTTGAGAAATATGTGTAAGCACTTAAATGTAATGCACCTTTTCTTCAAGGTGATTAAAAACTGTTTGCAAATGCTGTGTGTGTGTGTGTGTGTGTGTGTGTGTGTGTGTGTGTGTGTGTGTGTGTGTGTGTGTGTGTGTGTGTGTGTGTGTGTGTGTGTGTTCGTTCAATACCCACCGATTCAAGAGGCCGGATGCCACTCAGTGGGGCGTAGTTGACCTTGTACTGTTGCACTAGGCCCGAGGCGGGCTCCCAGCGCACGTTCAGACTGTTGGGAGTCGGGTTGTAGACCACAATGTTTCTGGGAGGGAAACGTGGAACTGCAAGAGAGAGAAAGAATGCTGAACAAGAAGCCACTAAACAGAACAGTGAGAACAAAGAATTTACAGAGCAGCAGAGGAAGGAGAACAGCTATGTGTTTAAACAGGAGGAAGCTCAGTGAAGTTTAGGAATGAACGCTGAGGGAAGCAGTCCACAGAGAGCAGGCGGGTTTTATGGTGAGAAAGTGCCAAAAAGGAAAGGCAGGTGGTGGGGGGCATTTACTGTTAATGTTAAAACTGCTTAGCACGCTTTAAAATCCAAAGCAGATGTGACTATTCCTACAAAATTCAGCAAAAAACTTCAACATGAGATAAAAAGATCAGATTTCTTCAATACCAAAATTAAACTCAATTGCATGTGTAAAGCAAATAAAAAACTGATATAAAATGTGTGTTCTGATACCGATAGTTTGGTGGTTCTGCTTTTGTTACGTTGTTTCAAATCTCTGATAATTAATTACACCGTTTTGCTCTTCTTTGGGGTTCCCCCGACACACTTCAGCACATAAACCCATGTGAACTCTTCAAATGTGCGTATTCTATTCAGAAAAGATCATCCCTATACCCTATTCCCTTAAAAGTCTTTACCATCCACTGTGAGAGCAGTGGAGGGCTGAAAAAAGTAGGGCTCATTTGGAATTCACTTTTAAGCCATTTTTATTCACAATACACATCTATTATGATTGTTCTCCCTTTGAATTGCCATTCGGAGGCAGATTTGTCCCATTTGGAACACTATAAATGCCACTTTAGCATTAACATGGACACAGAAGCTGTGTTTTCCAACAGAAATTGCTCGTGCTAAATTGCTTTCTCTTAACAGCCTTTAAGCACTTAAACGACTGCATCGCATAGAGTAGCATGAGTCTCCAAATGCTGCGAGTCTCCATGGTGTCATGCACAGCGAGCCACGTGATAAGATGCATGGACTGTCTCAGAATTGTTGTTTAAAGTGTTTACATTTTAAGTTTAAAGTAACCATTTCAAATGATTTTATAAAGAAAATGTAGACAATTTTACCAAACAATTTGGGCATATTAGCTTCAAAAAAGGTGACTTAAGCTAAAAGTTGAGTAGTTTGCATGCCGGTAGGTGGTTATTAGGCTAATCTGGGAGGTTGCTTACTGTCCA
Organism: Moxostoma hubbsi; assembly: GCA_032164185.1. Taxonomy (NCBI): domain Eukaryota; kingdom Metazoa; phylum Chordata; class Actinopteri; order Cypriniformes; family Catostomidae; genus Moxostoma; species Moxostoma hubbsi. Next base: position 3,346,623 of record JAVLUX010000022.1, on the reverse strand, counting down.
AGTCAAAAGAGTGCAGCCCCAAGTCTCTGTGATATTCTGGGGCCGTATTACAGCAACTTCATATCTTTTGATCTGACTAGTTAAATATAACATATAAAGATCCTAAATGAAATCGCCATGCTGAGGAACTGCGGTGCTGTGATGCAAACGTGGAAATCACCTGCCAGGTGTAAAATGTTATTTGAATCACTTAGAAAAGTAATAGCACACCTCTGAGTTATCGGAGTTATCGTTCATGTCTGTAGCATAAATGTGTGAAATGTTGAAATGTAATAATTAGGCTAGTCCTATGAACTTTACAAGAAGCGTCCAATGCTTCTAGGCAGGAATGTTATCATTAAGATCTACCTGTTCCAAGAAATTCCCCCAAAAACTTACGAGTCTTTCCTTTCTCAGATTGGCGGAGTCCATCTCCCTCAGGATAAACAGGCACAACAGTCACTGTATAGACAGTGTCCGACAGAAGGTTCCTCAGGATGGTGTTGGTTGTTCCTCCAGAAACTTGCTCCTGTTGATTCAAGAATGTTTGAGGTAAGGATACAGAAGATCAGTGGCACATCAGGGAAAACAGCAGAGGCTCTTCAGTGGATGATCTCTTACCATGTCCTCAGCACCACCAGACGCTGGCACGTAGAAGATCCTATACTGGCGGACGTTGCCCTCAGCAGTCTCCCAGCGCACCTTCAATGAGCTGGTTGTGGGTTCGGTGACCTGCAGGTTCTTTACTCCACCCAGAGGCTCTGGGAATGTAAAAAATTAGAATTAATCTATAGACACAGCAGACTGCAATTTAAACGTAACTTCCCGTATATTTTGTTGTTGACATCAATGGCCATGTGTTCAAGCAAACTCGCAATATTTTAGTAGAAGTTTATCTGTCACTTGGCAAAAGCTTGCCAAATTAGGCAGATGCCAACAAGGACAGGTTACGTGACATGCCCTCATCCTCAAACACTATGAACAAAAGCACAAAAAGTTAAAAAAAAAAAAAATTACCCAAACTACATTAAACATGAGCTCACTTGCAACAACAATAAAAAAAAATGAAATTATAATTTTGTTAAATTGTAAATGCAAAATTGTGTAATTCATCTATTTAGCCTATATCATTTTAAAGGGGTCATGACATGTTTTTTTTTTATTATTTTAATATGTTCCATGAAGCTCACTTTTAATATCTGTAAAGTCTTTAGCACTTTAGTATTTGTAAAACGTGATCATTTTCCACCCTCATTCAGAAACACTCGGTTTTGGTGCTGCTTCTCCTTTAAGACTTGACAGTAAACGCCCACTGTTCTGATTGGCGCTCTGCTCATGCCATCTCACAGCTCACTACTATTGGGCGTGGCTACAAAAGTGATGAGGTGATGTCGCCGTTAATGTGTTGTTGTGGAGGTGCTCAGATGCAAATGTCTACCCCCAGTGTGACATCACAATATGGAGGAAGTAGAGAACGAGTCGTTTCGGCAGCTTGGTTTCAACAAATGCTCTTTTTGCAGGAGGAGGAAGTTTTGAGTTCTGAAACAAACAGTATATTTTTATAGTTCAACGACCTCTTATATGTTAAAATATCCCCTGGATTTTGCTTTTTGTTGGGTGTATGCAGTTCATGGTCATCTTAATATATTTTAATGTTTAAATTTTAAGGACATTTGTGTTTACTTTTGTAAAATTTGTACTATGTTGACTTAAAGAAATATTCTTTGTTTAATACAAGCTTTAGCAAGTTAAGCTCAATCAATAGCAGTTGAGGTATAATGCAATGTTTCTCAGCTTTTGAGTCGCAACCCAAATGTGGGTTGCAGATCTATTTGGACTGGGTTGCTCGCGTACAGCAAGAAAGAACAATGCCTTGGTTCTCCCGCTGAAAATGTACTTTTTTCGGAAAGATGAAAGTCATATGGGTTTGGAACAATAGAAGTCAAATTTTTTCTGTGAAATATCCCTTTAACTGTGGCATTACGGGTACCTACTTGTTTTTCCATTGTCGGACTGTTTCTTTCCTTCGGCGTCGGCGTAAACTGGCATTACGGTAACTCTGTACTCCGTTTCCGGCTGCAGGTTCCTTAGAATAGTATTGGTCGACACGCCAGACACTTGGGTCTAAAGGATACATGATTACGAGCACACATTATTTGGCAACAAATTAACCAAAAAGAACAAGTTGAGACAAATGGTGACTCGGACCATTACCGTGCTGGAAGCACCTCCTGCAAGAGGCACATAGATGATGTTATATTGACGGACATCTCCATCGGCCGGGTCCCATCGCACCCTCAAAGTGTTCACAGTTGGGTCCGTCACCTGAAGGTTTTTCACACTTCCCAAAGGTTCTGCGTTAAACAACATAGACGTTGTGAACCTTCACAAACAATGAACCAGGATATATGCATATGGGTTCTCCATTCCCAAACTTCCAAAAGCAACAAACAACTCGACTCACTAGTCTTTCCATTGTCAGACTGACGTTTTCCTTCAACATCATTTTCATACATGGGCAGCAATGTGACCTTGTACAATGTGTTGGCGTTGAGGTTACGCAGGATGGTGCTTGTAGTGCCACCGGACACTAGTTCCTGTTTACCAAAAAAACAAAAGATATGTGTCATCATTTGGAGGGTCTTACATATAAACCATTTTCACAGAAAATCTGCACTTAAAGGGAATATAGTTCACCCATAAATGACAATTCTGTCTTAATTTACTTACCCTCATGTTGTTCCAAACCTGTTTGACGTTCTCTCATATGAGGATTGTAAAAATTAATTTTTAAAGAAATTAATTAATTCATTAAATAAAGTAATGGGGTCTTGAGGCAAACATGCCACTGTAAGTGACAAAAATCCCCCAAAATTCAAAATGTAGGTGCTGAAAATGCCCCCAGTAGAAATTCTTATGGGTTCTTAAAGGGACAGTTCACCCAAAAATGAAAATGCATCATCATTTCCTCACTCCTATGATATCCCAGGTGTGTATGACTTACTTTCTTCAGCAGGACACATTTGATTAAAAACAGAAAAGTATCTCAGCTCAGTAGGTCCTTTAAAACGACTCCAGCGGTTAAATTGATGTCTTCTAAAGCGATATGATCAATGTTGGTACGAAAATTATCAATATTTAAGTACTTTTTAACTATAAACATCGCTTCTGGTCATCAGTAGTATGCACGTGTGATGTAATCGCATTGGCACTTGAGACACGCGAGAACTGACGCACATGTGACACACTCCGAAGAGCAGCGCTGTTTACAAGTGAGTAGGAGGAATGCTGTACAGAATGTGTTTTTTATCTGTTTCTTTACTCACAATGGTGCATGTGTGATTATCATGGATGTCCCAACCGAGAGAAGAACGTGAGATTATGTCTATAACATGCCAACACGAATACGTCACACGATAGACCGCGTGAACTCAGCGCTTTCGTGAATGCGTATACTGATCGAAAGCGATGGATTACAGTTAAAAAGTACTAAAATATTGATCTTTTTCACACCAAAAGCAATCGTATCGCTTTAGAAGAAATTAATTTAACCACTGGAGGTGTATGGATGACATTTACGGTGACTGTCTGTGATTTTTGGAGCTTCAAATGTCTGAACACCATCCACTTGCATTTTAAGGACCTACTGAGCTGAGATACTTTTCTATTTTCTTTATGTTTTTAGCAAAAGAAAGAAAGACATACGCACCTGGGATATCATGAGGGTGAACGATTTTTGGGTGAACTATCCCTTTAAGATCTGATATATTTTTTTATATTTTATTCTAAGCCTAATACATACAATCACATAATATGATTGAATGCTGATTTTATTTTCATTACATTTTTCTAACAATATTTATGAATTAATTTGGAATTTAAATTAGTCAATTAATTAAAGTATTTTACATAAACGAGACACGGTGAAAGAAATAACCATAAATCAGATCCAGGGGGGGCAAATATTGCCTCATAGTAAAAAAAGTTCATTTCTGACCCGATAGTGATTCACTTTCAGGCTTCAAAACTGACACAAAATTATGATTAAAGTAGTCCATGTGACTCCTGAGTCATCTTTCAAGCCTTCTGAAGGAATATACTAAAATACAAGTAATTTTTCAGTTAAAATCTTCCTCTGTTGCACGTTTGTGGGCCATGTGAGAGAAGCTCTTTTACACTTTAGTGCTAAAAACAACGCAAGTTCTCACGTGAACACATCAGCAACGGTGTCTCTCATAGCACTCAATGAAAGCGCAACAGAAGTCAGGATTTTCACTGAAAAACTACTCCAATTTTTGGTTATCGTATGCCTTCGGAAGACTTGAAAAATGCTGTATGAGTAAGGAATACGTTTTTCAAACTTTTTCACTAACTGCTCTTTATTAAAGCGATTGAATGTAAGTTAATTATATCCTACCATCTTCTCATCATCTCCAGGCTGTGGGATGTAGAAGACCTTGTAATTTCGTGGGTTACCATCAGCGTGCTCCCATCGTACCGAGAGGGTACTGCTGGTGGGATCGGTGACTTGAAGGTTGCGAACTCCACCCAACGGTTCTGAAATTACACAGACACATATAAATCTGGACTGTCAATTGATACACATTTTTATCCAAATAAACAACATCAAATGCCGATTAATTAATCAAATAAATCGCTGTTAATTGCATTATCAATATTTGTTGAGAAAGGCCCCCAAATACAAATTATTCCATATATAATGATTCAATAGTCATAAGTAGTAATATATAAATAATTACAAATATAATTCAGATCATTAAAATAAATTACAATGTGTGGCAGACAAGTAAAGCATTGATTAGGCATTACAAAAAGTTGCTTTAGAAGGCAATATACTGTTTACTTCCTTATCATTGAATATTGGCCTATTTCTAAGGATGTGTCTGTGTGCATGCGTCAGACGGGCGCTTTTCGAGAATCTCACTTTGGATGTGTCATGTCATAAACAGTATTTTTAGGACGTTGTGTCAAGTTAAACATAGTTGGAAAATTTGAAAATAACATCTGTGGACCCCTGCATTCGGCGTCGACGTCCATCAGTATTTGAATGCAAGAACGTGTCCGTTCTCATCTTGTGCTGTCCGCTGCAGTTTGTTGTCTGTACAACTTCGTGTTGCTTTTAAAGCTGGAGTTGCACTTACTGCCCCCTGCTGAGCGAGACTCGTAAACATATGTAGGTACTTCAAACTAGAACTGCTCCGATGGTAGGAAAATTCATTCAATGTGATATTATTTTTTATATAATTTATCGCACTAAAATAACGCATTAAATAAACAGCCCTAATGAAAAATCTGGCTTTGGGTGGAAAACAGTGGCTTGAACAATCAACAGACATTTCACCATGGTAGAGGCATTTTATCTTCACCATGCAAACACTAAACTCACTTGTTTTGCCATTCTCTGAAAGAGGTTTGCCCTCCATCTCAGCATAGACCGGCACCACAGTCACAGTGTACACCGTGTCGGGCTCTAAGCTCTTCAGAATAGTAGAGGTTGTGGTTCCAGACACTTGATCCTACTCAGGAAAAATGAAGGCATTGAAAACAAGACAAGAGAAATCAGTGATTTCATTAAAACTTTCAAACACAGTACAGTTTTAATTAAAAATAAAGTACATTTTACGACCCGACTCTTGAACAGAAACATAAGCAATGATCCACCAACTCGTGCTTAATGAATTTCTGTGTAAATTGTTTGCAAAAAACATTCTTTTAGGATTTGTCACATTCAGTTGAATGCAACAATTTATGCACAAATGGCTTTACAAACCATTTACAGTCCACGGACATTTGTTCTGCTCATGTTTCATGAATGAGGACCATTGTTCGTAGGGTTTGCAAATACTTTAAAGGTGTTAGTTGTATAACGAGTCATAAATTAGCGAGAGTTACATTAACGAGAAAGTATCAAATGTGCCCTAATCTCAGATAAAAAGCCCAAAATGTTAATTTACAAGCAAGCTGGTCTCCGAATCACATTACTATGCCTGCATTTATGCAAAATTATTTTCACATGGCTTGTTCGTATTGCTGCAATTTCCTTTTATTACCTTTCACACAGATCACGAGTAAAGCAGCAGATAATCAGTTCATAAACATGCACTTTTCAATACTTTTTTCAACAGTATTTTTAGGATGTCGTGTCAAGTTAAACATAGTTGGAAAATTTGAAAATAACATCTGTGGACCCCTGCATTCGGGGTCGACGTCCATCAGTATTTGAATGCAAGAACGTGTCCGTTCTCATCTTGTGCTGTCCGCTGCAGTTTGTTGTCTGTACAAATTTGTGTTGCTTGTAAAGCTGGAGTTGCGCTTACTGCCCCCTGCTGAGCGAAACTCGTAAAAATATGTAGGTACTTCAAACTAGAATTGCTCCGATGGAAGGAAAATTCATTCAATGTGATATTATTTTTTTATAATTTATTGCACTAAAATAACGCATTAAATAAACAGCCCTAATGAAAAATCTGGCTTTGGGTGGAAAACAGTGGCTTGAACAATCAACAGACATTTCACTATGGTAGAGGCATTTTATCTTCACCACGCTTTAGAACGGATCATTGAGTCGTTTTTGCTGCAATTGAAATTATGAGCAAATGAAAGTGTTTTTTGACCTTGAATGCATGTAAATCTATTGCATGAGCACCTATAAAACTAACTTAGGCCCTTTTAAAAATCATAAAGCATAGTTTTCCCGATTGAAAGACTTTAACAACTTTGTAACTTCATATATATTTAAAAAGATTGATATTTTTGGAATGTTAACTGACAAATATAAAAGTTATTAATAATCAATATGCCTTTTTTCAGAAATAATACAATGTAGAAATTCTTTGACATTACAAAATATACATTAGCTACATCAAAACCAGTGTGATACATGTGACGACATATTTTTCGCCAACATTCTAATTTGAATTCTATTTAAATATAACAATGTAACATTTATATTAACATCTAATGTGAGAATTTGAATTAATTTCCTAATACTCAGAAGTGTTCAATACAACTTGATGGTTAATATGTATGAAACCAATGTATTATTTTTCAACTAAACATCATCAAATCAACTGTACAACTCTGTAATACATCTTTACTATGTGTTTAAGCTAAATCTATTCTATTTACTCTAATGAACTGCTGAATGTTCAGACTAATGCGTGCATGAATTTTGTTCTCGCCACACCCCCTTTAGACAGTAGTACATTTGATTTAGTTTATTTGTTATGTTTGTTACATCTGTCATGTCTGCTTTGCACAGGAATGTGTGTGTGAATGTTTGTAAATAAGATGCAGTTCCAGTGGGAGACAAAAAACTGTGTGTAAAGCCACAGTTGATGCCCGGGTCAATATTGACCTGTAAATGCAAAAGATCTTAATGGTTAATATCTCTTAAACAATTTTATAAAAATATCTGAATTTGTTGTTTTTTTTGGTGTGTGTATTTTGATAGTCTTGACAAAGTCACAAAGTTTGGTTCCCATACTAAAAACTATTTGGTATTTAAAAATTGCAATCTAACTCTCCAGGGTCAAAAATGAACCAAACGCAATCGTTTGGGAGAAATGCATCAAAATTAACAAACATGTGATCTGTGATAATTTATCTCATTTTGTAGACATCATGCATAATTCATATTTTCAGTTAATATTTTTAGTATAAATTCACTTTCATTGAAACAGAAACACCCAACAGACTTCCATTGTGATTGAATTTCTGTACACACAATTGTTTGTTTTTCTTTTTTCTTTTTACAAACTGAGCTACGAGTTGACCACAATTTGAAATATTCCTTTAACAAATTCTTTTTTACGTTATTCAGTCGCTGTCAGGTTTATCGAATTTATCATTCAAGGTCTTCTCACCACTTCTTGATCTTGACCACCAGCAGGAACATAAATGATGATGTATTCCCGCACAGTGCCTTCTGCCGGCTCCCAGCGGACATTCAAGGTGCTGATGGTCGGATCGGTTACCTGCAGGTTCCTCACGCCACCCAAAGGCTCTGAGGAGACGACAGCAGAGTCGAATCATCATTCACGTGTTTGCGGCCTATATACTCCAAAGTATGTATTCCTACATTCCACATACAAACATGCTTCAAATAATGGAATATGATTTCCCAGAATGACTTACTAGTCTTTTCCTTCTCAGAAAGTTGAGGTCCATCTCCTTCCGCAAACACCGGCATTACAGTCACTGTGTACATGGTGTCTGGCAGGAGTTTTTTCAACACTAATGTTGTGGTGCTTTCAGATACTTGCTCCTGTGAAAGCATAAAGAAATGTTTTTTAACCATGGATTTCATTGTATTGGGTAAAGAATGAAGAACACATTACAGTCTAAACTACAGTTGTACATTTTCCTAGTTAAACCTATCCCAACTATGGAGCCTTAGTTTGCTTTGACAGAAATCGGATGCACATGGTCTACCAATACTAAACTGATAAACAAAACGAAGCATCAAGTACTATTTCTCTTCAGCTTGCCAAACAAATCTTTTTGTGAGGTTTCGCAGTTTACTCGCGCTCAGTCTAAACAACGGTGTTCCCAGTTGTAAACTTTCCCAGCAGCTATTTGTGCATAATAATATCAAGTTTCATTAGACTTCTCTGCCATCTCTATTCCTCAAGGGGAGATCCCTTCTATAACAATATACATCTTTCTGAAACCCATGTCAACAGATTTCACAGGATGCATCTCATGAAGGTTTTCACTTGTGACATCAACACTTATTGTAGAAATAATGTGCTTGTGACCAGGGTCCAAAATGAACACTCGCTAAGTGCCAAAATCAATTAAAAATAGAGTTTGAAGGGCAAATAAACAGTTGTTGGGTTTCCATCCAAAAATATTATGCACTTACGGAATATTGACTAGAAATGATTGATATGAGAATAAACTCAAAATTGGCATAAATGTTTATGGGCAAACTTGGGGAACATTATCAGAGCAGAAGGAAGCAATTTTCCTTCCGTGATAATCATGTGCGTGGCTTGATTCATGCGTCCTTCACAAAGATGAATCTGCCCGATTACAGCCTTGCTGAAGCACCCCCAAGATCATCACCGATCCTCCACCTGGTCACCTAATGGTTAGACGGAGACCTGGAGAGGCCTACAGTTAGGAGCGGCACTGTCTCGCAACCACTGTGAATTTGGTGAAAGATCGTGATGATCTGGGGGGGCTTCAGAAAGTCTGGAATCGGGCAGATTCGTCTTTGTGAAGGACGCATGAATCAAGTGACGTTCAAGGTTATCCTGGAAGAAAACTTGCTTCCTTCTGCTCTGACAATGTTCCCCAACTGTATTGGGTTTTTCCAGCAAGACAATGCTCCATGCCACACAGCCAGGTCAGTCAAGGTGTGGATGGAGGACCACCGGATCAAGACCCTGTCATGGCCAGCCCAATCTCCAGACCTGAACCCCATTGAAAACCTCTGGAATGTGATCAAGAGGAAGATGGACACAAGCCATGAAACAAAGCCAAACTGCTATAATTTTTGCGCCAGGAGTGGCATAAAGTCACCCAACAGCAATGTGAAAGACTGGTGGAGAGCATGCCAAGATGCATGACAGCTGTGATTGAAAATCAGGGTCATTCCACCAAATAATGATTTCTGAACTTGCTGAACAATATTGGTTCCTACTTGTGACAGAAAACAGTTTGAAATAGTGAAATATTTCTACCATGAGCTCTGTTCCTCCATTGGTGGGCGTATATAGCACTTTGTAGCCCTGCACGTTGCCATCGGCGGCTTCCCAGTTGGCTGTGAGTGATGTGAAGGTGGGGTCAGTAAGACGGAGGTTTCTAACCCCTCCAAGAGGCACTGGAGAGAGGAATATCAACAATAATTTGTCAAATATACATTAGCTAAACATTAGCTCTGTTCCAAAACGTGGTGATCTACCTTATTGTCTACTGACTACATTGTACTAAGGCAGCATAACAAATGAAATTAAACCTCATAAGTGACTGATTTGAAATGCGTAGGCAGCAACTTAGCGCCAAACAAACAGCACTTTGCATGGGAGACTAGACTAGCAATTGATTCCAGTAGAGGCATTAGCATATAGCACATTGCTAAGCTAACCCTGTTATACTCTAATAAGCATGAGAATAGAGAGCACAGACACATTTAGTAAAATAGTCGATACGTTTCTGTATTGAATGGAATCTAAGAACAGTTATTGTTTATTTTCATGGATATTTCGTCACAGATGCTACCTTGGAATTTGGCCAGTAGCTTAAGAGGCAGCATGCCCTTTGGAACAGCCTTTAAGTGAGGGGCACACCTATGACGCCTTAAAATGCGCACTACTTAGTTAGCTCACTAAGCTTTGGAGCTTTACTGCATGTAGATAGATACATTGTCTTAAAGGCTGTTACTCACAGGTCTTTCCGTTCTCAGATTGGCGTCTACCCTCTGTGGCAGGGTACACTGGTACCACAGACACAATGTAGGGAGTATCAGGCTGCAGGTTCCTTAGAACTATGGTAGTCTGGGTCCCAGGTATTTGTTCCTGTTTACAACAAAAGAGAAAACAGAGTGATGAAATGAGCAAACCTTCCATTGTAAGAGCCTCACTCTAACCTACGTTCTTGCTTTTTTTTTATTTAAAGAAAAGAAGGGACGATATTTTAATCAATATAACCACCATTGCTTCAGTTCCTCCTGCCGCAGGGACGAAGAATATCTTGTACTGGCGGACGGCCCCATCCGCAGGCTCCCATTTGACGTTCAGAGAGGTCATGGTGGGGTCAGTGACCCTCAGGTTCTTCACACCACCCAGAGCCCCTGCAAACATCATCACATGTGCCATTTTACTGTTTTGGGAATCAACTTTCTGAAGCATAATCCACATCTTCTGATGTTCCCACGCAATTATAAAGACGACACGTCAACCGTCCAGTATACATGTTAGAGACTTTATTGCTGTAGAAAGAAACCCACTTGTTTTTCCATTCTCAGACATTCTCTGTCCATCTCCCTCTGCATAAACAGGAATCAAGGTGACGGTGTAGATAGTATCAGGCTGAAGGCCTCTCAGAACTGTGGTCGTGGTGGTTCCAGATACCTGCTCCTGTTTCCAAGAAATGATATATATTAAGTCTCTTAACGTCAATAAGAAACAGCATTATAGGCTTTCTCAGATTCAAGAAACCATCGGACAGTGGTCATGTTTCCATCCGAGCTCCAAATATAATTGATGCGCAAAATCTGAATATCGCATAAACGATGTGCAAATAAAACAGCTGCACAGTTTGGAGATTTTATTCACATTTAATTGTTTCATTCGAGAACTTTTTATAGCCTGGCCTCATGAACATTACGTGACGTGGCAAAATTTTAGCAAAACAAAATTACGAGCCTTATTACAAGTTTCGCTGCAGTTTCCCAGTGAAATGTCCAGTGGGGGGGCGCCACAAGCAAGTGAAATGTTGTCATAATCAGACGAGGTTAAGGTAAATGTTAGTTTGAGGTTTTAATGTAAAACCTAAATGTAAACTAAAACTAAATCTTTAACCTAAACCTAACTAACAGTGTTCTAAGAGCAAATGAGAGTTGAACCCTTCACCAACGCCTAAACCAAACCGACAGTGTCCAAAAACAAAATGAGAAATGAAAAGGGCATTTTCTGAAGCAACCACGTCATCTCATGTCACTTCTATGAAACTCTCACTCCAACTCTCGTCTCACATGTCAGCTTGTGTGGTTGACTGGTCTCGAACTACGTACTTCAGAGACCAAAGTCCAACACTCAATCGGGTGAGATACCGCAGAAGCTAATCACATTGGAATAAGTGTGTAAAAGTAGTTGAGTCTGAAATAAACCCGTTATCGTTTTTAAAATTATGCAAAAATGTAAATATAGTAATATTCATTATATGAGACTAGGTTGATTTTTTTTATGCAATATCACAAAATTTTCATAAAAATACATTGATGGAAACCTAGCTAGTGTCAAACAAGCGATATGAGAGTACATTAATAATTTGTCAATATCTTCATCTTGCTGTAAGTAATGGTAAATGGTCTGCACTTATATAGCGCCTTTTTAACCTTAGCGGTATTCAAAGCGCTTTACACTTTTTTTTTTTTTTTATTTATTTTATTTATTTCACAGAACACTACAAGTTCATATTTGCAGATTTATCAGATACCATTCTGTAAAAAAGGACCTCCCAGAAGCCATACCGGCTTATAAATAGGGCCCTTCAAATGTGACTCATTCACGCACCAATGACAGCAGAGCTGCCATGCAAGGCACTAGCCTGCCATTGGAAGCAACTTGGGGTTCAGTGTCTTGCCCAAGGACACTTCGGCATGTGGAGTCATGTGGGCCGGGAATCAAACCACCAACCCTGCAATTAGTGGTCGACCCGCTCTACCACCTGAGCCACAGCCGCCCAGAGTCATAATTAAGTCATAATTTGATTGACATCTTGGTACAGTAGAACCCACTGTAGAACATCAAGCCACTGAATGTGCAGCGCCTAAGCAAACCACCACCTCTACATGACAATATTTCAGATTTACAATTCACCAGATCATTAAATGGTTGTTGGTTCTAGAAGCATTAAGTCCTTCCAGTCCTACCATGATTTCGGCACCACCAGCCGCAGGCACGTAGATGACCTTATATTCCTTCACTTTTCCTTCTGCTGGTTCCCAACGTACATTCAGCGTGGTCATGGTAGGGTTCAACACCTGCAGGTTTTTCACTCCTCCTAAAGGCTCTACAGAAATATCACGCACAATGGTTACATAATGCAAACTCGTTTTCATGGCGTAGCGTCTCCAAAGAATGCATCCTCCCTAAAACGAGTTTCTCATTGGTTTTGGTTCTCAAATAGGTTCGCGAAATACTTCAGGACTCTGAAACGTTTTCTGGGAGCTTCTTACTTGTCTTTCCCTGTCCGGAAATGTCTTTGCTTTCTCCAGTGCGATAGACGGCAGCCACTGTGATGGAGTATGGCGTATTAGGAGTCAGTTTCAGAAGACTAATGCTGTTCTTCTTTCCACCAACCTGAACCTGATTGGAAAAGACATCAAGAGTCAGACACTTATGTTGTTCATTTGTTTCCATGAAATGAGAACGATTCCCTCTGAAGTGTATTCAAGTCGCGGTTACAGTGAGGCACTTACAATGGAAATAAATGGGGCCAATTTTAGGAGGGTTGAAATGCTGAAATATGAAGATTATTATCTTACAAAAGCACTTACATTAAATCTTCAGTTAAAACTTGTGCAATATTTGAGCTGTAAAGTTGTTTAAATCATAATTTTTACCGTCATTTTAGGGTTTTAGGCTTGACAATATAAATAAGGTTTTAATAATAAACTTAAAACAAAGGACAAACACACAAATGATGGACATGTCCGTAAACGATCTTTCTCGTCGCACCACCATCGGCCTTTATCCCTCTCGGAGGCTTGATTAGCCTGATACGGGACCGGGTGTGTATCATCACGACCCGGCCCCGCCCTCCGCCCTGCCACAGCTTCCTTATGGGATTTTTGAGCTATAAAGGTCTGATCACCATTCACTTGCATTGTACTGACCAACAGAGAGGTGATATTCTTCAAATAAATGTTTGTTTGTGTTCTACAGAAGAAACAAAGTCATGTACATCTGGCATGAAAAGATGAAATAATGTTTGGGTGAACTTTCCCTTTAACGAATAGCCCGCGTAAAATATATGTTATAAAAAATATGATTAAAGCTCACAGTTTAAATGGTTGGTGTCAACGTATTTCTGACCGCTGTTTCTAGAGTACTGCATTAATAAACAAAACAAACTCGTGAAAGGGCCATTGTTCAGTTAACAACACCGTATAACGAAACAATCCTTGAACAAGTTATAAATGTTGGCAGGCCTTTCTTTCCAAGTGCCTTGTCATAAGATATCTAACAGGAGCGGTTTTGTGTCCAGACAGTCACTGAGCGCTACATAATAGACATGTTATAATGGTTTGGATCAGACAAGTGTGTTGGTAATGACTAGCTTTTCCTGTCTAGATTCCAGCTTTCCAGCGGGTGCCCTACTGTAATCATTAGCACAAGGGCCGTGAACTTCATAAAACAAATTTTGCAGTACTGCTGCGGAAAATTCTGCCACTCATCATCATAACTCAACGGTTATTTGAGCGCTGGTTTGTAACCTCTCAACGGAAGGTGAATGGAAACTTACAGACAGTGGTTTTCCTCCCGCAACGGGCTGGTAGGTGACTTTGTAGTTCTGGACCGGGCCCGGCGCATGGTCCCATTTCACTGTGAGAGTGGTGGTGGTGGCGTTGAAGACCTGGAGGTTTTGTGGTGGTCCAGTTGGCACTGGGAGCAGAAATAAAGTTGAATCAGCAAAATCTGCCGTTTTTGCAACAGCTAAATAAGGTCGTTATTAGGGGTGGGAATTTAACGATTCTGGTTCTGATTTCACTTAATGATTCTGGTTCCTGAACCAATGATAAGAATCATCATTTCAAACAATAAAATAAAAATACAAAAATAAATAAAAAAATACTATTTTTGTTGATTTGTTTTTATTTAATTATTAATAAATTACCATGTATTACAAGAGTCGTAAGTATGAATCAAACCAATAACTCTTGAGTTTGAAACTGATTCATGAGTCTTTTTGACTGATTCATCAAAAATAATTCATTGAGAATGCAATAAATAGACATGTTGTGTATTTATTGCACAGCAAAAAATATATATTATTTTTTTGGCACACTTTCTGGTAAAAAAAATTACCCTACCTTAGTGGGGTTTATACTTTAAAAAAAGATCAAACTTTTTGCCAATTGAATCAAGTTGGGGTTACCCCATTGGGAAATAGCTCTTTCTTGTTGTAAGCATAAACATAACACATTTTTGTAAAGATTTCTCTGAAAACAAGATAAAATCTATTTTTAATTTAGCTTCTCGTGTAAATTTATCTTCTTTTTACGAATAATATATTTTACTGGAAAACATGACAAAACTACTCTTTTACTCTTTTTAGCAGTGTGTCTTTGTATTATTTTATGGTGCACAGCCTTCCTTTCTCATTACATTTAAGATGCAAACTTAAGATGAAACATCCTTTATTTAGCCGTAGCTCTGCAGATTCAGTAAGATACACTGTCACAATATATTATCAATATACAAGGGAATAACGCAGATGTTCACGAGCCATTCGTTGTAACGAACGTTCTGAAAATTATTTGGTTCCGGTAACTTAAAAATAAAAGTAACCAGTTCTCGATTCCCAACCCTAGACAACATGCTGGTCAAATGAGCATGATGGGTCAGTCCTTAAAGATAGATGGCATATGAGTGTTTGTGGTGAACAAATGATTACAACGCAACAAAACAATGACAAAAACAATGCAGTTGGGTTGGTTGCATGTGTGCATGCGTGTTTATGATTGATGACAGATGACAAAATGATGATAATGACATGGCAATGATGATGACAGATGATGGATTGATGGACACGATTGATGGTGGATGAGTTTTTTGTAGAGGTGGGCGGTACGACCAAAATCCTTTATCAAACTATGAGATCTTTACGGTAACTGTACTGTATATATCAAAATACAGTTATTTTTGCTGGAAATTCAATACCAAATGAATTTATTACAAATGGAAGGTATTTCATCTCATTTGATTACCTTCTCATTTTATTTTGAACTCGATGGACGCAAATTAAAAGTCACGATTATTCGCAACAATTTATGGGTCTGTCAAAAATTGCTTCATATTAACACGTGAATAAACAAAAGACTCGAAACAGTAAAACTTATAGTTTAAAATGTGAAGTTCCAACTTCCAACTAAATACTGGTTGGATGAAGCCGTTGTAAAATACTGGAGCCTATATATGTACTGTATACAGGACTGGACTGGGAAGAGAAATCGGCGCGGGATTTTACATGGCAACTGGCCCAAATGTTGAGTGGGGGGGTTGGGGGTTGTTCGCTGTCATATTCTGCATATCGCGGCACCGTTTTGTGGTCCATTCTGCATAATGCGGCAGCTCATTTTTGCTTATCCCGGCCCATCGGTCTCCTGATGGCCATTCTGCCCCTGGTCGGCCCCAAAGGGCGTCGGCCCATCTGAAAAATACCCGGTGTGCCAGATTACCAGCCCAGCCCTGACTGTACACATCAGTAAATGCACATAAATGAAATTCTTTATTATTGCGGCAGGTTGCAACTTTGCTCGACAACTCAAAGAGATCTTCTACAAGATGCCTTAAATAAGTAAGTCCCTATCTCAACTTTTTTAGGATACGTCACGCTCTAAATTTGGTAATTTCGACATATTTCTTTGTCGCTCTCATGAGTAAACAATGTAAAGCATCCCTGCCCACTTTCAGCTACGCAAATATATTTAACGCCATTTAAACACGATTGACACATTTCTACCATGACACTGTATACTGTCTTATCATCATACCGCCCAGCCCTAGTTTCTGTTGGAGCTCTGGTTGAACACAGAAATGGACATGCAATTCTTAGGGGCTGTTCAGGCCAAATACGTTCTTGCACTAAAAAAGCTAGACACGCAATGGAAAGTAGGTCTCAACACGTGACAATGCATCAAAACTGTGCTCTTGCATGGTGCAACGGTCAATTTGTAACATGTTTACAGAAAAATAACACACACACACCCATGCACACACACAAAAGTGCAGACAGATGCAAAAACACATTTGTGTGAACTGCCCCTTAGTGTTCCTTTCCATTGATGTGTTCATCTTGTTGAATAGCATAACTATTAATAATTTCCTCTCATTTGAAACAAACATACCAGGTGTAATGATCTTTGACACTAGAAAAAAGATATTAAAAAACAATGTTATTTTTATTGCAACGTCAACACGTTTTCAATGTGTTCTATATGTGGTTGGGAGTGCGTTTGTGTCGACTCACATGTGCGTTGGCTTCCCATCAGGTCCTCGCTCTCAGACTCATCGGGGTAGATTGCTGTGATGGTGACGTCATACATTGTGTCTGGGTCTAATTCCATCAGAACTTGTGTCGTGACTTCGCTACTCAGGATGTCCTGTGAAAGATCCCATTCCGGCAAATCCCACACGAGAGTGAATGCAGACAAAATTGAAAAGATTTTGAGTGTTTATCAAATCAAATTGATCTAAACAATAGCTATGTTCCAAAACCGAGTGAGATGCTTTGCTGTCTAGTGCCTACATAGGCAGCTACCTTCTAAGACAGC
Organism: Moxostoma hubbsi; assembly: GCA_032164185.1. NCBI lineage: Eukaryota > Metazoa > Chordata > Actinopteri > Cypriniformes > Catostomidae > Moxostoma > Moxostoma hubbsi. Next base: position 3,329,396 of record JAVLUX010000022.1, on the reverse strand, counting down.
ATCCTAACCAAAATGTAACCTCATCAGTGACTGATCTGGAACACTCCTAAGCAACCAAATTGGCCCGGTTGCTAGGGAGGGTAGAGTCACATGGGGTAACCTCCTCATGGTGGCTATAATGTGGTTCGTTCTCAGTGGGACGCGTGGTGAGTTGAGCGTGGATGCCGCAGTGGGTGGCGTGAAGCCTCCACACGCGCTATGTCTCCATGGCAACGCGCTCAACAAGCCACGTGATAAGACACTCGGGTTGACGGTCTCAGACGCGGAGGCAGCTGGGATTCATCCTCCGCCACACGGATTGAGGCAAGTCACTACGCGACCACGGGGACTTTAAAGCGCATTGGCAATTGGGCATTCCAAATTGGGTGAAAAATGGGACCCTCCCCGCAAAAAAATGCTAATTTCATAGCTAACATTTTATGCATCCTAAATGTATACAATCAAATCACATTTTCTTGCAACTTGAAGCCCAATAAAACATTTCTGCTCACAAGTAATTTTTCCCTTGATTTTTCTTTGCTTTGTCTCACATTTCATCTCAAGCATGCTCTTCACTGACAGTTTTGTCCACTTGGTTAACAAGTACACTATGATGCCTGTCTATCTAGTCAGTTCACAAGGTTTTGTAACAGAGCTAATGTTTCTGAGTTTCTGATGTTCTTGCAGATCAATTGGTTAAAAAGTCTTGGGTTTGATTGGATAAAAGCATCAGCTCTATGAATGAATGTAAAGGTAAAATCTCTAGTCGATACAAACAACAAGCCGGTTAACGTACATATTTGAAGTTGTTCTCTCCCTTCTTGGTCCAACCGATGCGATACAGCGCAACATCTGGTGCTCCATGCTCCCACGTGACTCTAAATGACGTCTGGGTCACCTCAGAAAACCTCAAGTTCTTGGGCGCAGGAACAACATCTGAGCATCAATAGGGAAAGGATGTGACATATAGACAAAAAGAAGCAAGCCCATCTCAAGAGCAGAACTGTAGAGCAAATTCAGCGGGCGACCAGCCCTGGCACCTATCAGACAAGTGACATCACATTGAGTTTGAGCAAGCAAATGTGTTTCTATGTAAAGGTAAGTGGCTGCAGAGGGAGTCTTGCAGATCAACTGAGACTAATGAAGGACTTCAGCCCATACAGAGACTGAGAAAAGAAAGGCAAGCAGATACACGCAGTGTAGGGATTTTTCCGAAATGCCTTGCTTCAACACCAATGTAGCAAACAAGCTCAAATATTTGTAGGCACCAAACCAACTTCATTAGTCTTGGAGAATCAGTAAGTTAAGATCCCAGGAATAATTCACCCCCAAAGTACAATTATATTATTCTTTACTCCCGCTAATGTTGCTTAAATCATTAATAATGCATTTAAATAATATATGCAGTTGATTTCTGTATTTAAATGACACAAGTGTGATTTTCATTTTGGGGGGAACTGTTCCATTTAAGATAACCTCACCAGTTATTGCTGTGCCAGGCATTCGATTTCCTGGACCCTCGTCGTAGATGGGAGTGACAGCAACATTATACTCCGTCTGTGAGCGGAGGCTGGTCAGAACCAGGGTGGTGACGTCACCCATGACCTCAACCTGTCAACCAAACACCAACATCAACACATCACATTTGTCAAGGGAAAGTAAATGACATATGCATTTGACTCGCCCAATGACTGAGAAAGGACTAAAAAACTCTGACTTGAGCCCAATGTACAGATTAAACTGCTGTGAAAAATTGTTGATATCAAGGGAATGCTCAAGGTGGGACATGGAACAACGCAGTGAGTTTCATGTTCGCTATTTTTTAATTGCTAGTGAATCAGGTCATCTTAACCCTTTTCTAGAGTATTGTTAAAAAAGACACAAAGCACATTCTGCATTCTATCAACATGCAAGTTGCTTGTATGTGACCTTTCAGACCTTCTCAAATAATTGCACAGGATCAGCTCAGCAGATCTTCAAAGACAAAGGAGTCAGTCTGGAAAAGCTGCAGCTCTTTGGAAAAATCAAAGGCTTCAAAGCGGAGAGACAGGAAGGCACGGGGGGGAGTGAATTCCCAAAGGCGTTCTCAACGGAACCCCTGGATCTGATCTTGGCATTGGACCAGGATCCATCCATCCTTTAATGGGACTTGGGGTGATTTTAGGGTCTTTTGTAATGCAGGAGGACCCAGCTAATGAACAATCTCATAGCCAAACTCTCTCAGCAATAATCCCTGGCCATAAAGTGAACATTTCTTTAAACTGATGTACTGCTCGGGTCATCTTCTAGCTCACATAGCTCGGGCTTCTATAGAAAATGTAGACTCTTATGTAAAAGTGTTTAAACTGATGGTGTGATTCAAACTCTCTCATAAGGGGTGTTTGCGCAGGCAATCGTCATTAGGAGGCCTTCTGTTTGTGCTCAAATCTTGCAATTTTCACTTGGTAAAATCAAAATAAAATTGGCCAAGAAAATCACATCAAAGTTTTAGGCTCCAGTCATAGGCATCAGAATATCATAGATACTACACATGGAAAATCATGATCAAAAATGTCAGGTCACCAACCTTTAATCTGATTAAATCTTAACAAGTCTTTGATCGTGATGATCTTTTCTGTGTGAATGAGAGTCACTCTCCATGAAATGCTGATTACCTCTTTCTGTTCTCCGTCCTCTCGCGTATACGTGACGATGTACTTCCTGACGTTTCCAGGAGCTGCATCCCAGGTAAGACGCATGGAGCTGTGAGTGACTTCAGTGATTCTCAACTCACCAGCTGGAGGCAGAGGCACTGAAAGATAGAAATATGCTCATAAAATACAATTATACTGTGTATTATTTAAATTGTCAAGTATTTATACATCATTGTAGCATTTGTTGTAATGCATTTAATTTATACAGACTTTTATTGTATTACAGTAATGAGGATCAATATTTAGAATAATGGGTATTACAAAATAACTCGAAAGAGAAATTTGCATTGAAAGGTGCATTACTAAAGGGATAATATGGAGGGGAAAGTGCTTAAAGGTACAGATCATCCAAAAATGAAAAGTCTGTCATTCTATCAATTTAGTGCCAAGTTCTCGCGTGAACCTTCTGAAGACTTGGAATATGACACACAAATAAGCTTTGAAGTGAGGCTATTGTACTGAAAAGACTGTGATATTCTTTAAAACATCTCTTATGGGGCGCCAGGGTAGCTCGGCGTGTATTGACACTGACTACCACCCCTGGAATCGCGAGTTCAAATTCAGGGCGTGCTGAGTGACTCTAGCCTGGCCTCCTAAGTAACCAAACTGGCCCGGTTGCTAGGGAGGGTAGAGTCACATGGGGTAACCTCCTCGTGGTCACGATTAGTGGTTCTCTCAATGGGTTGTGTGGTAAGTTGTGTGTGGATCGTGGAGAGTAGCATGAGCCTCCACATGCTGTGAGTCTCCTCTACCCTAATGCCATTTCAAAGTCATATGACTTTCTTTTTTCAGCAGAACACAAACACATATATTTTGATTGAGATATGATGTGTTTATGTCCATATAATGCAAGTCAATGACGATCCAAACTTTCAAGCTCCTAAAAGGACATGAAGGCAGCATGAAGGTAATCCATACCACATGAGTGTAATAATATTTTATATATTACACAGACATAACAGATTGCAGAGATCAAGACAGTGAAACGTACAAGTGACTCCTCTGTCAATGAGGGGTTCGCTGGTCGCTTCTCCGTGCAGGGCGAAAATGGAGATGGAGTACGCCGTGTTTGGAAACAGCTGCAATAGCTGGACATCATTCATATCTGCACCAAATCGCACCTGCGGGAGGGAGGGATGTTAAGAGAATGAACAACAGCAAAGAAACGTCCCTGCGAGACAGGACTTGTTATGAGAAACACCTGGCATAAACATGCTCCCGGTATGTCTCCTCTATTTAAGACTGACAGACTACATCAAGCTCTGCTGGATCTCCTGGGATGATAGTTAAGAGTTTTCCAGACCAAACAAAACAACAAACAAACAACCAAAATATGAAGCATCTGTTCAGATTACTACAGAGAGGAAACAGACCAGGCAGCCTTGTCTCAGCATGAGACCCCCAAAAGGAAAGTTTATTGCTTCATTAAAGTGTTACCTTTTTCTCAAATGTTTCTACAAAAATTCCTTAAGAGAAATAAAAATAGACAGAAATGGGACAATCGATGTAATACCGTAAATGGAGCTATTGAATTAGTGTGGATAGCACAACTCAGATAAGTTGGTCTTGAGAAATGTTTATATAGAGACCTCTGACTTTTGGGTGTAGGTTATGGTATCTTGGTAAATCTGAGCACAGTTTGAGACATTGAGAATTTCTAAACTTTCTTAAGGAGACACGGATGAGATTACTGGAATCTTTGGGCCTTATTTTAAGAAAGCTAGTGCTAATTGGCAATGGATATGGCCATGAAGCTTTGGTGTTTTCATAGTTTGGCGAAATCACGCACGCAGTGCACTAACTTCAATTTATTTCAGAGGTTTTTGTCCAGTTATTGCACCATCTACATCCTACTATATAGTCCATTCCCTCAAGCACCAGCGATATAAACAAAGACAGCACATTCATAAGAAATCTGTATTGTAAATGGACTGGATACAATGAATTGGAAGAAATAAAAGTATGGACACGCTCCATTTATATGCTTCTAAAATGTGTTTCTCATCAGAATTTGGATGTACGCTCTGTTAAATTATAGGGAATGCAAGAATTATTAATCATTTTCATCTACCGACGCACAAATCATTGCTAGTAATAACAGTGATTGTATTGGCACGCATTTCACTTCTGCTGGACATTCAAATTAAACTTCAAACGAAACGGAAATATAATCAAAATAACGAAATGGTAAATTAAAAAAAGCATATACCAAATCCAAACATTTTATCCTTTTGCGGTGACTTAAAAATCACTCTACAACAACAGGTGGAAAAATAACAATACAAATTAGATCATAAACACAATTATAAATATAAAGATAATAATAACCATGACCACTAGATAGTTTAACACAAATCTTATAAATGTTTGTTTATAAAACGGCTACAACTCTGATCATTAGGAGCATAATTTTATGTTCCACTATATTTTAATTATATATTTATAATTTTTAGGAACTAAATTTAGACTTTGCACTGAAAACAGACCTGCTACTGGAACATTTTAGCGCAATTACCTATTTCTCAGGAAAAACGCAAATTGACCTATTTTCCACCCACAGTTTGCGTGCATACACCCACAGATAGCGCACACTCTCACCCATGCTCACTCGCAATTTGAGCTGGCACGAAACTTGCACTTATAATTCAAATTATTCTCTCACGAAAATTGGATAAGGCGTAGCACGTGGTCGTTGCAGGGTGTTCTGGAAGTTGTCAGTCTGACAAACGCTCACCTCTATATTTCCAGAGGGCTCGCTGGCATTGATGCTGCTGTAGATGAGCAGATACCCGCTGGCCCCGCCCACAAGCTCCCACCTGACCCGCATGGATGTCATGGCCTCGTCATACACTGTCATGCTTGTCACGGCGGGTAGAGGCACTGTGGAGACCAGAGAGAGGAAAAAACGTTGGCTACGTTCAGAATAGCACACTAGCATTCTTACAATTGCTGCAGAACATAGCATGCGGTACTGTGCACAATATGCAAATTCAGAATGATCAGACTGCCATGAGTTTATTCATTTTCACACAAAATTGGATTACACAAAATTGCAAATAACTATTATAATTTCAACGATGAAAACTCAATGCCACACACACTAAATGAAACATGTAATGTGGTGAGGGCATGTAGCACTACTGTTTGAAACATTCAAATGGAATAATGCACAAGTTTCACTTACTATACTATTTATATTGTTAACAGTTGATACTGCAAAGTACTCAGTGTGCAGAAATCTAGTATTTAATTCCAAACAATATCCTTTGATCTTAAAAATGTGGAGTGTGGTATACTCTAGCTTTTAGCACATTTAAAACAGTTTCATTAGAAAGAAAAAGAAGTCGCGAGTTCTCATGAATGTACAGTACGTGCGGTGGTCACACAGGAACATAAAATGACCATAAAGCAAAAACCACAATGACCACGAAAGATTATTGCATTCAAGTGGCTCATGACAAAACAATAAGCTCCTATTTATGATGGCGTAAGATCTTGTAATGTTAAACTGTAAAGTGAGAATGGCCAATTAAATTCTTCTGTTGACTTTAAATCAGTAAAAATCATTCAAGTTTGCTTTGTCTGTCCACAATCCCATCAAACCTAAACTATCACAAGAGACCACATCACAGATTTTTGCAGCTGCTCTGTATTTGGGCTGTGGAAACCAAAGTTAAAACTGTTTTGTTTTAGAAGCTTTTTATATAGGTTTTCTAGAGGTTTACAATTGGCTCCGTTCGAAACGCTAGCGAGTTTCCTATCTAGATAGCATTCTAATGCCCCAAACATACACTGCACAAGTACGTACACACAGAAGTGAATACTTGGCAGACGCATTGCAAGCCTACAGTCCCATTGTATGTACTTAACGTGTATTTTTACGTTAACGCACACTATAGTGCCCCTTGTGGCAAAGCTGAGAATACAGCGCATAATTGCACTGAATTACAAATAGCACATTGACTCATTTCGAAATGAAACAATACATGAAATCGAGATTGTGTAGCTAGAAGTGTTTGCGTTCATGGAAACTTGTGAAGAGTAAGTTTTGGGGCTGTTTTGAAGTGAAGGTTATTCCAAAAATAATTTTTCAAGAAGAGTTGCTGTCAAAGTATAGATGAGCATCTTTGACACTTGTGCCACGTCTTGCTGTTTTTTAAGTGTCTCGTGCAGGAACAGCACATTTTTAGACACAGTGTCAAGACACCAACATTTAGCTCAATTGGTTGCGCTGTGACTAACTTTTTTTTAGAAGGGTGACGCGTTCAGTGCGAACAGCCCCTACACTCTCAATACTAATATTTATCTCAAATTGTGAAAGAAACTAAAGTTTACTCAAGCTTAATTTTTTACTATTCTTACTAGTTACTCTCTAAACCCTAAAGTTGTCATTAATACAAATAATAATAATAATAATTAGTGGTCCTAATTAAACAGTACCCCAAAATGTCACATGTATGTCAATATATACGTTCTTTAAACTTTGGCTTCGAGTACAACTATCTCAAAATTATCAAGTACATAATTGTGGATGTGTGGAATGCCCATAAACCCTTGCGTTTGAATAAATAATATATTTTTGGTCAAAATAAGGGAACTTATGTCGAAAAATTATCATTTTTGTTTAATGAGGTATATAGATTTAATTCATATGACTATTGTTGTTGTTTTATTGTAGATGGTTGATAGTTGTGATTTTTGTTAAGTCATCATTAAGGTGATTAGTGTAACCTACCTAGTGAACTTGGAGCCTGTTAAACTTATTCAATTCTCCTTTCTCAATTGTACGTTTCAAAAGTGCAGATTTATGTGCACTAGGTAGTACTGAGGAGAATCCAGTGTGCCATATGGCTAACCTAGAGTCCAGTCATAATTTCCCTTATACTGTGTAATAGACAGCAGACAGCGAGGCATATCACAAGAATTTGGAATAGTGCCACAGTATAGAGAGTTTTCAAGGGAAGTGGAGGAGGTAAAGACACAGATTATTTAGCAGGTTTCATTGGGCGATCAGTTGAACAGTAGGAGAGTAAGATAAACTCAAGCTGAGGGAAAGATCTGGCGAACTTACATGTGGTTTCAGTTCCTTTCAAAGGCTCACTGCTCTCCTCACCGATCACGCCAAAAACACGGACAACGTACTCGGTCATGGGGGTCAAGTTGACCAGTACAAGTGTGTTTTCTTCCCCATCAACGAACATCTGTAAAACATTATCAGGAGAGATGGTTACACAAGACGGATGGGTGGAACGTGGAGGCATGTGGCGATGTGAAACTATCTTTCTGAATTTGCAGGTTCTAAGAGGTCGGAATCCAGCATGGAAACACCCAGGACATGTGGTGAGATTTATGGAACGTTCCACCTAGTTTAGTTCACAAAACTGATACTTGACACGTTTAACTCACAAAGACGTATCCATGTACATTCAGTCTACACATTTAAAGGAATATTCCAGGTTCAGTATAAGTTAAGCTCAATGACAGCATTGTGGCATAATGTTGATTACCACTCGTCCCTCCTTTTCTTTAAAAAAAGTAAAAATTGAGATTACAGTGAGGCACTTACAATGGAGGTGAATGGGGCCAATTTTTGGAGGGTTTAAAGGCAGAAATGTGAAGCTTATAATTTGACAAAAGCACTTACATTACATCTTCTGTTAAAACTCATGTATTATTTTTGAGCTATAAAGTGGTTTATATTGTCCTTTTTACTGTTGTTTTAGGATTTTAGGGTTTGTTGACATTACATCGTCAATGCAACAAAGTTGTATAATTGGCAATAACTTTACACAGAAAAGATTAGTAAGTGATTTTATCACACTAAAATCATGTTAACACACATATTGTTTGCATCTTGTGACCAGGGCTGGACTGGTAATAAGGGCCGACGCACTTTTGGGCTGATCAGGGGCGGACTGGCCATCGGGAGAACTGAGCGGGCCGGTGGTTCGACCGTGAGACGTGCCGAATGGGCCGTGATAAGCAACAATGAGCCGCGTTATGCAGAACGGACCACAAAATTGCACCGCGACATGCAGAAAAGGACAGTGAATCGGCATAACAGTTGGGCCAGTTGCCATGTAAAATCCCAGGCCGATTTCTCTTCCCAGTCCAGCCCTGCTTGTGACTGTACTTTTAAAACAGTGAGTATTTGAACATTAAAAATTTGGCTCCCAAATGGGTTAAATGGGCATTATGTAAAAGTTGTTCTGTTTAATAGAAGTCATTAAAACATAGATAGATACTGAACAAGAGGTAAATAGAGCTTTCCAACCACGCAAGAGGTACATTAAAAAGAAATGCTATCCAAAATGTGATAAGCTATGTTCCAAAACCTAGTAAGCAGCCTACCTAGACAACATTTTAAGATATCATAGGTGTGCTCCCGACATTCCAAAAGTTAGGAAGCAAAATTATGCTGCCTTTTAGGACACATTGTTTTGACCAAATTCAAAAGCAGTATTGCACGTATCCTTCACAGATAAGGCAAACCCAGAATGCATTGCAACAAGCTTGGTGAAAAAAAAACAATCTATCCAAGATGGTGGACGAAGCATAGATTAAACGTATATTGAATGAAATACCACAAAATATAATAAAAAAAGAAAAGAAAGACTATCTAACCTAATATTTGAGTGTGCTATATATTGAATATGCTCATTAGAGCATCACGCCATTGGCTTAGCAACATGCTAACATCAAACTTTAGCATTTTGTAAGTCAAGTGTAATGCGTGTTTCACGTGTGGAGCACAATTCACGAGTTGACATCAACGAAGAGCACTTAAAATCAGTCACTTATAAGGTTTCATGATGGTAAGGATGCTGCCTTTGACGGGGACTCCCTATGTAGGCAGTAAACAGCAAGGTAGCTTGATAGGTTTTTGAACAGAGCTATTGAGTCTTGACTTCCATAAGTCCAAAGTTTGTGATGAATCTACCTGTGCTGCATGAACTCGTCCACACTTTTGTATAAGAGTTGGAGTTGTAGATTAGCCTTCATTTTTATTGCTCACCACTTCAGTCTTTCCTCCAGCGACAGGTACGTATTCGATACGGAATCGCTCCACTGGCTCGTCAGGTGGTATCCAGGTAGCTCGGAATGAGTAGTATGTCACCTCTGAAGTCACCAGGTCAGTGGGTGTTCCTGGGCCGCCTCCTGGTTCACGGAAAGCAATGGAAATATGTGAGTCAAGGAGTCCAACAGCTCCCAAATCAAGTTACACTGAGTCTGTAAACCTACCTCAGGCATATTAGCTTCTTGCAAAAGGTTAAGTGGGTTATATATCAACAGTTTCAAGGTTCTATAAATCACTGTTATTCCCAGAGGAGGATCGGAGCTCAACCTACAGTTTTCTTCAAAGTCCTCTGGCACGGCTATCCTTTCAACGAGATTATTAGTATTGAAAAAAGAACCATCTGGCAAAATGATAATACAGTATCAACAATGGTTGGAAAGAGTTCAAACTGTTTAGCTGAGCCAAAGCATTGAGCTTCAGGAATTCCTGGTCTTTTATTCTAGTCTGTATCTATTAGTGCTCTGTTGGAGCGATTCTAGATTCACAAACCGTATTGCAGTCTAGGACTGAAACTCTAGACAAGCACATGGACGCAAACACTTCTGGATACACAAGCTTGATTTAATGCGCTCAACTGTGTCATTCTCAACATGATTCCAACACTTTTTGACCAATAAGTTTCCATGACTTTCCCAGTCATTTGTGATTTCGATAATGGATCATTCAGACTGTGACCCAGTTTGACCGAGTCATTACAAAAAACGCTGAAAAGAACAGTTTGCTCATGATACGACTAATAAGAGCAATTACTTTATAACTCACAGTGTATAATTATAATTTTTAATTTTTATTTATTTTTGAGAATTTGAAAGATGAGGAAGCGCAATGGAAAAACGAAGAGCAAAGCAGAGTGAACAACACATACTCAGCTTCATTATAAAAATAATTATACAATTAAAACATTTTATATTTGCTATCGACTACTTACATTTAAAAATTGGCTTTTCGTTTAGCTTTGATGCACTTCTGGTTTAAGCCCCACCCATAATACCGATACAGATCATTTTGCCATTGCAACAGATACAGATACGTATAGAGATAATGGCTTCGCTACAGCCCATCTACAGAAATAATGACTTTTGCGTGACGTATAAGATTGAATTTCCATGACATTTCATGGTCAATTTTAAAATGTCCTCATATTTCCAGGTTTTCCATGACTGTGAATACCTTTTCTTATTCATAACACAATGCATGTATGCGCTGCATTCTAAGCATTGCCACAAGGGGTGCTAGTGTAAACTTTCTTTTCCTCCAGTCCAGTTTTCTTGCATCAGCTACTGCCATTAACTCTTGCTGAACACGTTGGTTAAAGTTAAACTGTCGACATAGCTAGTATAGCTAGCCACCTGAACAATAACATACAGTATCTGGTTAAATGGCGCTGACATCTAAAGGTAAATTTATCACCTTCTTGAGTACTGAGGTTTGTAACCGCATCAGAAAAAATGGATGTTAAGGATGTACAATGGCGCACACTTAAAATACACTGTAAAAAGCATTTTAGGTCATGTACGAAAACTTCATTTCATGTTAGCCTGGCCAGTTCCATGTCTCCCCAACTCCTCCCGAGTTCAATACAGACTCAACCATGACTCACCTGGGCCTTTAACACTATTGCAGAGGTTATCGGTGAGGTCATCCACAATGTCCAACAGGAAGGAGAAGTCATTGACGTTGTACATGTGGATCTCATCAGGGTCGGAGGCAATGGATCGTAACTCATTTTCATCTGCATTCTTTACACCTAGGTGCCAAGAGGAGACCATTCTGACCAGATCTTAAATGCTTCAACTGGGTCAACAAGATATAGACCAGGCTACAATCTTGACAAATGATGCTTCTGGAACTCTTCTGCAAACTAATATTTCAGCAGGGCTGTTAAAATTGTGACTGATGTGAGATTGCATTGTGAGGTGTTTCAGTATGCTTTGTGTAATAGTCAACAAAGTTAAGAAGAAAACAAATGCATATTCAGGAGAAGTACTTACCAACGGCATATAGTTCGATGCCTGAGTCACGCAGTTTCTGAGAATTGAGAACAATCTCATCCTGAGATTTTCCGTCGGTAATAAGGACACCAATCTTACGAGAATCGGATCTCAGACCCACGTTTGGTTTGAAGTTGCTCTGGAGGATGTAGTTCAAGGCCATACCTTTGGAAACACGTTAAGATCCATGTTGGTTTCATCACAGAGTGCTACTGGAATGTAACATGCTTGATGTTGATTCGCCACCAAGTACAAAACTCATATCCCAGTTTACTGTGCCGAGTTAACAATAAGTAAACACCGTGGCACTTTCAAAATAATGCTCTGCTTGTTCGAGAAGTCCGACATGTTAACTTCTGGCTCAACCAATGGTGTGAATTTGTAGCAGAACTACTGTACCAATTTCTCTGAAAAATGGAAGATGGGGGAACTTGTCTTGTAAAGCTGTTTCCCAAAAGCATCGTAGGGCGCCACTGGCGCCAATGGTCTCAACAATCAACTTAAGCTTGCTATGCTTCTGGAAAACGCAGCCTAGGTTAGTTAAAATCATTTTTGCAATTCTGCTTGATGCAACTAGTGCCGTAATCCACACTTCGCTTATAAATGCTGTTTTCAGATTTGCGCAACATCAAGACATGACAATTGTTCTTTTTAATAACAATGCAGTTATGTAATGGGTTCATACCTGTCATTGTATTTCCGCCTTTGTAGGGTAAGTTGGCTACCGCCTCTAGCAGAGATTGACGAGTAGAATGGGCATTCAAATGCCACTCAGTTTTGGGATCCCCGCTGTATTGAGCCAAACCTGAGAGAGAACCACATACCACTTTTAACGTAAGTGAAAAGATTCCTGGTAATAATTCAAAGTGAAGGCCAGCATAAAGCTCACGTATGGTGTCCAGATGCTTTTGGCCCCATCTATGAATATACCATTAACATATCTGACAACATAAAGTAAAAGATGCATTTGGAGACTTGCCAATTTGAACCCTGTCTGGGCCGATATCAAAGACGCCCACCATGCGAGCGATAAAAGCACGGATGGTTTTGAAATTCAAACGGCCGATACTCCAGGATCCGTCCACCAGCAGGACGATATCAGCCTTGGCTGACGTCTTACACTGAGCATCTGTGAGCAAAAAACACCAGAGTTATACAGTGAGAAATGCCAAGAGAAGCTCGGCTGAGAGATAACTGGATAGTCGCTGATGTCAGAAAAAATTCAATGAGAAAGATATGGAAAAATGCAAACCATAAGTGTTTACACACTCATAGCAAATAAAAAGGATTCCACACACATTTACAGCACAATAACTTAATAAACATCATCCTTTTATCCAAGACCTTTATTTAAATTGTATTTTTTGGAACGACAGAGCATTTCGGCAAAGCTTTCAAGCTCTTTTTCTCTAATTCTTTAAGTCTTGTGTTCCTCTTGGCATTCGGCCCTGGAGACCATTTTCCTGGAATCGTCGTGGATTCTGTTCTATTGAATGAAGAAAAGTAGCCCTTCGTGACACATGCGTGTCTTCTTCTTCAATGCTTTTGCTCTTTCCAATTTTGCAGAACTTGCGGAGCTCCGGGTACCTATTGAGGAACTCTCATCTCCAAAACTGAGGTTAGTGCACTGGAGATCTCTCTTGAAAACTTCACACATGGTCTGCAAGTGAAAAAAATCTTGTGAAATTTTGATTTATTTAAAACATGTTGATAAAATATTAGACAATTGAGGTGGGACTTTATCCCAGCTGGTTTTACGTGGTTTCTGGACCATTATCTGGACCAAACTAGTCCAGGTACCTGGTTTCAACATGTAGTCTGTCTTGGCTTTTTAGGGCTGGTAGACCATTAACATATGTACAGCAATGTGCATCTTATTAAATTATTTACGTAGAACAGAGAAAATGTTCAATACAGTTAGATACATAAATATTTGGACAGCAACACAGTTTTAATAATGTTGACTCTTTACATCACCACAATGGATTTGAAATGAAGCAAACAAGATGTGATTGAAGTGCAACCTTTCAGCTTCAATTTGAGGGTATATATATCCAAATGACCCTCCATTCAAGATACCCTCAATCGCTATGTCTCAAGGTTTTGTTGGAGAAACATTTCCTAAACTCTAAATCCAATTCCATGGCATTCCTATGAAATGCTCTCTCCCTTCCATCTGTGAGACATTCCCTAATTGAAAACAGAGAAATTTTTCCATTAACTTTTCACACAATGTTGATAAAAAATTAAGAGAAGACAGACACAAAGACAGCAAACTCTCTAAGACATCTCAGAGGGCCTCGCACTCCAAGATACATCACAGAGTGAGATGGAAATTTAGTTTTACTAATTATGACATGTTGTTTGTCATGAAATATGGCTGGCTTTCCCTTGATGATGTGGAGGAAAGACGATTAAAAAAACAACAAAAATATAACAAATGCTACTACAAACTGTGTGAACCATTACATAGTCATCAATAATATGATTAGTGTCTGTCATAATTGTATTTTCACAGCGGCATGTCTATGTGTGTATCTCAGGGGAAGGTCATACTATCTTCACCCAATGTGTTTAAAATCAATGTGACACATTTGCAAACCATTACACTTCCACAATATATTCACGAGGGGAAAAAATGTGGGATGGGACTTGATTTTTTTATTCATTAAGAATTGATTGCATTGTGAAAAGGGGGTGTTCCATTGTAGAATGTGGTAATCGTTGCTAATGCTTCTTTTCCTAATCTACCATTATTTGCTATTATTGTTGTGATCTGTATTACATCTACGTTAAATGCCATTAAAGTACTGCTTTAACTATTTGGTATGATTTTAAAAAGGCTGCTGAATTACCTACAACAGCAGCCTAAAAGAGGCCTGAATAGATACTTTTGTGCACAATAAGATCAGGGATGTATATTAAGAAAGTAATCAGGGTCAATCTTGATGTCATGTTGACTTTAAGAACCCTACAGTCATCCTAAATGACCATATCACCTCTAGCTGTCCCTTCTTGCCGCTACATGCGTAGTAGCATACCTTTACTTGACCTTTGCCCTTGCTTACTATTGTCATTTCACAACTGGACTCAGCAACCCATGGCTGTCACACAACTTAACCTCTAGACATTCTTTTATCTAAGGACGACCCTCAAGTCTTTACAATCCCTGCCAATAGCTGCCATTGGATAACAGTGCTCCCACGTCCTGGGATACACTACTTGAACTCATCATCAAATAATTTGGTGGTGGTAGCATAGTGGCTAGAGCACAGGGCTGCTAATCAGAAGGTCGCTGGTTCAAATCCCACAGCCACCACCATTGTGTCCTCGAGCAAGGCACTTAACTCCAGGTTGCTCCAGGGGGATTTTCCCTGTAATAAGGGCTCTGTAAGTCACTTTGGATAAAAGCGTCTGCCAAATGCGTAAATGTAAATGAACAAATAGAACGGAAAGCAGGTGTCTCGAGACATGTTTTCAAAGGTTAAAGTTCTTTTTAACTTAATATGGCATCTTCAAAAATGTGTTCTGTGTGAACGGCCCCCAAAAGATTCATAGAGTATGCACTGTAGTAGATAGTAATAGTATGTGAAATATGAGAAAATATGCAATTATGAACATTTTAAATAGTAGCATATAGCTACATCAACATTACATACTAAGTTGTCTGTAAGCATATTTAATTTAGAAAGTTATGCTAAAATAAAAATATTTCCTCCTCGCAGACAGTTATGCTAAAACAATAAACTGTTGGTTCCAAGCAGAAAGCAATGCTAATAGTAATCTGTCAATTCCTAGAATAAGGTCATGCTAATGTATCCGGTCCTGCTCCACCCGCTCCGAGTGGGATTCAAACCGGCGTCAACTGCCATGGGAGTCGGGCATGCTAAGGAGGAAGCTAAAGCCAATAGCGTCTAGCATCAGTCGCTATTGCACCTCTTGAGGCCAGGGGAGATATATTTACACATACTGCACAGCTATTGCATACCAGCTGGCTCCCATTACACTTACCCCACTAAACCTCACTTCCATCTGGGTCACGGAACCACTTTAAATGGTCCTGCTCGATCCGTTCCAAGCGGGATTCGAACCGGCATCAACCGCCCTGGGAGGCGGGCATGCTAAGGAGGAGGCTAAAGCCAATAGCGTCTAGCATCAGTCGCTATTGCACCTCTTGAGGCCAGGGGAGTTATATTTACACATACTGCACAGCTATTGCATACCAGCTGGCTCCCATTACACTTACCCTACTAAACCTCACTCCCATCGGGGTCACGGCACCACTTTAAATGGTCCTGCTCGATCCGCTCCAAGTGGGATTCGAACCGGCATCAACCGCCCTGGGAGGCGGGCATGCTAAGGAGGAGGCTAAAGCCAATAGCGTCTAGCATCAGTCGCTATTGCACCTCTTGAGGCCAGGGGAGTTATATTTACACATACTGCACAGCTATTGCATACCAGCTGGCTCCCATTACACTTACCCTACTAAACCTCACTCCCATCGGGGTCACGGCACCACTTTAAATGGTCCTGCTCGATCCGCTCCAAGCGGGATTCGAACCGGTGTCAGCTAATGAGAAGGCTAAAGGCTACATCCTCTAGATATCACGTACCAGCTGGCTCCCGTTACACTAAGAATAAACTGTTGGTTCCAAGCAGAAAGTTATAAACTGTTGGTTCCTAGCAGAGTGTACACTTAGAATAAACTATTGTTTCCTATCAGGAAGTCAGTGCTAATGATAAACTGTAGATGTGATGTTTTAGTGTGATGTGCTGAGATTGTACCAGAGGGCTTAACAGGAGGGGGCTCAGGTGCATCAGAGAGGGTGGTCTTCTCCTCTCCAGCTAACGGCACACTTTGACCTCCATCAAACATTCCAAAAACAGCCACAGAGTATTTCGTTCCAGCTCTGTGATCAAAGAACAAAACTCAAAACACATGTCTCAACTCAACTTGTGTTGCGAAAAACATCTAAAGTTCATGATAAACATTGGAGTTCTACCTGAGTTCCTCTAGAACAACAGTGTTGTCATAAGGTCCAACGAGAAGTTCTCCCAGATCAATGTCATTTCCGCTGGGATGAAACGTGACTTTGTACCCGCGTATTTCACCAGGAGCGGGGTCCCAAGACACTCGGAAACTCGTCTTGGTGGGTTCAGAGGTTTGCAGGTTTCTTGGGGCTTTAAATGATGACACTGCAGGACAAAGAGTATGTAGTACTATCAGCATACAGACAAGCTACGATCCACACAAGATACACTTAGTTAAAAGCACTGGTAGCCTATGGAGTGGTGGTTGCCTGTGCAAAACTTGTGGCTGCAATACTAGAATGTTGTGGGTGGTTTTTATTGAAATGCTACTCGGTTTCTAGGGTAGTGCCTACTGGCCCAATTTAAAAGAGCATGTAGTTATGTCTCCGATCCCTCCTTCAATACCTTTTTTTCAACCATTTTATTGCCCGCCAGCCTGAAAAGTCACTTAGAGAAGTAGAAGCACACCTATCTTAAAATTGCTTTGGTTCCATCAGTGCTAAACCAATACCAACTGCTTCCATCAGTGCACTAGTACAGATCTGTTTCTCATGGGCTTTAAATTATTGGCCAACGTACA
This sequence comes from Moxostoma hubbsi, assembly GCA_032164185.1. Classification (NCBI taxonomy): domain Eukaryota; kingdom Metazoa; phylum Chordata; class Actinopteri; order Cypriniformes; family Catostomidae; genus Moxostoma; species Moxostoma hubbsi. The sequence goes on along the minus strand of JAVLUX010000022.1, from coordinate 3,312,044 downwards.
TGTGGTTCCTACTCCTTGCCTTGCTTTTCCTTCTCCGCGTTTATAAATGGGATGTACAGTGATGTCGTAGGTGGTCAGAGGCTGCAGTTTCCTCAGCATGGTGGTAGTCACATTGGCTGGAACCTTGATGGTCATCTCTTTACCGCCGGCCTGAGGGACATACGTGAGCCTGTAGTTGGTCACAGGGCCTGGAGCGGGTAGCCATGTCACACGCATGGTTCTCTCAGTTTCATCGGACACTACTAAAGCCTTGCCAGACATAGATGCTACAAAAATACAAAAAAGTTCCATTTAGAAAATCAAGTCTACTTACGTTTGAATTAAAATATACTACATGTCCTGGATAAACCTGAAATTTAAATGACAACAAACAGAGATGGTTAGAGGTGAATGTGGCACCACAAGCAAGTCAAAAGGAAGGGAAATGTTCTCTATCCTAACAGTTTCTCAAACCTCAGACTGATACGTTTGGTTTGTTTTTGTTTTTATCTTCTGTTTCCCTCTTCATCTATTTCCTTTCCTTTTCCTCTTTACCAATTTACTTTCCTTTTCCTCTTCACCTCTTTCCTTTCCTCTGGATCTTTTCCAAATCTAGTTGTGTTTGACTCAAATTCTACTAGACGTTCCTTAATGTCCTTGAAAAATGTAAACCTGACAACTGAAATGAAAACGGAGATGGTTAGATGTTAATGTGTAACCAGAAGCTGGCTAACAGACCCTGCATTGGCGTAAGTTTCCACTAGTATGATTTCATTTACAGTGTCTACTGGGAAAAGTGAACACGTCCCAGCATCCAGACAACATACGGCTCTTATTATTGGTTGCCCTGCACACATGTATCCCTTTAAAACTGTTCTTTTCCTCAGCGGTAATGTTCTCTTGCTGAAACCAGCTTACTTTTTCCACTCAGGGGCAAGTGACTTGATTTACCAAGATTTGATGGCAATCATAAAACCACAGCTCGAAGAACTCACGCTAGCATTAAATAATTTCTGTCTAACTGAGATTCAAAGGTTTTTGTTTTCATAGCATTCTCTTTTCCTTTCTTCGTTTTCCTTTTTCCCTTCCTTTCACATTTTTTTGTCTTTTCCTTAGCTTTTAGCTTTCCTTTCCTTTCAGTTCATTTCTCAACCTTTCCCTTCCCTTCCCACTTTGTCTTTCCTTTCCTCTCCTTTTCTTTTCTTTTTTTCTTTCCTCTCATTCCATCCCTTCCCTTCCCATTCCCTTCAGACTTTTTCTTTGCTTTCCTTTCCATTGCTTTTCTTTCCTTTCATTTCCCTTCAGACTTTTCCATTACTCTCCTCTCCTCTCTATTCCCTTCCCTTTGCTTCCGACTTTTTCTTTGCTTTCCTTTCCATTCCATTCCATTCCTTTCCATTTATTTCCATTTCTCTCCTCTCCATTCCCTTCCCTTCCTTTCCACCATTTTGCTTTCCATTCCTTTCCATTCCCTTCCTTTCCTTTAATTTTCCTTCAGACTTTTCCTTTCCATTCCCTTCCCACTTTTTCTTTCCATTCCATTCCTTTCCTTTCCAATTTGTCTTTCCTCTCCTCTCCTCTTCCCTTCAGACTTTTTCTTTCCTTTCCATTTCTTTCCTTTAATTTTCCTTCAGACCTTTCCTTTCCATTCCCTTCCCACTTTTTCTTTCCATTCCATTCCTTTCCTTTCCAATTTGTCTCTCCTCTCCTCTCCTCTCCTCTCCCTTCTGACTTTTTCTTTGCTTTCCATTCCTTTCCTTTCCATTTCTTTCCTTTAATTTTCCTTCAGACTTTTTCTTTCCATTCCCTTCCCACTTTTTCTTTCCATTCCATTCCTTTCCTTTCCAATTTGTCTTTCCTCTCCTCTCCTCTCCTCTCCCTTCTGACTTTTTATTTGCTTTCCATTCCATTCCTTTCCTTTCATGTTCTTTCCATTCCATTCCTTTCCAATTTGTCTTTCCTCTCCTCTCCTCTTCCCTTCAGACTTTTCCTCTCCTCTCCCTTCTGACTTTTTCTTTGCTTTTCATTCCTTTCCATTCTTCTCCTCTCCTCTCCTTTCCATTCCCTTCAGACTTTTTCTTTGCTTTCCATTCAATTAATTTCCTTTCATTTCCCTTCAGAATTTTCCTTTTCTCTCCTCTCCTCTCCCTTCCGACTTTTTCTTTGCTTTCCATTCCTCTCCTTTTCTTTGCTTCCCCTTCAGACTTTTTATTTCCATTCCATTGTTTTGTTTTGCTTTTCAACTTTGTTCCACAGGCTGCTGTAAAAGTTTGTTGATTGATGCATTTAAAGCGGCAGAGCCTAAGGCAAAGGAGTGCATGCTCTGTCAAGTGTGCATTATCTAATGAACCATTTCTCTTTCCTTGAAAATGTTGCACTATATTCCTCCAAAAGGTGAAAAACGGCCAAATAATTTTAAATCTCTTAATCCAGCACTTTAAAACTCTCATACTATACACATTTCCAATTAAATATTGGTAATCATCTCTTAGCGACAATTATAAACGCTGTATTATCACAATTACTTATTTCACTCAAAGCCTCACCTCCAGTTTCCATCAACAAGCCATTCATCTCAATTTGTTTCTTTTGTTTATCTCCTCTGATACGATAGATGAACCTTTTTAAGTTCCATGGTTCTTTAGAAATACATCAATCAATAGGTGCTTAAAAAACCCCAGGAGGGCTTTACTCTGTTAACAAATGATACCTCCAACCAATATGCTGATCTAAAACAATCTACAATATCACATTAAGGAATTTTTATTCTATTCAAAGTCAACTCAAGAACCCTATCCAGACAAAAATGGTCATTGATAGCAAGAGGGGTTTATTGCTGCAAAGAACAAATAAAGAATCTTTATTTTCAAAAGTGTATTTGGGATTAATAGAAATAAAAAAGCAGCAATAGTTTTACGTACCATCAGTTGTCTCCTCTCCCACCAGTGGTTCTCCATCCCCGCTGGCATAAGAAGCGAACACAGACACCTGATAACGTGTTTCAGGCGTGAGGTTCTCCAGCAGCCTTCTGGTCACATCTCCAGGAACCACCATCTTCCCAGACTCCTCTGAAAAGAGAGACCTCCAGTGGACATGATACTCCTTCACCCGTCCTGGAGCGGCAGTCCACGACACCATAAAGCTAGTGTCCGTCACATCACTGGTTATCAAGTCTCTTGGGGAACCCAACTCTGTTGGTGGCACAAAAAATAAGTTCAGTATACAGCAGAGAGGTAGGACTTATGAGATATAATTGATGTTAAAGGGTGGGTGGTGCAGATAAAGCTCAGGCCTAATTGGTGGAAGGTTTCTGGTTCGAGTCCCACCAGGAATTGTAAATATATTGTGATTCAAATATTACAATACAGTATATAGCAATACATAAGTCACTATACAATATATTGTGATAAATACAGTATGTCAATATACAATAGAAAACGATATACTGTATTTCACAATACAGTATATTGTGATACATATCTTTATACAATATAGCGTGATACATGTCACAATACAGTAAAATTGATATGCAGTATGTCATGATACAATATACAGTATCACGATATATGTCATGATACAATGCTCCAAAATACAAATCACGATACAATAAATGGTGATACATACTGCATGTAACGATACAAAATATCACGATTAGTTTCCATGAGAAATGTTGGCGTTTCTCTTAAAGAGGCCCTATTATGCTTTTTGGGATTTTACCTTTCCTTTAGTGTGTAATATAGCTGTTTGTAAATGTAAAAGGTCTGCAAATTTACAAAGCACAAAGTCCATGCCAAAGGGAGTTACTCTCTCCTACAGACAACACTGCTCCTGAACTGCCTAAAACGCCTGGTTTGTAGTCCAGCCATTACTTCTGTGACTTAGTTATGTCACTATGTAACGCATTTGCATAATGACCACCTAAGGGCTACTTCAGTTATGGTAAGGGGTGTTACATTTCCGACACACGCTCTAAGTGGTTGACCAATCACAACAGAGTGGGCCAGTTGACCAATCAGAGCAGACTGGGCTTTTCGGAAAGGGGGACTAAAAAGAGACAGGAGCTAAAACACAGCGTTTCAGACAGAGGGTCAAAAGAGGTGCTGCAGCAAAGTACAGTATATATACAGTAATGTGTTTTTTGAACATTAAAGCAAGTAAACCAATTCTAGTAGATCCCAAAAATAAAATGATGAACCTTTTTAACTTTTTTGTGCTCTACATACGAAAGAAAGTCATCCAGGTTTGGAATGACATGAGGGCGAGTATTAGGGTGAACCTCAGATTGCCCCAGGGGTATCTTCCCCGTAATAACTGTTCTGTAAGTTAATTTGCATAAAAGCATCTGAGAATTGGAAACCTACAGTACTTCCTAGGGTATGCGGATTCTACTCATTTCTCAGAAAAAGACAGATTTATAATCAGGAAAAAGATTTAACTCTATGCCGTATATTAGTAGCACCCTGGGCCATACTCTCTGCTGAAGAACATTAAAATGTGATATATTTAAAAAGACAAACAGGCCATTTCTCATGATGTCTAGGGTGTCATTGCTGCAGGTGTGCGCAGAACTGCGATGAGCACTAATTCATTCATGTGAAACCAAACTTAACAGCTGCTAATAAAGACTAAAGTCAATGTGCGCGGCACACACACACACACACACACAATTTCCCCTAGAGGTATTATGAAACCCACCACACAGTTCAAGCTGCTTTTTGTGACCCTTCACATTCAACTTTTGGATCATGGGACAGTCTTATATTTTGCATTATTTGTCGACCAAATACATTTCATTTAATTGTGGGACAGATTCACAGGTCGATTAATCATGTTAGATTTATGTACCACCAGAGATATGATCTCCAGACTTTTTCAGTGATGTAAAGACAGATGTATTCAACTCCTATTGACTAACACTGCCAATTCAAAGCTTGTTTCTGTCTACATTCTTTAAATGAACTCAGAAAGACAACAGAAACAACAGATAGACTTGTGGATACCTGCATGCTTGCATAGTCTAACACAAAGTAGCACAGATTTTTCTTCTCTTTCTTAAACTCATTTCAATCACAGCAAGGTTTTGAGACTTTGCAGAAGACGGGATGCTTGCCAACCCATACGTTTCTTTTCGAAAGCACTGCATAAGAGGAATCTCCACAAAACCACCATACGTAAACTCCATCAAAGGACCATCCTCGAATGTCTGATCCCTTCCCAAATCCCTAATCATCCTTTATCCTTCCATCCTTCTCTTTTTGTCTCCCGTTCTGTCTCACGCTATGAATATACGTCCCTAAAAATAGTCAAAATTTGAAACAGTTCAACTTGCTGAATAATGCAACATCAAACATCTTTTCTTAGTGTATGAATTTCATACGCATTTCTCTAGTTTTCTGAAGCAGCCAAACATCGGGATTTTATTTGACGGTGCCTTTAAAACGTATGATCTTTTGCATCCATTTAAAGCCGTAACTCCATTCAAAACGCTGACACACCATCCCGTGCTGCTCAGAAATCCAAGCCCGAGACGCACCATAGACATGCGGTAAATGTTCCGTGGCGTATTTTTGAAGTTTAACCTCATGTCAATCAATGGGAAAGCGCAGGTGCTAGAAGAGCATTTGGTCAACTTCTATTCATCTGTTCTTTATTTACATCTCCAGGGTCACGGACCAGACAGTGAGAGCAGCTTGAACGCATTACTTGACATATGGTAGACAGGAAGAGCTGTCCACCTCGGAGGATACCCTGGTGATGCAATCCCACTGGATGTGAATGACACCTTTATGCTTGCTTGGATCTAGCTTATTGAAGACTGAAGATTTTAATTTAATATCCACGTGTAACACTTTAATATCCGTCGATGTGATCCGGCTCCCTTCAAGCGGTCACGTCCTATTCCGGCAAGAACACAATGCAAATGAATCCCATTGGAAACACTTCTTCTGAAGCATTCGGCAGGAAACACGTTCCATATGTGTGCGCCTTTGAGTTTACAATATGATAACTTATCACATCCCTTAATCTGGTTCAAGTGCTTTGCGGGTGAACAGGTGGAAAATCTTTTGTGTTATTTTCAGCTGGACAGTTTATTTAAATGTCACGGTTGTTGTCCAGTGAGGTCACAGGCATGCATTTATCAGAGCAACAACTTCAAGGTTGAGAGTAAAAGACAATCACTTTGCAAACTGCACCAAAACAGCCTCGACGGAAGGTGCTAATGTCAATTATGCTATTCGACTAACATACTGAAAGCAAGAGATATGTCAACATGAACTAAAAATGTATTGTAATCCACTGCCTGGTCTCACTGTGCCCAAGTTATTCTATAGGAAACAAAATGTGTTTGTAATCTTTCATCAAAATTTGATTTGTACCGAATGTAACTTGCTGTCTCTCTGAAGTAAGCACATTCTCCGAGCAAGTCCTGTCCTATATTTATTTCTCATTGAATGTGTCTCATTACCAATGTTGCGATCGACGTTTCATGTTGACCTTAATATGTAACAATTCTTAGTTCAACATTGCTAGAATAAAAAAAAAATGTAAAAACTTGCAACTTATGTAAGATATATGGAAACAATTATTATGCCATGTAGCATTTTCGTATTTTCCGAAAGAAATAGACTCAAGGTCTTCTCTGTAATGTGCTGGAAATTGTTGTGTTTGCAATAATTGGACATATGCTTTTCACCAAGAGGACTCCCAGCAAAATGTATGTGTCTTGGTAGACAATTGTAGACATCTGGGATTGTATGTCTTCTCCTTTCTGTATGTGGACGTTGTGATCTCAGATTGAGGACAAAATGGAAATCTTTTAAGATCCCCCTGTCGAGTCTCCTCATAAACACAGTACTGGGTGACTGTTGTACTCCCAGAGTGAGATGGAGCTTCGTAGTTCCTGCATTATGTAATTATTTGCGATCGAGATCTCCATTTAGCTTAGCTCCCTCTGTCTCAATGAATTGATAAAGATAAATCACATTTCTAGATTTGAACGTCCATTTTCAGAAATTGGTCCATGATCCTTCGGAAATGACATCTCTCAGAATTTCAACCACAGCTACTGTGACTTCCTAATCCTCATGTTTGACTTCTTTCTTCCGTGGAACACAAAAGAAGATGTTTAACGAAATATCCAAGCTGCTCTTTTAGTGGTCAAAACATACAGGGGCTGTTAAGATCCAAACTGGGTTAAAAAAGCATTATAAAAACACCAAAAAGTAGTCTACAGGGGTGGACTGGGAAGAGAAATCGGCCTGGGATTTAACATAGAAACTGGCCCAGAAGAAGATGTCCATTTCTGTATATCGCGGCGGCTCAGCTTATCGCGGCCAGCACGGTTCTCCCGATGGCCAGTGCACCCCTGATCGGCCCCAAAGTGCGTCGGACCACCGGGAAAATGCCCAGTATGACAGAATACCAATCCATACCTGGTAGTATATACTAGAGGTAGATCGAAATATCGGTTTTACATTTAATCATCTAGCAGACACATTTATTGAAAGCAACTTACACAACTTACAAATTTAGATTATTTACTGATTATTTACAAATTAACCAGTGCCTTTTTGGAACTATCGGTTATCTGCAAAAATCTATGCCAAAAATTGCTTCTTTTTTTTTTGTGGCTGGCAATGCAACTTGGGTGTCCAGTAAAACAACGGCTTCTAGAGGTGAAATAAAAACAATCACTATCTGCCAATATTCATCCCAATTTTTATCCTTACATCAATGCAAATGTGGTTATTTTGATAAGAAAAATCAAGCGTGCCAAATTTAAGAAAATGCTTGAAAAGAAAAATGCAATTATATGGAAACACGCCCTGTTAGCTGGGCTGGACTGGCAATCTGGCATACCGGGCATTTTCCTGGTGGGCCGGCGTACTTTGGGGCCGATCATGGGTGGACTGGCCCATCGGGAGAACCGAACGGGCCGGTGGGTCTGCCTTGAAACGGGCCGAATGGGCCACGATAAGCTAAAATGAACCGCCGCGTTATGCAGATCGGACCACAAAACTGTGCCGCGATATGCTGAGTAGAACAGTCGAATTTCACCAGTAAACTGCAACAAAATATAGAATTCGGCATGCAAAACTCAGATTGCAAAAAGAAGTTATAGTAATGTTTGATCTATGAGACTAGGATGTATATAGGCTATAAAAGCTTAATTTGGTAAATACTTAAATATAGAGATTTTGGCTGCACAATAACCTACATCTGGGATTTTATTAGTTTGGACTATTTAATATCTACACCCGTGATAGCAAGGAAAGGCTAAGAAACTTTTCAACATTCTATAAATCAATTTTCACAACTATCGGCCGATTAATCGGTTAGGTATCGACAAAATCCACTATTGGTCTGCCTCAAATCTATTCAGCTCATCGACTATATTCAGAAGTCCTTGACTGCCAATGGTCACTGCATGCATTCATTATAGAAAAATACAGAAAAGGGCAGCGTCAGCAATCTTCAACCTGTTCTTTTGTGTTCCACAGAAGAAAGAAAAGGTTTGGAATGACAAAATATAGACAGACTTTTCCTTTTGGGGTAAAAGGGTTTATTCGAGTGATCATTCAAAACCTTCAATCTCTTTCTGGGCTTCAAGCTTAGGGCCTCAAATTTGACTGACGGTTCGGTGACATAAGATTACTGGCATTCAGTGACTTATGATGGAGTATTTAAACTGGAACAGATCTGGGCAAGCTTTGCTTCTGCTAATGTCATTACTGGATACTTAAGCCATGTTGCTGTATCTTAAAATCCGGCCTCCTGAAAATCCCAAGAAAGGGAATGTAGATCATGTCTCTGTGCTTCAGCATGAAGAAAGGTACGGGTAGAATCAGTTGGCTCCGTTCAATCCATTTGTTAATCCTTCATGACAGGAACTGATGTTAAAAATGCCCCCAGTCCTTTGAAGGCTGCACTTTCACAGTGAATCCAAAATGAAATAGTATTACTGACAATCTGTGTTGAAATGCCCTCACAGTATTAAGAGAATGGAATGTGTGTCTTTTACAGAAACTATTTCCAAAGTATAAGTGTTAGTGTTGGGGAGCACTGGGATATATATGACTGATATCCTCTGGTATTCAGAACTCTTAGTGCTAATGTGATAATTGTGTATGTGTGAATACTTGAAATAATGTTTTAAGTCATTCATCAGACTTTTTAATCCAAAGTGATGTACAGAAGTAGTCAAACGTCTTGCTCAAGGGCACAATGGTGACTCATAAATCGCTCCATAATGGAATCAAACCAGCAACCTTTCCAGTTAGCAGCTGGATGTTTAACCGCTTCACCACACCACGCTATAAGTCATTTTGTACAGCATGCATTTGGGTGAATCTCACAAAATTTGTCAAGGACATTTTGTGGTCATATTTCATCCCAAACACCCCAAAAGAAACAACAAATTACATTTTACATAAAATATATTTTTGCATTGGGACGTCATTTTTTTATGACAATTAAGCACATTTTCCTCACTCATTTTTATTACAGTAATATTTTTGGTAACACTTTACATTAAGGTTATTTTTGTTAAAATGAGTAAATGCATGAGGTATCATGAACTAACAATGAACGATGAATGAATGGTGGACCAGTCCATAAATGTTCAAATACACACTGTTTCAAGAGTATACACAATACTTAAACAATATACAGTACATGTTAGCATGATTTTAAAGTGATAAAGTCACTTTTGTATCCATGTGTATTTTAACGTTTATGGACTGGTCCCATTCTCCTCCATTGCAAGTGCTTTTTAAAAAAATAAAGGGAGAACGAGTCGAAATTCTTCTTTGTGGTGATCAACATAATGCTACAAATGCTGTCAATTGAGCTTAATTCGCATTGAACCCGGAATATTCCTTTAATGGACTAAAGATGTACTTCTTTTTCTTAATGCAAAATAAAATGTCAATATATTTTTCTTTGGATTTCAGGGTGAAATATGATCTGAACTTGTCTTAAATGGATAGTTCATCCGAAAATTACAATTCTCTCATCATTTACTCACCCTCATGCCATCTCCGATGTGTATGACTTTCTTTCTTCAGCAGAACAAGAAAGATTTTTTGAAGAATATTTCAGCACCGTAGGTCCATACAATGCAACTGAATGGTGACCAGAACTTTGCAGCTCCAAAATAGTAATCCATATGACTCGAGTGGTTAAATCCATATCTTCAGAAGCGATATGATAGGTGTGTGTGAGAAACAGATCAAAAAGTCCTTTTTGTATTCTAAATCTTCACTTTCACTTTAACGCCTGAAAAGTTAAAGTGGACTTTATATTTATCGACTATTATATCGCTTCTGAAGATATGGATTTAAACACTGGAGTCCTGTGGATATGGATTCCTTTAATGGTTCCTTTATGTGATTTTTGGAGCTACAAAGGTCTGGTCACCATTCACTTGCATTGTATGGACCTACAGAGCTGAAATATTTTTCTAAAAATCATCATTTGTGTTCTGCAGCAGAAAGAAATGCATAGACATCTGGCATGGCATGAGGGTGAGTAAATGATGAGATCATTTTCATTATTTAGGGAACTATCCCTTTAATAAAATTCAATCTTATTAGTCAGGGGAAAGTTATAAGAATGCCTGAACATACCCTCAAGTGTGGTTCCTGTGCCCTGCAGTGGATCTCCAAACCCGGAGGAGTATTGTGCCTTCACGGCCAGCTGGTACTCTGTGCCCGGTTGCAGGTTCTTCAGTATCGTCGCTGTGGTTTCACCTTTAACCATCACTTCTTTGATCTTACCGCCTGCCGTGGGCTGGTAAGACACACGGTACTGAAGGACCCTTCCTGGCGCGGCTGCCCAGGACAGCTGCATGGAGGACACAGTCTCATCAGAAACACGCAGGTCTCTCGGCGAGCCACGTTCTATCAGACAAAGGAAGAGTGAGCGGTTAATACTGAGGGTTAAAATGTTGTTTGCATATCCCTTGCATCAAGTATATGTGGAAGTAATAGTGATGCTGCAAGAAACTATGATGAGAAATGGGAGTGAGAAAACAAAAACCGTGGACTGGAATGCAGTCAATGCTGAGATTATACTAAACTAATACATCGAGAAACAGGGCTTGAACAAACGAGCAAAGTCTTGACCTGGGATTTGTTCTTTGCCTCTAATAAATGTGGACAGAGTACAGCTACATTACTGTGGGCGGCCATTAAGATGCAGCTGGCTCATTTTTGGACACTAACTGCTCTCAGTCTTGATAAAGAACAGTGAGCTGTTGCCTGAGCAAATAAGCATTTGTCGCCAACTCATCAGTACGAAATGTGCTAGAGTTTTATTCAAAATCAACTAGACTTGGATTTTCCATTTATTTAAGATGTTTGGCTGCTCATCCAATCATCACAGTCAGTTTCCTGAAATCCCAGCGCTTTACACCTCCAGGGAGCGACTCCCACGGCAATTTGCAAGTCTGGTGATGTCACAATGCCAGGGAATCCTCCACAAAGGCTTGGATGAGTGCTCGAACGTCTTAAACAAATGGAAATCCAGATAATTTTGACTAATAGTTCTGCCAGGAGCTTCTACGATGACCTGAATAAGTGGCCCTTTCCCAAATTGTGCATTTGATGTGGACTTGTGTCCACCCATTTGACATGTTATGATTGAGATCCCCTCTGGCAGAAGGCTGAGGTCCATCAGGACAAAAACCTCACGCCACAAGAACAGTTTCTTCCCATCCACCACTTGCCTAATCAACAAGGCCCGGTACCCACCCTGACACTCTCAGGGTTTCTGTTTTTTTGGTTCAAAAATGTCTCCGCTTTCAAATTATGTCACATAATTGTCGCATATGGTGGAATGACGTAGGGGGGCGTTCATCAAAAAAAGGTTAAGAACCACTGTCTTAAAACATCTGCTGAACAGAAACATCCAATAAGGGATGTTTTAAGAGACCTCTTTTAAGAGATCCATTTTTTTCAGATGAAAACGCACATCAAATGCACATCTGGATGACTTATGCATGCAATCAGGGTGGCATTTAGGACAAGGCCAATGCAAACCTTCACAGACACTTTCTGCGGAATGTGACATATTACAAAACATCTGCCACCTGTCGATTCTCACTCTGAAAACCTCCAAACAATACATCACATGATCTTACTGTAACATTCCTTCAAAAGATCAATTCCACTTGCTGGACATAAAAAAACATTAGAAGATAACAGTTGGTACTCTAGGTCGTTCTAATTACCTTCTTTGGTTGTTCCATCGATTTGCATCTCAGGCCCAACACCTCCTGGGTATTCAGCCGCCACAGAGACACGATAGGTTGTGCTTGGGTGAAGTTGTTGCAAGACGATGGTAGTGTCAGGGCCAGTTGTTGCCGTCTCTAGCAAGCTAGTACCCCCTTGGACTGGGACGTATGTGAGTCTATATCGCATCACGGCCCCCGGAGCTGCTCCCCACGAGACACGGAAGCTGTTGGTGGTCTCCTCGGACACTCTGAGGTTGTTCACGGATCCTTGTTCTGAAACAATGGCAGCATAAAAGTCACAAAAACTTCAAAGGAATAGTTCCCCCAAATATGAAGTGTCATCATGCCCTCATGTTGAAGAAAGACAGTCATAGGGATTTGGAACACCATAAGGGTGAGGAAACAAAGGGCGGTTCTTTGTTCATGCCCAAAAGGGTTTTCAAGCGGGGGCGGGGATCACCAAACTAGATCGAGCAGCCTTTGAGCAAACACAGGGCACACCCGGGCAGTCAAGGGCACCCTCTGGTAGTCACAGGCCCCTAGGCACTGGCCCATTGGCCTGCTCAGTAATCCGTCCCTGACTCTGAGAGTGTACGGAGTCCAACTCAATTGCATCATATGCAGCGTGTCATGCAGTGGTCACTGTTTTGGCGTGCTATGTTGGCCACTGATTGGTAGAGCATTTCTCTTTAGAGTAATGGGTAGCATATTTCTTCAACATGGACTGATGGCTTCAACCGAAGCATCTACCATCGATTAACAATCGTTCCTGGTTGGTCTGTCTTTAAAGGTTTACCGGTATTAAGTTACTGTTAAAACTGTATTTGCCTATAAAAAAATGTTCATAGAATTATTACTTCTGGATCACTACTGTCACGTTCTATTAGCTTAGCGGATATTCATTTAACAAAATGTACATTTAGGAAGAATAAACAACTGATGCAAACCTTCTAGCGTGGTCTCAAAGTCAGTTAGGGCGAAGCTTTCTCCCTTCTCATACTGGGCGTAAACTTTGACTTCATACTTCGTGACAGGCGTGAGGTGAAGTAAGACAGCTGTAAGAGTGTTTCCTGGCATAGAGAGGGAGATGTAGCCTGCATCTGTGTCCACGGCAGGCCTGTACTGCACCAAGTAAGACTGCACGTCCACGGCATCAGTTATCCACGAAGCTCGGAAACTCCTGGAGGTCACCTCTGAGAAGGTCAGAGACCTGGGTGCAGTCAAACCTGAAAAGAAGAGCAGTTTATAGAACTATGTAAGGTTCCTCCCTTTGGTTTTCCAAGAGAATTAGAAAAGTCACTTTGCATTTCAGAACCTCAAAGGTTGCAGTTTTATTAGGGAAAGATTTTCAGCGAGAAGCAATTTCGGTATCTCACGCCAAGCTATTGAATGGTTTCAAAAGACATGTAATGTAGTCCACGGGTCATATGGACTACAATTTAAAGGTATGTTACGAGTTCAGTTGAAGTTCTGCTCAAATGACTGCATTTGTAGCATAATGTCGATTTCCTCAAAAAATATTTAATTTATTTATTTTTAAAGATAAAGTAAAAATAGCAGTTCTGCTTCCAGCTGCTCCTGTTGGTGGTCTTCCTGACACAACACCCAGTGGCAGAGGGACTGTCACTCATGCCTACGGGGCAATTTAGAGCCTTCAATTCACTTAACCTGCATGTTTTTGGACTTGTGGGGGAAACCGTAACAAACACAAGAAGAACATGCAAACTCCACACACAATGGCCCAGTTGAGCCAGGACTTGATCCTGGGACCTTCTTGTTCTGAGGTGACAGTGCTAACCACTGTGCCACCCAATGCTGATTAGCCTAAACATTCTGCTACATGTCTTCTATGTAGAACACATTTAGTAGATAACATTAACATTTAGTACCTATTGGTACTAAACCATAAATCCAAATACTGGGTTGTATGGTTCATCCAAACCAAGGCTTTAACAAATGTAACAGTAGTTTGCATTAAATCAGATGCCACTCACTTCGCCTCTTGATGTTTAGAAGCTCCTGCTCGATTCGTAAACAGATGGACTGGGTTAGTTCATTGGAAATCCTCTGGAAGGCATCAAAGTCCTCTACTGTGTACACGTGGGTCTCCACTGGAGGATTAGCGATGGCCTCCAGCTCCGAGCGGACGGCGTCTTTCACGCCCACTGCGAATATTTCCACGTCCGAGTTCCTAAGCCGAGCCGCTGAGTCTTTGAAGGCATCTGAGGACTTTCCATCTGTGATAAGAATCATAACGTGAGGTACGTTTGTACGAGCACCTCGGGTTGGAACAAAGATCCTCTCTCTCACATACGTCATTGCTTTGCCAGTGTTGGTGGACCCGCCGCGGTAAGGGAACGTTCTTACGGCTTTGACGACAGCGCTCAGGTCATGGTGGGTATTCAGGTAGAACTCAGTGTGTGGGTCTCGGCTGTACTGCACCAAGCTGATTTGAACTTTGTCAGCCCCGATGTCAAACGTGTTGACCAGGACTTCCAAGAAACCTCGTACTTTTGCGAAGTTTGCCAGTCCGATGCTGTAGGAGCCGTCGACCAGGAGAACAACATCAGCTTGAACATCCACGCCAAGAGAACATTCTACAACAAACAGAAACTTTGTTTAAAAATAAAGTAACTAATTCATTAATCAAATACAATAGATAGAGTACACCGAACATTGTGCAGGATACACTGAATGCAGGTGTCTCAAGCGTGTTTTTAAAATTTGAAGTTCTTTTCAACTTAATACACTGTCTAAGGCCCCATTAACACCTGGTATTGCCATATGTTTTGGCAGATACATCTGAAATGGGACAATGTAAAGAGAGGTGTCAATGGAGTCCAAATCTTTTGGGATATGTCCACTACAGCCACGTTCCGAGGTGGGGAAAGTGGTCAAAAACGTTTTTATATAGTTGAAAATATATAAGTAGTCTGAGAGTGTATGGAGTCCAACTCGACTGCATCATTTGCAGTGTGTCATGCATCGGTCACTGTTTTGGAGGCCAATCTATGCTGGCCACAATTTTTCTGATTGGAAGAGCATTTCTCTTCAGGGTAATGGGTAGTATAGTTGGTAGTAATTTGACTATATTTGGCCCGTAGTGTAAGTGCTCATTCATTTTATATGTGTAAGAACAGGAACAAAGTATCGTCTACTCACCTGCCAATCAACCATCGCACTAAAACCTCTAAAAACAAGTATAATAATGCAAAAATACACTGCCGCAGTGATTGATGTCACTATGAAATCAGAATCCCTCCACTGAAATATTAATACAATTGGTCAGACGAGATGCATATTACAACCAGCTGTAACACTGATGTCTCTCTCGCCTGGCCACTTGTGATGGGATTGTCCAAAAGGCATCTTAACACAAGGCTTAAAAAAAGGGACGCTCATGCATGAGACGCTCAAGGACATCAGTGTAGTGCATGTTTTCATAAAAACAACTAAAACACTGCAGATGGAAGCAAAAAAACTAATTCGATCTGACCGGGCCTTAAGGGTGCATTCGCACATGCATAAAAATAACTACTTAACAGAATGTAAATGTATAGGTGCACTGAATTCTTATATGCTAAAGCAAACACATAAATTGCTTGTCCCACCCCAGGTTAATCTGATTGGTCCATTGTTTTAAACTGATACAGATACGCTGTGCTGCGTGTCAAAAGTAGAACCATTTTTAACTTGACATGGTGCATAAAAAAGTGGTGCTCTTGGCGCAAGATGCTGAAAAAAGGGTAAGACACAAATCTGGAGCATGCGTACATTGACCAACAATTCAAAAAGAAAAACGCGTTATAGTCTACAGGCGATGAATGGACATGAACGGTTTCCTCACCCATTGATAATTTAACAGGTTGGGTTTTCTCCATCGCCAAAACCGGTTCGCTGGGCGTCAGACCATTGAGTGCGAACAGGCTGATCTCGTATTCAGTGTCAGGAGACAAATCTCTCACGTTCACTGAGGTCTGAGTGGCGCCCACATACAGCTCCTGACGTTTGCTGCCAGCCATCATGGGAATCAGTTGTACCTTATATCCAGTCACCTCCCCTATAGACGCATCCCATGTAACACGCATAGACTTGGACGCAGTCTCTGTGACGTGCAGGTTTGATGCTGGTTCAACAACTGCAAAATATGACAGAAAATGTCAGGCGTAATGCTTAAGTGTTCAAGAGTCATTTTCTCATTTATTGTTTTTATTATGTTTTCCAGTAAATAATAATTCGAAACATCTTAAAACAACATAAATTAAAAGCGTATTATCATCTTATGCCATTTGGCTTCTTAAGTTAATTTAGCTTGTTATAAATGGTAAATGGTCTGCGCTTATATAGTGCCTTTTTAAACCTTAGAGGTTACCAAAGCGCTTTAAACTGTGTCCCATTCACCCATTCACACTCACACTCATACACCAATGCAAGGTGCTAGCCTGCCATTGGGAGCAACCAGGATGTTTAGATATTCAAAATTATACTTTATTTGCTATGAAGCAGGTTTACAATCCTGTTATCATTTTGTTTACCTTCCTCGCCGCTAACCAGAGAGTTGAGTTGATCATCTACACTTGTGCACACCTTTGTAATGAGCGATTTCTCCACAGCTTTAATCAAATCAAAGTTTGGCACCGTGTAAACGTGTGTCCTGTAAGGCGTGGAAGACATTTGTTTCAATTCTTCCTCGTCTGCCTCTTTAATCCCTGAAGAAAACACAATAAATAAAGCATGACTTTTTCCCCCCAGAATTACTTGTGTGTGGATGGTTTTCTGGAGAGCTCAATTTAACAAATCCACACTGTGAAAGATTGGAGTTTCTACGCACCCAAAGTGAAGATTTCAACACCAGCATTCTTCAACTTTTTGGCATAACCCTCAACAGGGTCCTGAGATTTCCCATCTGTGATAACTACAGCCACTTTGGGGAATCCTTTACGGGAACCAGACGCCTCTGTGAACGTGTTTTTCAGCAGATAATCCAGAGCCTCACCTGCACAGAAATGACAAAACCATTACTAACTTCACACATGAGATCCCATTAATACCTCAATTGTTTTTCATGGATAAATGGAGATCAAATGGAGACTTTCGCTTATGTTTCCTGTTCCTCGGATGTTTCTCCTGAGAAAAAGACCCCAGTAATCTCACGTGTCTCAACAATGTCTCAAACTTTGCTCAGATTTCCCCCAAGATATCAAAGTTTGCAATCTTAAGTCAGAGATCTCTATATGAACTCAAACATTTGACAATTCTTCTGAGACAAAAATATACTATCCACGTTTTTCCATTTTAGTACCATTACTGGTTGTCAACAACTATCTCATTTGTGTCTATTTTTGTTTCTTCTCGGAAATGTATAAAGTTGATCCTTAAACCATAATAACTATGAACTCTTTAGAGCGTAACAGTGCCCAACCACTTTTTCAGTCATTTTGGTTCTGGAAGTATTTCTCCCATTCATTTTTTTCCATAGGGATTTAATAAAATCCATTGTTTAAAAGAGCCATAAAACAAATCACAACATTACAAGTTTTGATTTGAAGCCCAAAAAAATTTGGAATATCGGATAAATAGACCAAAAAAAAAGAAAAAAGGAAATGAACTACAATCCCATGAGGTAATGCGGATGATGTAATTCAATAAAAAATAATGGAAACATATAAAACTATTGATTTAAAGTTGTAGATTATAAGTAAAGAAAACAATATTTGTTAAGCATATTGCTAAAAATATATATATATATACAAATGAAAAGAAAGGGAAGCCGTGTCATAGAAATTTTTTTTGCCGCGGTTCACTTATTTCAAGAAGTTGAAATAACGTGGACTGATGGCTTCAACATTTACATTTATGCATTTGGCAAATGGTTTTATCCAAAGCGACTTACAGTGCACTTATTACAGGGACAATCCCCCCCGGAGCAACCTGGAGTTAAGTGTCTTGCTCTAGGACGCAATGGTGGTGACTGTGGGGATCGAACCAGCAACCTTCTGATTACCAGTTATGTGCTTTAGCCCACTACACCACCACCTCTCAACAGAAGCATATACCATCGATTAACAACCTCAGAGTTCACTGCAGGTCCCGAATGGAAAAAATGTATAGTATTTTTATTCTCTTTGTTTTGCTCTATTAAGTCTCTTGAGCTCTGAGAGAACAACCTCGGGGCAATAACATTTTCCTTTTGGTAAAAGTAAGCAACTATAATTAGATGTGATGATGTGCTGATTTAATTCAGTCAATGTGAATACATTTGTGTGAATTTGGTACCTGTCATGGTGTTGCCGCCCTTGTATGGCAGATTGCTAATGGCTCTGAGCAGATCGGCCCGTTTGAAGTGCTGGTTCAGGTTAAACTCAGTTCTGGTGTCGGTACTGAACTGGACCACACCCACTCTGGTCTTGTCCTCCCCGAGGTCAAACGCCCCAGCCATGGCACCTATGAAACTGCGGACGAATTTGAAATTGTCCCGGCCGACACTCCAAGAGCCGTCCACCAGAAAGACAAGGTCAGCAATGGCGCCTACAGGACATTCTGTGTCAAAAGAGAGAGAGGTCAGAAGTCAAAGAGTTAGAAATAAACAAACTCTGCCCTGGTAAAACATCTAACCTTGGGATACATTTTGGAAAGAAAAAACTTTGATGACTACATCCTTAAACGTTTCTAAAATATAGCACATTTAGGTACAGAACATTCAACTTATTTTTCCATTAATGTAATAAAATAAAAAAACACTAATAGTATTATATATATTCCAATTCCAGGAAAGTTTCAGAAGTCCAGAACATTCTGTCTTCTAGGGAACAAAGAACGCCATATGGGTTTGGAATGACATGAGTAAATGAGTTTTTAGTGAACTACCCCTTGAAGCATTTTTCAGATCAGGTATTCTGTTACATGCAATGCAAACGCAACTTGTTTTACAATGGTTTCTTCGACATACTTTGACACGGAGAGTCTCTACACTTCAAAAATGTGATTAGGCGAGTCACTACTAGTCCCTGTCTCTCTCTTGAACTATAATAATCTCAGTCCTTCACACGGTTTGGGAACAATTTCTCATCTTTCAATCACATTAGCCTTAAAACACAACTTGTGGAATTTGCTGTCCATGAATGGATTGCATTGGTTGCACCTTTGGTGGATTAACAGCAGACAGGACAAGCCAGGATGTTGTGGATTTTATAAATCCCTTTATAAATAAAGGGAAGCTTGATTGCCCTTTATTAAGGCAATTAGATTCATTTATGTTCCACATGTGCCAGCGGAAGGGAAACATTACAGCTCAGCAAGAAAAATTGGATTTTGTCATGCGTCGTCTGCAGAATGGGGGGGGGGGGGGGGTGGTTTTTTCCACTTCTGCTTAATGTAGGAGAGGAAAAGTAGAGCCATTCATCTTCATCTGGAGGAAGATGCCACAGTGCTCTTGTAAAAGAGAGGAGCTGTAATGCTTTCCACTCTCAGGTTTGTGAGGCTTGCATTTTCATTTCTAATCAGGCGCATAGGGGCCACTTACAAACTCTCACCCAGAACCCAAGGTTAAAAATGCTGGAAACGCTGGCTCACTTGAACATATCTGGAAAGGTTCATGCTGAGTAACAAGCTAAACGTTATCAGGAATCATAAATTCAGACAGAAAGAGTAGGGTACTGACTAGTCTGGAAACTCCCTGTAAAAGGTGGTGACCACAGAGAAATGGAAAAAGCCTGGAGGTGTTGCGTAAAACAAGAGTGTTTGAAACAAAGATGTGTACTTACTGATGGAATCTGAGACCTGAGGTTTCCTGGAGCCTCCTTCAAAACCGCTTGATTGGACTAAAATGAAAAATAATTGATAAATATTAAAGCAAAATTGTTCTTTTTTATACACAGGGCTTCCACAAAAAATTTCAGAGCTTTTCTATGACTTTTTCAGTCTGTAAGTACTGAAGAAAAAATCTATTAAGAGCTATTACAAATACTAGAGATATTAAATACTATATTAGAATAGAACAGAATAACAAACATTTAAGGTAGGGTCCAAAAGTCCAAACTAAAAACATAAACACGAAAAAGTTATGACATACAATGAAGAAGAACTATTTGAGATTCAGCACTATTTCTAATACAGTACATACCCAAAAAAAAAAAAAAAAAAAAAAAAAAAAAAAAAAAATTTTAAGATTTATTCATTTAATTAAATTTTAAAAAAAATCATTTTTTTTTTAAAATAAAAAATCAATTTGAATGAAATTTTTTTTAATGCATATGGATAAATATTTCAGTGTCTTTTCATTCACAAATTGTTATACTGATAATATAAATTGAAATGTAAATAGTCTTTATTAATTTAGAATAAAGTAGAAGTATAATATACTTATATTAGCAACATTATTTACCCCAAAAATCATTCTTAGATTTACGTATTTCAGTCACATACCAAAATTCTATCAAATTGAACTGCAAAATATTTAACAGAATTAAAATAAATAATATTTTTTAATTTAAAATGCAATTTAAAATACATAAATATTTAGAGTTATATTTAATTTAGTTAAAAATGACACTTTTACTTAAATTTAATGGAATTTTGTTATGAAATTGAAATGTCTAAATCTTAAAAAATGCCTATATATATATATATATATATATTTTTTTTTTTTTTTTTTTTTTTTTTTTTTTAGGGTATATGCAACATTTTTCTAGTAGTCCCAGACTTTTGGATTACATTTTACATTGACTATGTTCATTTCCATGACTTTTAACGATTATACTAATTTCCGTGATTTTTTTTTTGAGGCCCAAATAGTTTTCCATGACCGTGGGAACCCCGTATCAACTGACAAACATAAAGTATAAGATTGCTTACTTGTTATTTGTCCAGAGATCGGTATACTCTCTTCTGTTCCAGAATATGAAGTTATCGTAACAACATAATCCACATCAGGAGTCAGATCTTTGATGGACGTTTTGGTCGAGGTTGCAGACAGTGTGAATTCTTGAACAGTTTCATCTACAGAGAGCAGAACATCTGAATTTACAATGTTAAATGTCTTATCATGATGTACATTCAGCTTAAAGATGACATCTTGATAACCATAATTTCAAGTAGATAAATCTAGATGAACTGACATGTGGAATGGATTAGCAAAACGTTTAAATGACTTCTCAGAAGACAGCAAAGATTTACAGTTCAGGTTTAAATCATTTTAAAAGGGCACGCCAGAACGCAGTCCCCTACAGCTGCCCATGGCAGTGAGTTTAAAGGTTAGTTGTCGTTTACCAGATGCATTTTTATCTAAAGCAACACACAGTTCACTAACCACAGGGATGGTTCCGCTAGAGCAAGTTGGGTTGCTTTGCTAAAGGACTCATTGGCAATACATTATGAAATGCCCCACGTAGGGCTTGAACAACTTAAAGGTTATATCACCAGAACTTTGAAACGACTTTCCTTTTTGACTGATGTCACAGAGGCAAGAAATGTTAAACAGTAATCAAATGTCAAATGGCTCCATTCTGGTTTGAAACGCCCACTTTTCATGATCCAATCAATTCCCGATCAATTCCAGCCTTGTTTTTCTCATTGAATATCCAGTTTCACTGGGAAATGCATCACATTATGGAAGCAAATGGGTTGCGAACACCATTTCATGTTGACTTTAACCATCAAGAATGTGCATTATGCATTATGTGTACTAGCTAGGAAAGAAAAATCATAAATGATATCACTTTAATTGTTTCTCATCGATAGATTGAGATTAAATGCAGCCTAAATGAGACTTTTGCTTATAGGAATGTTACTCGTTCAATACAAGTTAAGCATATTCGACAGTATTTATCATAATATTGCTTATCACAAAAATTCAAATCATCCCTTATTTATTTAATTGAACAATTAACTTGGTTGTAAAGTTACTTGGACGTAAATGTGGCCAGTCTATAGACGGTAAAATACTCATTGTTTCAAAAGTATAGCCAAAAGACGTAAACATTACATATGTTAACATGATCTTAGTGTGATAATATCGCTTACTTAGCTTTTCTGTTTAAAGTTATATCCAATATTACAACAGTATAGTCATGACGATGCACCTAAAAGCCATAACAACAGAAAATCACAGATTTTATTACAGTATAATCATATTAATATGTATAACGTTTATGTCTTGCGCCTATACTTTTAAAACAGTTTGTATTTTAACGTATATGAACTGGCGCCATTAATTTCCATTATAAGTGGCATAAATGGTAAATGGTCTGCTATATAGATATATAATATAGCGCCTTTTTAACCTTAGCGGTTTACACTGTGACTCATTCACACACTCATACACCAATGGTGGCAGAGCTGCCATGCAAGGTGCTAGACTGCCATTGGGAGCAACTTGGGGTTCAGTGTCTTCCCCAAGGACACTTCGGCATGTGGAGTCACGCGGGCCGGGAATCGAACCACCAACCCGCCAATTAGTGGCGACCCGCTCTACCACCTGAGCCACAATTGCCCCATAATGTAAACAGTAACCACAATTTTTGCTTTTTCTAAATAAATGAATATTTTTTTGGTGGTAATCAACATTATGCCACAAATATTGTAGATTTAGATTAATTTGTATTAAACTTGAAACATTCCTGCTTTCCCTTATGATCCCATTCCACATGTCTCTCTTCCAGAGTTTGAGCACTAAAAATTTTGTTTAACCACTAAAAATCCAACATGTGAGAAACACATTCATTGGGTTACCCACCTGAATCATACATTACTTGTATTCTGAAGCCCTCGATCCTTGTCGGTGGTTGTTTCCATGTCATTTGTACAGTGTTTTCGTTTAAAATCTTAAACTTCAAGTCTGATGGTGGCATTACTGTGGAAAGAATGGGTGAATCAAGTTATCGCCAAGAAACCCCTCCAAAAAGCTGTATTTAGATGAAGCGTTATGGGCAAAACCAGGACTCAAAGCAGCATGAAACAAACGTGGACGGCGGCCATTTTGGTTCAAAATGACATCTGTTTGAGCTGTCTGACCATGAGGCCGTTGACTACTCAAGCATAGACATAAAGAGCATTTAACAAAGGCCTAAACAAAACATGAGGCCGTAATGTGTGATGTGCATGCAGCCGTTACAGACAACCCAACATAGTTAGACAAGCTGTGTTCAAATCAATCTCAATAGCAGTCATCACAGATACACAAGAACAGTTAATTGTGCAATGGACTTGAGGAAAGTTGGTGTATTTGCAAACACTAAATGTGGTCAGTTTTCATCGCAAACCGCTTAACAGAGCACAATGACAACAGTGTGCATGTGAATGATCTTTTCATGGTAAATGATACCTTTAATAAAGCGTGGTGGCACACAAATGAATATATGAACAAGAAGAGGTTATGTAACATGGGACACACCAGTCTAGTTGATCTAGACAGAAGACTGTTGGAGACTCATGCATTTGTACATGAAAAGTTGTTTGCAACAACTTGTGGGACTAAAAGACTTCATGTACAAGACGCACACGTAGAGGATTTTGCAATATTTTAAAGTGATATTCTTTAATGTTTATTTTGTGTGTGTGTGTGTGTGTGTGTGTGTGTTTGTGCTCTTTAAGCCTCATTTATGAAACACGAGCAGAGCGAATTTCTATGTAAATCATTTGTGAAACCATTCTTTAAAATTGCTGAATTTGATTCAAATGCATCATTTTACACAGCAATTTGAGCGAATGAGTCCCATTGAGTTTGATGTGTTAGAATCAGTGTGGCAAATATGGGTCATGTGAAGGTCGGAATATCACAATAAAATATTTTGTGAAGCCGTGGCTCTGGTCAAATTTTGACCAGGGCTTAGGCTTGATCAAAACAGGTTCACCAAAATCAAGATTTACCAACCTGGCTGACCAGCTGTCACAATCGGTTCCATTTCAGACTCCGAACGGGTCCCACAAAACCGCAATCACATTTCCACAAGCAAATACTTGGGAAAAAAAATCCCATTTCTAGATTTATTTTTATTTAAGAATTTTCTTTATTATCTGTTCAATCATGAGGAATTACGTGGAGGTTCAATTAAAGCTTGAACCCTACAGAAGTTCAAATGAATGTTTAAGGACTCTTTAAAGTACATTTCATTATTACATAAACACATACTGTATACTCGTTCATAGTAGATTTAAATATCACAGATATAGTAGTAAGTCTTTATTGTTATAGATGACTATCATTCAGCGAACTGTAAAGCAGCCATTTTGTTTGCGTAAGATAAACCTGAACAGATTGCGCCCTGAAAATTCCTATAAAAAGAGTTGACAATGCCCCAAAAGTCTTAGCAAAATTAATTCACTGTATTCAATCCAGTCCAGTTTTGGTGCAACCATAACTATATTTCACATTAACTACAGTAACACATTCAAAGGCAGACCTTTTTGTATTTTTCCATATGTCTAAATTGAGAAGGAAATGAATTTTCAAGAACTTGCTCTCACATTTCTAAGAAAATAAATGTACAGTTCATATGTTGTATTTTTGTTCCAGTAGACAGTGGAGAGAGAAACTTGGCCTCCATGTGAGGATTTTTTTTTTTCATGCAATAAAAGCTGTAAAATGTTCCACTATACTTTCCACTGAACATCAGCAATGTTTGCTTTAACACCCTGTGGTATATTCAATGATCTGATATGGTTAAGTCACAGTTTTACTACCTCTCAAGCTGTTTGAAGCCACCATGGAGCTCACTTACTGAATCACATAAATACTAAAATACATGAAACCTGATTTACTAGAGGAAAAAGTTTAAAGTCATTCTACTGTACAACCCCAATTTAGAAAAAGTTGTGACAGTGTGAAAAATGCTAATGAAAACAAAAAGGAGTGATTCGTAAATTATACTCACCCTTTGCTATATTGAAACCTCTACAACTACAACTAATTTTGCAACACGCTCCAAAAACGTTGGGACAGTCGAGTGCTTTCCATTGTGAAACATCACCATTTCTTCTAATAGTACTTATTAAGCATTTGGCCACTGAAGACACAAGTTTGTTAAGTTTAGAAAGTGGAATTTTCCCCCAATCATCCATTATGTAGATCTTTAGCTGCACAGTTGTACGAGGTCTTCGTAGCCAAATGTGCGCTTCATAATTCGCCACAAATTCTCAATTGGAGACAGGTCAGGATTGCTGGAACGCCAATCTAGCACCCGTACTCTCTGCTTACACAGTCATGCACTTGAAATCCGGGCAGTATGTGGTTTCAAGTTGTCCTGCTGGAAAATGCAGGGACGTCCCTGGAAAATACGGTGCTGGATGGCAGTATATGTTGCTCCAAAATTTGTACATATTTGTCTGCATTCATGGTGTTCTCACAGATGTGCGAGATACCAATGCCCATGGGCACTGACACACCCCTGACCCATACAGACACTGGCTTTTGGACCTGACGCTAATTACAGCTTGTATGACCCTTTTCCTCTTTGGCCCGTATAACACGACAGCAGTGTTTTTGGGCTGTGGACTCTTCAGACCAAAAAACACAGTTCGACTGTTCTACTTTCCATCTAAGTTGAGACCGAGCCCAGAGAAGTCGGCAGCACTTCTGGACGGTTTCACCTTTACATAGTAAAGTCATAACTTGCATCTGTGGATCCTTGAATCTTTTAACTATATTGTGCAATGTAGAGGGTGAAATGCCCAAAATCCTTCCAATTTGTCTTTGGGGAACATTGTTCTCAAAGAGCTGGATTATTTGCTGAAGCATCTGTTGGCAAATCGCCAAGTCTCGAACGATTCTTGCGCTTGAAGGCTGTTTTTAGAGACTCCTTATATACTATGACACGATCGCCTCACCTGTTTAACATCTCCTGTTTCACATCACCTTGTTATTTCAACTCATCAAACTGTTATTAGTCTTACATCGCCCCTGTCTCAACTTTTTTGGAGCGTGTTGCAATCATCTGAGTTGTATCTGGCTGAGATGTCTTGTCCTCGGCAACTGATTGTGTGTCTGAAGATGCATACGGAAAATGTTCAGAACTAAACCACACTCATTACTAAGCGTTTGGTTGATTTGGCATCATGTTGTCTAAGCAATCATTTGAAATTAAAAGATATAACAGGGGATAGCCTTGGAGTAATTTCGATAAATATCAAGTGTAGACGAATCACACTAACAATTTTGCATTAATGTCTGTTGGTAGAAAGCCAAAAACATGATTGAATTTCCAATTTTCCCCATTTTATTGGCATTAATAGCAAGTCTTATATGATGCCTATAGACCCCATGAAATGGCTTGATGAGCAGTTTTCGTTCCCTGTGTTGACCCACTTCCTATGAAAATGAAACAGGAAGTGGGGGCGTGACATTTCGTAGAGCTCATCCCTTTTGTTTCAATAGCCAATAACAAAATAAGGACTCAAAGCTAATGCTGCCTTTATGAGATCTCGTGCTAACAGAATGATCAGAAATACAAGTTTCCTACACTAATATTTCACATGAACGTCCCCCTAAAGTCGTAATTACATCTGGGAAACTCTGGGAAGTTTCCGAGTTGGGATGAGACATGTCGGAGAAGGGAATGATGTGAATGATGAATGATGGTTTTATAAAACTTTTCAGACATTTACATATTTATACACAGAGAAAATAGCATGTATTTGACCAAACTTCCATTATCATCAGCCAGTTGGCCAACATGTATTATGGTGCCAAAATAAGAGTTCCCCAAGGAATACGATATACATGAATAAACCTGGCATTCTCCATGTTTCCAAAAACAAAGCGCTTGAACGTGACAAGCTCGTAATTAAAACTTCAGAAGTGGGAAGCAGGAAACTTCTGAAAGCACGTGAAAGCAAAAACAAACATGGACTTAAAACCACAAAACTCCCGTTTTAATTTTATTGGGTTTTTAAAGTCCTCAAATAGTCTTTAAAATGTCTAAAAATGAGAAATTGCATTTAGAAACTCTTAAAGAATAGAATCTCTCGATTGAAGGATTTTAACTACATTTTTGTTCATGCAAATTTCCAAACAAATTTAAAATGATGAATCGTATTTCATGTTTACTGGGTACATTTGTGAAATTCTTTGGGAAACAACAGAACACATTCATAACACCCTTAAAAAAGAAGCAAACGTTATTATGCATTTAAAAAATTGCAGTTAGGAATGAAGTATGAAATGGTCTAGACTGCTGGAATAAAGTATTTCTAATGTAAGAGAGAGATTTGTTTTACCTTGTGCTCTCACTGATGCCAGTACTGTGAGTGTTAGGAAAGCGGCAGCTGCCAAATGCTTGACCAACATCTTCACTCCAGTATCAGCAGACCACCAATCAGCCTGAAAAATGAACCATACCGCAAACACTCCACACATAAATCTATCTGAAATATACCAACCGAATCACACTCTACTCAAACACAGCAGATCACATTGTAACCTTATTTCAAAACACTTTTCATTCAGTATTCCTGCTGTTTCTCTGGACACCGTAAAATGTGTTTTCCATGGTTAATTATTACACAATTTGGTTAGATTTTCAATGACTATATTAAGCCACAGTGGATCTCAAGATACACTCACTGCAGCCCTTTAAAAGTTATTTCTCCCAAAAATAAAGATTTCCGTCACCCTCATGATATGAAGATATTTTGTAGAATGTCCTAGCTGCTTTTATCCATGCAATGAAAGTGAATGGGGACTAGGTCTGACTACTTTTTGATCACCAAAACGGGTAAAAAAGCTAAATAAAAGTAGCCAACACAACGTCTGTGCTGTGTTTTAAGTTTTCTGAGGCCGTATGAAAGCTCTG
This sequence comes from Moxostoma hubbsi, assembly GCA_032164185.1. Taxonomy (NCBI): domain Eukaryota; kingdom Metazoa; phylum Chordata; class Actinopteri; order Cypriniformes; family Catostomidae; genus Moxostoma; species Moxostoma hubbsi. The sequence goes on along the minus strand of JAVLUX010000022.1, from coordinate 3,284,045 downwards.
TGTGTGAACAGACTAAAAAAAATAATAATTAATACTGACATCATATTTTTGTCATTTTTGGAGCTTTGACCGCCTCAGTCCCCATAATGAAAGAGAGCCATCTGGACATCTCTTTTTGTGTTCCATGGAAGAAAGAATGTCATATGGGTTTGGAACAACATGAGTGTGAGCGAATGATGACAGAATTTTTATTTTCATATATGCAACAAAATAGGCTCAGTTAGTGCATGATGTATGTCACGGCAAACTTCACTGACTCATCTGTTTAACTTCGGAAACTTTGAGTTCATTGACTATATGCAATCGTCTGGAAATCTGCCTGATCTGGGACCCTGCACGTTACTAGTGGAACACTTTTCTGAAGGATCCTTGCGCCCCCCTGCTGTCGTGCATGGACAAATGTAAACTTCACATCCTGATGTTCATGCTGAGAATATCTGCTTCTCTCTACCTGAAAACTTTGGGAGCACTTTTGCTAATTTTTCCGGGTCTGTGTTACATTTATTGCATGTTACTAAAATGACAAGTGCAATAACAACAGCAATGTGTAAACAAAAGCAACTTATAAAATATGTATACATTACGTGCATGCTGTGCATTCATCATTAATTGCAAATACTCATCAATATATGCACTGGAATTAAATGTCAGCATTGTCCTGCTGTAAACTAGTAATTAAGCTACAATTAATCTAAAACAAAATTTTTCCAATTCTTCTAAAATTACTGTCATTTCAGTTTTATGACCTCATGCACACTAAGAGACATCACGGGACATTTGTCCTTTTAAGAATGCTTTTGTCATATGGCAGGACCTTTCAGATGACAAAAGAAAAGTTTAAAAATGGAAAAAACATGATATACACTTTTCTTAATTCATATACGCAAAGTTATACCTAAAATCACTATTAGACTTATGTACTGTATGTACTTAAGTCAACTACCCAAAGTGTGACCCAAACGTTTAACAATGCATTGCATAGTTATAGTACATGCACAGTACACTAACAAATTTTAAGGATTTCGCATTTCAATTTCATAACAATTGAAGTCATTTTTAAACAAATAAAAGCTATATATTTTTTTTGTAAATAAGTGTAATATCTTCATAAACTTTAAGTCATTACTTTAGTGCATTTATTTAATTACTTTTATTAATTTAATTTTGTTACAATTTAATGGAATTTGTTCTGAAAGTTAAATGCCTAAACCATAAAATAGTGCATCTTTGGTAGTTGTTCACTTTTAAAGCCTTATGACAACTACTAAACTAATCTACTGCAAACCCCATTACACATAGATGCATACAACATATATGTAAATTGGAAAATGCAAAAAAAAAAAAAAAGACCAAAAAAAAAAATTTCTTCAAATCTCGTAAATATTTGGGAAGATTTAAAGACCCCCAAACAAAAGGGGAAACAAGATCAAATGTTTCTTTCCAATTCTATGAACACAGTATTATCCCAATGAATCGGTAAATTCCAAAGCTCAATAAAGGGACTTTGGAAAAATGAAATCACTTTACAAACGTCCAAGGAACAAAAGTGTTCAGAGCTGCTGAAAATTGGTCAGTGTGCTCACATTGATCATTTCACCTCAAGTCATCTGAAATATATTTTAAAAGCAACAACGCATCCCTTCATAAAAAAAAATGTAATAAAGTTTATTCATAAAAGGGTGGGAAACAAATAAGCACTTACCAAACTCCCAAAAGTTTCTAAACACTCTCTCAATGCATCACAATTCTGGTGAAAGGAGGTGAAAAGGATGGCCAGATGCAAGGGGGTTTTAATGTCGATTTAATTGAGAAAATTCTCCGTAATGATGGAGTGATGGAGATGAAGAGGGTCTGGTCACCCACAGCTCGCGAAGGCTGTTCCCAAATGCACGGGATCTCAGACTAGAATGTGCTTCTTAACAGGGGGCTGAACCCGAACCTGGAGCTCTGACGTCACATTTATGTGATGGATGTGTTGAGATGCGCTTTTTCCTGCTGCATATTTCTCATCATCAGCGTGTTGAGAGTTTCAGATAAGATTATGGAAATATATTCCGGAAGAAGTTCAAATAGAGTTTTTCCCCCCTCCCTATTTTTTTCGCTACTCCTGTATGACACAGAAAATCGAGTACGATCAGAGATTATTTAGCAGAGATGGGCCACTTCTATTAAAATGAATGGGAAAATTGCCATTCCAAAAATGCCACCATTTGTTTTGGTGTAAAATGAGGTAAAGAATCACAAATTATTATTCTCCAGCACTGTCCAATTTTATTGCTGATTTGAAATATGTCCTTGATCATAATCTAGATCAACCGTTTTTGTGATTTTGGTCTTTCCCCATTCAAGTAGATAGGAGCTGCACTGTCCTGACTGAAAATAGCATCCTGAGAGCGTTTCAAAGATGGCCGACAGTGGACTGACTGATTTGCGCTCACTTTTTCTTGTATGCAAACATTGCTGATTTTTTCATGTCTTCATGTTCTTAATTTCTTATGTACATCAAAGGCAGTTAAATGACTTTAAATTGAGTCAACTTTCTTAAATGTTTGCCCACAAAATGAAAATTCATAATGTAATCACCTACGGGCACCTATTATGCCCCTTTTCACAAGATGTAATTTAAATCTTTGGTGTCCCCAGAATGTATCTGTGAAGTTTCAGCTCAAAATACCCTACAGATCATTTATTATACCATGATAAAAATGGGAATTTTTAGGTGGGAATAAAAACAAGCTGTTTTGTGTGTGTGTGTGTGTGTGTGTGTGTGTGTGTGTGTGTGTCTTTAAATGCAAATGAGCAGGTGCTGTATCCAGAATAGGGCCAGGGCGGAGTTTTGACATCTCTGCTTCTGATAATTAGACATCATATGCAATATGACTGACAGTGAAAATAGTAGTGTCCAGCCCTATATGTTTGAACTGGAGTCAGACACTGATGAGGGAGAGACTTCTTATGTTTAAGTAAGTACATAACTTACATAAGTCTCCGAATGGTTATTTGATAAATTATTTATTTGTTGTAGTTTTTTCAGCAGTTTTGCAACGATGGATGAGCAACACGCACACACAAATACTGTTACAACGTTCACTATGCGCTATATCAAAGCAACCCTCACAAACAAACATGTCTGTCAGCAGTGTCCATCAACAGTCATGGGCGGGGCCTGTACAAAGTGACATCACTTTGTACAGAATCTGCGAACTGCTTGTTTTGATACAGTGCTTATGATTAACAGGGATTTTTTTAAAAAAGGACTGGGTGGATTTTTATCGTTATAGGGTGGTTGTGTACACACACTGCCAACATACATTTATGTTCAAACACCATGTAAAAGTGTTTTTTTGCATAATAGGTCCCCAATTGCAAACCTGTTCCAAAGAATATACTATATAGGATTGAGTCAATTACTCTGTCACTATTCACTTTTATATAATACAGGTTATGATCGAACAACATGAAGGGTGAGACGGTGACAGAATGATGACATAATATTTGGGTGAACAATTCATCTACAAAAATCTCCTATAATGTGTTATCTATCTGTGTCTGTGGAGTTTATGTCTCGCGCTACAGAAAAGCTGTCACTTTGGCGCCCGTAGTACAGTTAGTCGGACGTCAAATATCTTAAAAACTTTCAATTAACTTTCAAACACAACATTTTTGTGATATGTTAACCCATATACTGATAAATAATGACAATACAGATACTGTTTGATCCTACAATGGAAAGCGCTCAAGCTGTTGCTATGGTTACCTCCTAAGGCTTGCTCGCGCGGGAGTTTTGGCGCCAGATAAAAACACAACACGCTATGACTAACTTGTAATTAAACTTTTTTTATATATGTCTAAGCAATATGTGTAAAAACACAATTTACCTGTGTCCAGAGATCGATCAATTTCAGGGAACCTGTAAAAGAAACTTAAAAGTACCGTGTTAATACTGGACATGTTACCACATACACACCACGCATCAGTTTCAGAGCATTTTTTTTTATTTATTTATTTTAAAATCACCAGCAACGATTGAAGAATATTTATGCATATGTAACAAAATGTAGGCTAGCAAAACATATGTCTGAAGATGTTATTTAAGCACTGGGTTATTTTGCTATGACCTATTGAACATACAACAGAACACAGCTGAATAATTTGTTACTCTTAAAATATTAAATTCCTCACTCAAGTTTATTTTTAGTTCGTTGTTAATTCAAGTTGCTGTTTTAACAAAACTATTGAAATTATTTGTATCTGTAGCCCCCTAGTGGTCAAGTTCGGTGGCACATAGAATAGACAAATCACAATCATGACTGCATCTTTCAGACAAACTACACAATTTATCTAATTGTCAGCATGTCTGCATAAAAACAGTTATTAACGATCATCTCTGTTGCCCATCTAATGAGAAAATGTTGAAACATTTAGCAACATATGGATGCCAACATGGTTGTAACATTTCTACTTTGTTTTAATTCAAGATTGTGCCTGTTTTTAATTAAATTGGGCCACTATATAATTTTTGTTTGAGAGAATTGTCAAATCTGCTAATGGATCCATTCATACATCTATCAATTAATTTATTTTGGTTTTATTGATTACGGGAAAGACTGAACTTCTAATGGCCCTCAATGCCTGATTGTAGAGCAAATGACGAAATAATGAATTTATGGTTTTATAATTGGCATCAAAATACATTTGCATTCCTGCAAGGTCTGTTTATGTTCAAGCGCACATTTCTTGGGACACAATAGGACATTGTTTACAATGCATGTAATAATTTCCATCTGAACACAATTGTACAAACCACAAATGTTGAACAAGCTCAGTTTCATCCTGTGCATTGTATTGTGCAAAGTATGTACATAGAAGCATTTGGAAACTGTTTATATGCCTTGAAAACACATTGTTTTGGAGTTCAACAATTAAGTCCACATTTCTGATTTTTTTTCAGTCTGTGTCAAAAACATGGTTCTAATTACTGGTTGAGTCATAAACCTGCTTCATCAATTACGTTAACTTTAGACAATAGACAAAAATCCTAAACTTGATCGCTTTGAAAAGTAACACCACAGCTTGTGTCATCAACACGCAAGATTTCAGGTAGGGTACAATGGGGGCAAAAGGCACACTTTAAGGAAAATTGTCTTTTTCTGGTCACAAAATGTATCAAGAGCGAGAGATTAAAAAAAAGCTTTTTATTGAATATTAATGGAGCAAAATAATTTATGCGAAAATAAATAATAACAGAAGGTTGGTTTGATTAAAATTACGTTTTGTAAATCAGGTGGCGAGGGGGCCGCACTTGGGGTAAAAAGCCGGGGTTTGCAGTGATATCATGTAAATATAGAGACAATATTTACAGGGAAAAGTTTGTCAACAGATGCAAATAGTTTTGAGACAGCAAGATGCTTTTTTAAGTCACAAACTCAATAAATAATGCTTTAAAATAACCACTTCATGAAAGGCTGCATAATTTCAATCAATCAACCAATATTTATTTATAAAGTACATTTAAAAACAACCATGGTTGACCAAAATGCAATACCAACCCTGCGATTAGTGGCCGACCCGCTCTACTAACTGAGCCACAGCCGCCCAAAACAATCCACATTTCAACAGACATAATAAGGGGTGGGGTTACTCAACCAATGGCGTGAGTTGGGGACAGGACTATCTTTTTGTTCGAACAACAACAGACCTTGGGAGCATTCGGAAAACACTTTGAAAACAAAGTTTATTGCTGCAATTCTGTTTGTTGGTGCAGAACGCAGTCCTGTCTGAAGGGTATAAACAGTATATGGCTATCCTGGACTAAACGGTATAGAGGAAAATCTCATTTTTACAACTGATATACGATATATCGGGCAGACGATTAATTGGCTGATATTGGCCATTTTGGGATCATCTGCTTCAGCTAGTATCTGTGCATGATTATATATCATATTATGTGCATTATATCAGACATATGGTGTCTGCCATTTAAAAAAAACACCATGTCACAGACAATGTATAAAGTCCAGCCCGCTTAAACTTATAAAGGGCTGCGGGGGTGTGCAGTACACCAGCATTGACCCAGCACTGTGAGTCCCATAGTAGCGCAGTACAGAACAGCATCACCGACTCCTCCCTTTAGATGAACTGGCATTCCATTAGCCGGCTAAACTGCAAGAAATAACATTATTAAAAGCACTTAAGCTGCGTACACACTGCCAGTGACATCGCGCGTGACAGCGACACCATCCCATTCAATTTCAATGAGAGCACAGCGACTTCCGGCGACACGAGCTGTCGCGACCGTTGGCGACTAGATGTGGGCGTGTCCAAAGATGCAACAAAGTTGAGACAAGTTCAACTTTATTCAAATGAAGAGCGACTTACGGAAGCGACAGCCAATAGGAGAGAAGACGGGAGAGCTCACGTGATCCTTCTCTCTCTCTCAGCTCCTGCAGTAACGATGGATGAAAGACTAATTCTTGCTGTTAGCAATTTTCTAGTGCTCTATGATACGTCTCTTCCCACGTACAAGGACATTTTTAAGAAAAATACTGCGTAGAAAGGTGTCTGACTCCGAGATTGAATGGTTTTGTGGACCCAGACAGACCGGCGTTTGCGTTTTCGCCGCAGATAAACAGCCGCTATGGCAAAGAGCAACGCCTTGTTTCTCATTCATCTTTGATATAAAGCATTTTATATACTGATTCCATTTATATTTAGTCTTTTCCCTCCAAAATGTTTGTTTTTAGTGGCAAGAAAAGCGATTCGCTGTCAACAGCAATGGAATGACATCCGTGAATGTCATTTATAAACGTTACTAGGCAACCAGTAGAGGGAACGCCCACTAGCGACTTCACCGCCAGCCACTGGCGACCTGCAGCGACAAAGTCTCTGGCAGTGTGTATGCAGCTTTATACGCTGCATTTTAACCCTTAAATGATTGGGTGTTTCGCCAAACATTATTACACACCTCGGGTGTTTAGTAACCCGTTACATATTTTTGGACATACATAAATGGATCTACAAAATGGCCAGATAGTGTCAAACTTTCAAAATATTTTCAATTATTACGTATTTTCTCTGGCACTTTTTGAGTCTCAATAGACAGATTTTCAGTTGTACTTCCAATTGACAATAACCAAATCATACTGTTCATGTGTTACACTTGCTATAGTTTACTTCCACATTGCTGCTTCATCAAACAGCAATGTCAAATGTAAATCTAGTCAATCACAGACACATCAGCACCACTTTGAGTAAGAAACAGCATGTATGTTATGTATGTGTACACGTCACACATAGTATGTGATACTGATAATTCACCAATGTCACACAGAAAATCAATGTGACATAGTCATCATTTGTATGAATATTGTACTCATTTGTCTTGTAATAAATAAATAAATATATAGCCTGTGATGGTAATCTTATCTAGATATGAAATAATGATAAAAATATAATTTATGAAGTGCAAAAAGTGACACTATTACATACCTCGGGCCTCTAATGACCTTATACACTTTTGGTAATTAAGCACTTGTAAAAAATATATTTTCTGCACTTTTGCCTCTTTTTGTCACACTATACAGAAGAGAAAAGTTGAGGAACACCAAAGAGGTGTGGGCAAAAAAATGAATGAGGTGCAGAGGATTGAATGAGGTCCCGGGTCACTTAAGACACGAGGTATGCATTAAAAGGTTAAAGTGATCGTTCACCCAAAAATGAAAATTCTCTCATCATTTACTCACCCTCATGCCATCCCAGATGTGTATGACTTTCTTTCTTCTGCTGAACTCTCTTCTTTTAAGTGAGCCCTACATTTACAATAAATGATTGAATGTATGGAAATTGTCAGGAGGGGAAATGTGAGCAACGGGATTGTGAGCGCCACCTGTGTTCAGGAGAGGAACTGTTGTTTTACTGCATGCGCGATTAGATGGCTAGCTTGCTAGATGTTTTGGTTATATAATACAATTTTATATAATAAAAATGGTACATTTTTGGTTCTGTTTTGTTTTGAAAATGCAATAGTCAGACCTTTTGGAGTTGTAGTGAATCTATTACATCAACAACATACACTAATGTCGTGGAATCAGAGCTAAATGCTAATAGCTCAAAGCTAACAGTGTACATCTGAATTAAATGTGTTCTTGACACTCAACAACAAGGGACCAGGTGTTGAAATGTCCTTTCCTAACGTGTTTTGGTCTTTCAAGAGACCCATCTTGATTTAAACACACATGTACTGTAGATTTATTTGCTTATAGTGCTATAATATTGCACAAAATATAGATATATACTTGACTGAAAGTGTCATGTAACAGTTACGCATCAGTGCGTTTAGCACAGGAATCTTCATAAAGGATTCACGATCATGAAACTTTTAGCAAACACCACATTTACAATTTAACCAGCATTTGAGGTCAACGTGAAACACCGTTCACAAAAAAAATGTCACTTTTCACATTCTTTTTTTATTTTGATCTCAAAATCGTAACCTTTCTTTCTCTGTCCTTGTTTACTGGCATCCAGTGTTCAACAACCTCATGTTTGTCTTAATGTCTTTAATCATAGACTGTAGGCACATGCATATGCCAGCAGACTACAGATCTTTGTGCTTCTTCAGCCCGGTTTAATAGATCTGCAACACGTTCAGTCTGTGCTGTAGTTTCCAGGTCTCACGGTCACCTCAGATGTGGAGGTATGTTATAATGAAGCTGGAGCACATCTGAATTAAATTCTCAGCACGGCTATCGATTCACATGGAGCACAACATTCTCTGTGGATGAAAACAGGGAATCCTTATCCCGACACACAATCCCAATGACCCCCTCAAATCCAAGGCTGACTTCATGTGCTTTTGAGCAGCCAAGTACACGCATGGTAAAAATATCAATGATTTTATGTTGCCTTTCTGGGAATCTGAGCCTTATCTCACGAGTGATGTCATCAGCACGATGCCAAAGTCTGTTATTACGCACGGATTACGCATACAAAATGAATGCTGTCAATTTGTCGTCTATAGGCTGCTGTACAAAGGAATTAATTGAATTAGCAATCTCTTGATACTGACACAGAAAACAGCAACAGGATCTTTTAAGAATCTCTATACATCTGCTTTTGGGTCCGTGACATACGAGGAAAAGGCAACATCTATTAAACATCTGCTTTACAATCCCTACCTTCTTAGAAACCTTTGGATTCACGTGCGTTTCATACGTTTCTGGGAAAGTTTGTTCCATTTTAATTGAATCCCAGTTGATGAAGGAACTTGAACACTTCTTAATCATTAGTTTCAAAAGTTTTCAAAGATATTTGCAGTTATGGCCATTAATAATTGGTAATCATTGTAACTTTTGCACAATTCAAGCAACGATACTAGAAAGATTCGCCAAAATAATAAAAAAAATAGTCCTACAGCTAAAAGGACAATTTATTCTAACAAACAACACATTTTTATACAGAATAATTTATATTTCTGGAATATAGAATAAAATAAGTGATTTGACTAAATGACGAGTGGAATGGTTCTTTTTGCAAAAAAACATGTTTAAAGTGATGCACTCTAAGTCTATGTTCCAGTGCATAAATGTAAACACACAATCGATTTTTCAAATGTGTAAGTGTAAATGATAGTCTGTTTAATCGACAGCATGTAGTATAGACTGTCCATAGAACTTATCTTGCATTGAATCCATTATTTTTGGAGTAATATCAAATTCCATCTCTATGGGAACTGGTATCCAAAATGGGTCTTTTTTTTACAAATAATTCTTTATAATCTTATATTTAAAATCTTTTTTTTAAACAATTATTTAAAAGTTTGTTCATCAATAAGTATATTTGATGATGCAGGTCTGCCAGAGTTTGCACTAAATAGGCTTTTCTTCAAGGAATATGTTATAAATTGTTATTCATACATTAGGTTTCCTGATATCCAGTATTACTTAGAAGATAATTGTGTAATAAACAAAACATTAGTACTGAACATAACAATAAATCATATTTCTAGGTACCTGGGATGCAGCCTGGTGTATGGTGCACTTGCACTGTCAAATAACAATTATATATATATATATAAACAATACTGTTTATGTATGTGTGTGTGTGTGTGTGTGTGTGTGTGTGTGTGTAGGCTATACACACACACACACACACACGCATACATACACAAATTATATTTCAGAATCTGAAGACAAAATAATATATATTTATTTAGTGGAATCACATTCTGTGGCATTTGATCCAAAACATTTGCAGGAACCCTCCACAAGCAGTTTTATAAAATAAAACATTAGCGAAATGGTAAATGGAAAAATAAATATGAATGGAAAAACAGGGTTAGCGAAAATGTGCAAAGAAAAAAAACAAACGTGCTAAGATCTGTCCTTTGTCCATTTGTGTGAGTGTCAGCTGTACAAATGGAAGATTTGACATACGATATTTACAACTCAAATATAATAGGGTTTTTTTTCCGAAATGTTCAATTGCTTTATTTTGCAGTGCAAATGATTTCAGATTTTATACAGTTCTGTAGTGCTTAGACCAATTCCAGTGCCACATTACTGAGTCCGTCTTAGCTCTTTTCTCCAGTTATAGAGCTGCAATCTGCAGTTTTCCTCAGTTCAATTTTCATAGACTGGCTCTCGGAGCGCGACGTCGAGGACGGACCAAAGACCACTTTCCCAGTTTTCATACCTTTTGACATGGGGATTCGTGTTGCTGTGGAGCGAGGTGACTGCACATCTGTTCCATGCTGAAAAAAGACAATGCAAACATTTTTGTATATTAGCCAAAAATATACAAATGTTTTACATTTTAAGAAAAAAATGTCAGTACTTTATATTTCATTTGAAAATTGCTAACAACTTCTATCATCACAAGTGAGATTTTCTCAAACTAAAAAAAATAAGATATTTTTTGTTATCAGATATTTTGTCAAGTCAAGTTTTATTTGTATAGCGCTGTGGCAGGGTGGAAGGCGGACCGGGTCGTGATGATACACACCCGGTCCCGTATCAGGCTAATCAAATCTCCGAGAGGGATAAAGGCCGATGGCAGACGGTGGTGCGACGAGAGAGAGATCATTTACGGACATGTCATTTACTCTTTATGCAGATACTCAGATTCAGTATATTTTCAGCAACTCATGCATGAGTGCCACGTTTTTAGATGCTGTGTCATTTCATGAAGATATTACATATTTTAAAAACCTGTTTTTCTGGTCATTTTTTGAGTTGCATCTAAAAAAAAATTAGCACAAGAATGTGGTCGTTATGAAAGGCCCATAATATAGATATATATCCAAACTCTTTAGACAATGTTTCTCTCACAGTACTACACACTTCTAAATGTATAACAGTAAGACAGGATGTTAAATATAATGTCTGGTACTCACGACAGATTGAGTTGATCTTGAAGGAGCCGAGGTGATGGGGGTAATTGTAATGCTGCTGGTCACCTTGCCCTGGGTTGAGTTAGCGGGAGTCTGTCGAGGAGAGCGGAAAACTGTTCCTGTAGACATATCTGAACTTACACCAGTAGGCCAGACCATTACTGTTCCACATCTGTCATCTTGAGGTTTCTTAAACCCAGGTGATCCTAGATGGATATGGATCTTGTTGTCTTCTGTGGTGATAATATTGGAGTTGTATTTCCGGATGGGCATTGGAACGGTCTGCTTTTCAGGGGTCAACTTAAACACAGCCCTGCCCATGGTCATCTCTTTGGGTTCTGGGGAGCCACACACCTGGGAGACTGGTGTTGCACTAACAGTGATGATGGACAGAGGTGAGGTAGGATGTTCTTTGCCTTTTTCTAGAGATTTAGCTCTGGAGATGGTCGTGATTGTGACTGGAGACTTTGGTTTTTCAGGTCCAGTTGCCCCTTCATTGGTCTTGGGCTTTGGCAGCATAGAAGTAGGCACGATTGTTATCTGTGGTTTCTGGAGTCCAAGAGTTGGTATGATGGTGGCACTGGAGAAGAAGTCCTCAGCACATTGGCTGGTGATCTCCAATCTGGCCGTGCTGTTTTTATGGTTTGGAGTCACCTTAATATGGAGAGGCTGACCTGTTTTCCGAGATATGGATAATTCTGGTGATGATGGAGATGTTGTTCCATTGACCTGTTGGGTTGTTTGGTCTGATAGATGCTCCTGTGTGATAGTAACAGCCTCTTTCTTTTTCATCCAAGGGGTCCACGATTTTCTCATCCCCAAATCTGCAGATGCTGGTGGATAACGGTCCAGCACAGTTGGTTTCTTGAGACCTTTCTGTCTCAAATTGCTCATAAGGTGATTTTCCTCCAAAACGGATTTCTGAATGAACACAGCCGGAGACTCGTCCTCCATGTGTTCAATGATATCTCCATCAGTCTGTACTGCAGTGGAAGCCAGAGGAACGTCCACAATTCTCCTTCCATTCATGCTGGGTCTAAGGGCACGGCTGTAGCGTTTAGTGGCTTCCAGCTCTTTGGTTAGCTTGAAGACTTCTTGACTCAAGTTATTCTTTTTATCGTCCTCTTCAATGAACCTCTGTTGGAGAACCATGTAGTCCACTTGAAGCTGTGAAAGCTGATCCTCCGTGTTCATGAGCTCATGAATCTTCTCCTTTAGAGCTTGGACATCGGCCTGAAGATCTCTCGTTTTGGCCTCCTCTATCTTGCAACGTAATCTCAATTCGGCTTCTTGGCTTACCAACTCGCCTTTTTCTATGGCCTTGTTCTTGGTGATCTGCATCTTCATTTCTTCCAAGAGTTGGAACAGTGTGTTGGCTTTGTCTTGCTCAGTTCTAAACTTCTTCTCAAGCGTGTCATACTCGTCCTCTGTCTTCAACAAATCGCCCTCCACAACCTCAAGCTGTTTCAGGCGGTTCCTAAGTCTATCGATCTCCTGTGTGAGTTCCTTTACCTTGTTGTCCTCATTAGAATATCCAACCTTGTCCATATATGCTCTGTTTCGACAATATTCCCACTCTGTTTCAACTTTCTCATCCATATCACTTTGCATCTGACCTATCTTTGCACTCCTTTTCTCTTCTTCACTTGCAAGTTTAGTCTTCAGGTCCTCTTTTTCTTTGGTATGAGTGGATACTTTCATCTCCATCTCTGACTTTAGTTTAAGAAGCTTTTTACTCTCCTCAATCAGCTTTTCCGTCACCTCCATGACTTTGCACTGCTCAGCTTTAAACAGTTTGTTTATCTCTTCACTTTTCTGCTCCTCCTGTTTGATTCGCTCGGCCATGTTCTTTCTCTCATCTATTAGGATCACTGTAAATGACTTTAGTTTTGTCAAGTCATCCTTTAAACTCATCTCAGCCTTTTCCAGTCTCGTCTCCGAACACTCGAGTTCTTTGATGTGGGATTTGAATGATTCTAGCTCACAAGCCAAGTTCTTCGTCAAGGTCCTTTCTCTCTCCAGGTTGGTGTGAAGCTGAGCACACTCCGATTTGCTCACATTAAAAGCTCCCTCCAGTTTCTCCAGGTCCACCATCCTATTCTGCAGTTTCTCCATGTCCAGTTTAATTTCACGACTGTGGTTCTCCTCATCCTGAAGCCTCCTTTTTAGCTCTTTGCACTGTGATTCTGTTTTCATGATCTCCTCGTCCTTGCCCTCCATCTCTAGCACTCTCTTTCGAAGGTTCTCCAGCTCAGCCATGAGGCTGGAGTTTCCACACTCCCCTCGGCTTATTTTATCCCGCAGGTGTTGCAGGTCATCCTCGGATTTCTGCAGGGTGCGATTGGTCTCTTCCAGCTCCGCAATCCTGCGCGACAGGCTGTCCAGTTTCAGGCGCATCTGTCGGCTTTCAGACTCCTGTTTGGCCAGCTTGGTGGTCATCTCCTCATGTTCCTCAACAAATTTAGAGGTCTTATGTTCTAGGTCCAGCTCCAACCTCTGGATCCTCTGGCTGTCTTCTTTAGCTTTGCTGTTGTCGATCTCTATCGTTTGTTCCCTTTCATGAAGCTTCTTGTTGAGGCCCTCGATCTTCTCCTTCTGATGGTCAATCTGCTCAATATGAAGCTGCCTTTCATCCAACAGCATGAGTGAAAATGATTTCAGCTTGACCAGCTCCTCGCGAACTTTCTCAAGATGTTTGCTGTGATCTTTGTCCTTGCGAGCCTGGTACGCTTTCTCTTGATCCAACAGTCTCTTGAGTCTTGTGGAAATAAAGAAAATTGGAGATGAAACTGGTTCATTCTCATTCACAATAGAAACTACCATAAAAGATAATCAGTAACAATAAAAGGAAAACATAAGCAACATAAACCATGTAGTATGATCAAATATTACATAACTCTTTACAGTATCAAAGCTGATGTGTTTAATGTTTTCAATGTTCAAATTATTTCTCGTGTCAAAGATTAATCAACAATAAGTAAGCCATTTGTAGGTTGATTTCACCTAAAAGTAATACTGTGGAGCTATGTAAACATTCAACTGTTAGTTTGAGTGACCTGTCCAGACACACCATCATTGAAATGATCAATAGTGGGATTTCAAGGTGGGACTATCTATTTGTGCAACCAGAGGAAGTCAGGGGATTTTATTGTTATGTTAAAATGGCTGTTTCCAACATTGTGAGAGAGAGAGAGAGTATGAATAGTTTCAGAATGTAAGCTGTATGGTTATGAGGAAAGATAATATGAGAAGAACAAAGAAAGGGGTCGGATCAGTGCCTGAACACTTCTGTGATTCTCTCTGACAGCAGTTAACGTGCATTTCACGCTTGAATGAGGAGAGCGTTTTAATAGCTTACGAGCAGTTTGGCATGTCAACTGTGAAAAGTTCCCACCTTGATAAAAGTCCACCAGCACATCACAAGCGTTGAGTTTGTGCTAACAATGACACTTGAAGGAAAGCCAACGATGCTGGTGAATGTTTAGACTGATCTAGCTCTGAGGGAGTCTCTGTGCTCAACATGTTCGTTGCAATATAAGGGCCAGACACTGCTAAGAGGTTCATTTTCTTCATAACTCCATGATCTCATTTCCTTCTGCTTTGTCAGCATGCACGATTGAGAATTTTACAGTACTTACATACTATAACATTTCCAAGTTTCTTGCTGCACAATCAATAATTAATCCATCTGTTAAACCTTTCCCATTTGCATTCAATAAAAAAATAGTTTCTAGCTGGGAAGCAGTCCATGTAGGTTCATGCCTAACATGTTTTGAAGTGCAGAGTTTCAGCTACTCTATAGAGACACTCACAGCATAATTGAAAGCTTACCTGAATTAGCCATCACATTCCAAACATGTCATCCAGTCACCAGTGAAAGATGAATGTGGTGTGAAAGAGCACTGCGCCACTAACTGATGATATCATCCTCCAACACAATACTGTTCTGCCCTTGTTTGGGCAAAAGAGGAGGAGCCAACAGAGAGCTTTTCATACATTCTTTTTCAGCTTTCCTCTCCTTTTCTTTTCCCTGAGTCCGAAGTCAGGATATTGTTTTAGGAAACAGTCAATTAGACCATTGGCCAATGTATCATTTCAAGGGTCATCTTTCCATTTCACATATATAAGTGTCCAAAATGACCCAATTACTTACTTTCTTACTTGAAACCCAGTGTTCCCATGGGAATGGACAACAATGTGAGGGAAACGTTTTGTTTTGTGAGAGAACAATGTCACTCTCTCTCTCTCTCTCTCTCTCTCTCCCTCTTGTACACAAATGTACAGAGGATGCAAATCACACCAAAAATAAATAAATAAATAAAAGGCAATATAGAAACTTAGAGGACAAAGAAAAAGATTATGCCTTTTAACTGAACAGTATTTTTGGTTGATGTGAATGTGTAGGGTACTACTATTTAAATAAATAATATTTGAAAATGGACCAAATAATTTCATTATTTAATTATAATGATATGGTTGGTATGCTCAGAATTTGATGAAAGCTGGGAAATTCTTCTGAAAATGTCCCATGTTGTCATCAGATCTGCTGTGACACGTGGAACAAGTGGCTTTTAAATCATAAATAATGTGAATGGTGATAAAATGACATCATCGTTTGGTACCTAAAGTACTATTAGTGTTCCTGTGCCGAATCAAATTACAGCCTGAATGAAAACGAACTACCAGATCAAAGCAGAGCCATCTAGTTTTTAACAGCCATTTCATATGTACTTTAAATAAGTGGCGTTTTCTACGGCAAGTATCAGGATTACTATTCAGTTTATACAGTACAGTATGCAGTAGAGTTAGTGATTTAAAAAAAAACAAAGTAAGTAATTGGGTCATTTTGGACACTTATTTATGTGAAATGGAAAGATGACCCTTGAAATGATACATTGGCCAATGGTCTTGGCGGTGTTGGGGCTTGTACCCCCGACCTACTGGTCAGTAACCAGAGCCTTAACCGCTGAGCCACCACTGCCGATAGTTTTCGCATATCCCAACTAAGCTGGGGTCAGAGCGCAGGGTCAGCCATGGTACAGCACCACTGGAGCAGGTGGGGTAAAGGGCCTTGCTCAAGGGCCCAACAGTGGCATCATGGCAGTGTTGGGGCTTGAACCCCTGACCTTCAGGTCAGTAACCCACAGCCTTGCCCACCAAGCCCCCATACTGCCCCTTAGTATAAATTAAGCATCGTCAAACACACTCTTTCCTCTGCTTTGTTTCCTTATTGTAGGTTTAACACGTCAAATGCTGCATTTACATTTTTAACAAAGCACTCTTTAACTGTTGAAAATAAAATCAGCAGCGTCAGTCTTGCAGTAAGCTACGCCAGTTAAAGAATAAAACCAGTCCCCCCTTTTTCAGATTCCAGTCTGTAAATCTCAATGAGTGAATACAAGGAGAAAAACAGGAAGTGTAAATGTTGTGTGAAAGAGAGAGCGGTAATTTGAAGAGGAATTGAATTACGGATGCAGCAGTGTTATATTCCTGGTGGGATTCCCCGCCGTCGCCCGGCCGTTTATTTGCAGGTGCCGTGGTGCTGCTGTGACCTCACCTGCTATGCATCTCTAAAATGAGAGAATTATGGAGGAATGTGTGCACGCACGGGCTGGAGATGAGCATGATAACTGCAAGACAGGGGCTCTGAAAGATGCCATTGCAAAACACATAATATATTCCATATTTCTCACGTTTTCAGATTTTTAATCATGTATTTTTTTTAATGGTTCATCAGACAAATGTGCTTGAGTTTAAAAACACAGTACAATTAACTTGAATAATAAATGATATTGCCTACAAAGTTTGGAAAATTAGATATCTTTAAGATGTTATAGTTTAATAACAAGCAGAAGCAGACATTTTATACCTACTTCAGTTATAGTACTAAATAAGGTAAAAATCGATGTATTTTGGAAGATTTTTGGAAGGGTTTTTAGGTTTCTGATAGCAATATTTTTACTTGGTTTTAATTATTTATTTTTATTTCTATTTTGATAGATGGTCTATGGTGACTAGCAGAACCAGATAATTTATACCTACTTCAATTATAATACTAAATAATAAGAGGTAAAATCAATGTATTTTGGGAGACAGAATATGTATAATATATATATATATATATATACACACACACACACACACAAACATATATATATATATATATATATATATATATATATATATATATATATATATATATATATATATATATATATATATATCATGTAGGTCCCCCTCATGCCACCAAAACAGCTCTGACCCATTGAGGCATGGACTCCACAAGACCTCTGAAGGTGTCCTGTGGTATCTGGCACCAAGGCGTTAGCAGAAAATCCTTTAAGTCCTGTAAGGTCCATGGATTGGACTTGTTGGTCCAGCACATCCCATAGATGCTCAATCGGATTGAGATCTGAGGAATGTACTTATTCCTACTTTCTATGAGTTTTCAAATGTTACATTTGCCAGTATTTCTCGCTCACCCATACTTTTGAACTTCTTAAGATTAAGATTCAACTTTATTGTCATTGTGCAGGTACAGAGCCAATGAAATGCAGTTGTTTTCGCATATCCCAACTAAGCTGGGGTTAGAGCGCAGGGTCAGCCATGAAACAGTGGATAGGGTCAAGGGCCTTGCTCAAGGGCCCAACTGTGGTATCTTGGCAGTGCTGGGGCTTGAACCCCCAACCTTTCGTCCAGTAACCCAGAGCCACCGGTGCGCCACCACTGGCCTATTAGTAAGTATCAAAATCAGATCAATTATCCATTGCACTTTTAACGAAGAAAACAAAGAAATGCTGTCCCAGTTACAGTTATCATTACAACATGAACACATTTCAGAGAACAATTTTAGAGTTTCATCTGAAGTTAAGATGAAATGGAAGCCACACTAAAGTTTCGACAGTACAGTAGGTGTCCCGTGTACCGGAATACGGGCCGTTCGCCGGGGTGAGTGGTCGTTTCTCCGCTTCTATTCCTGTGTAAACGAAATTAAGGAACACTTAGGACTAATTTTAGCTATCCTAGCTAACATGATTTTCGTATGGGTCTTACCTTTAAATTATGTATCGGGTCCATGGAAAAACACGGCATCTTCACAGCTGGAAGATATTAATTGCACTGAAATGTTGTTTCCCTATTCTCCATTGAAGTGACAAGAGTGTTGGAATTTCCACAAAAATTATTAAATGTATTTTTATCGTTTCATGTCAGGAGGAACGTTTTTGTTGTTGTTATAAATAAATAATTGTAATCCTGCTAGTAATCCCAATTTTTACCAAATGTAACTTTAATCTGAATACGTTGGGTTTATATGTAACTGTAACAGATTACAGTTACATATTTTTGTATCCTGATTACATGACGTCATTACAAGTATTCCATTACTCCCCAAACCTGAATAGAGTACTAAAATATTTCATTTAAAGTCATT
The DNA here is from genome assembly GCA_032164185.1 of Moxostoma hubbsi. Classification (NCBI taxonomy): domain Eukaryota; kingdom Metazoa; phylum Chordata; class Actinopteri; order Cypriniformes; family Catostomidae; genus Moxostoma; species Moxostoma hubbsi. The sequence continues at coordinate 3,265,224 of JAVLUX010000022.1, read as the reverse complement.
TTTGAGTTAAAAATCAGACTTTTATCAAAATTCCAGGTGGTAAACAGGATGTCAGAGCACCATGACTGTGGTCTACCACCATACGGGTCTTATCAGCTGAACGTGAATGATCTCATTGTCTCGTTCTGGAACTGTTTGGATTTTTTAGTTACGAGTCACCTGATTTCACACAGATAGATATACTGATTAATATTTAATTTGCCTGTACTTCAGGAAACAAGAACTCTATCGTAATTATAATTAAACCAGAAACAAAAATACATGCAATGATGTTATTTGATGTAATATTCTCTCATTTTAGTTACTGTAACTGCAGTGTTGATGGACAACTGTTCCATCGCTTCTGTACAGACTGAAATTAATAAGAATTCTCCATAATAAACATCTAAATTGCAGAAATCCTTCTCCTAATCAGTATCTTTCTACTATCGCCATCACCTTACAACAAAGTTGTATTGGTTAACAGTAGTGAACTTCTTTAGTTAACACGAACTAACAATGAACAATCCTTTTACAACAGTTATTATAGGACATTGTTCATTTAAACATATTGTATCCATATAGATTTTTAAAAATGTAAGTTTAAATGCTAACATGACAATTTACATGAATTAACACTAACCAAGATTAATGAATACTGTAAACAAAAATAGTGTTCATTGTTAGTGCATGCTGTCGCCTCACAGCAAGAAGGTCGTGGGTTCAAACCCCGGTTGCCCTGGCCTTTCTGTGTGGAGTTTGCATGTTCTCATGGATGGATGTTAGTGCATGATACATTATATGCATGAACTAATGTGTAAGTCCTGTAAAGTGTTACCGTAAACATTCTTAAAACAAGATTAATTTAATGTGAGAAGCAAAACTGCATTAATGCATTTTATTCTACCATAAATACTGTAAAATGTAAATAATATGTTTAATTTCCCATTGCGTCAATGAAAAGGAGATTTTCTTCGTGAGACCCATCCTTTTATTTAATCAGCTGTCCTAACTGGCTATTCATTATGTAAATTCAAGCTCATCTCTTCAATGTGAGGAGCAGCTAGAAAACCGGTTGACCTGCAGAGCACCCTATGATGTCATTTGTGTTCAGTTGAGTCTATACAGGTCCAAATATAGTACAGAAGGTCTAATCACTGAGCTCTAGAGGGCCTCACTCTGTTTATTCTGGTCTACAGAGGGCTTCACTTTCTCAGAGGACCTCCACACTAACGACAGGGCTCTTTGAAGCTTCCATCCCTTCATCCGCCGCTACAGAACTCCTTGTGTGATGTAAACCAGCCTTTGGTTACCAACAGAATCATGTGCAATTCAAAAAAATATGACGAGGATACACCAATTCACACAAACAGTACATTCATTTCTCCTCTCCTCACCTCTCTCGTTCCTGTTCCAGAAGGTTGGTAAAGTCGTCACTTTTGTTCATGAAGTCGACGTGTTTGCGTTTTTCACTCTCCAGTTCTGTGACTGTCCGTCGGTGGCATTTTTCTGCCAACAGCAGCTGTTCAAGCATTCGTCTGTATGTCTCCCGTTGTTTTTCCTCCAAACGGTCCAACTTTAGAGAGAGATTGATTATAGTCATCATCATTATAGTTTAACATACAAACAGAAGATAAACGCTTCAATACACATGTGAGACAATATACTGAACTGGGAACAGAAAGTTACGAAATGGACAAATGCCCACCTAGAATATAAGAGATTATATAGATTTATAAAATAGTTCAAAAAAATGAAAAAATTCGGATTTCTGAAAGTGTGAAAGACCCGCACTTCTCTGTTGTTAAGGACAATTTGGTCAAAAATATTTAGGCAAAAACTTGGCCCACTCATTTTTATTGAGGCCCACCCAAAAGTAATTTCCTGGCTATGCCCTTGACTTTAAAAATGTTGAAATTAACATTAACTAAGATTAATAAATGCTGTTATTCTTAGTTCACTAATGTTAAAAAATGGAACGTTATTGTAAAGTTTTACTGAATTATCTTTATTTTAGGGCCCATACCGACTGATATGTATGATTATCTGCATTTACTTCAAATAATTAGTCTGCATTAATTTAATAAAACAATTATAATCAATTGACAGCTCTAGTATTTATACATAATAGTAGCTTTTGTTGTGTTTCCTTTATGCAGATTTTAATTAAAACATCATTGTATTACTGATTTTTGTACTATAATAACGGTAAAAAATCATGTAAATTTGTGGGTATTAAACAAAAGAGAGAGGGGTAGAGAGAGAGAGAGAGAGAGAGAGAGAGAGAGAGAGATAGAGAGAGAGAGAGAGAGGTAGACAAGCATCCAACAGAAGCCCTACACACTGAATTCTGCAAATTAATTCTCAAATTACAAAGAAAAACACCCAATAATGCATGTAGGGCAGAATTAGGACGATTCCCATTGATCATTAATGTACAAAAAAGATCTCTAAAGTTTTGGATGCATTTAAAATCAAGTCCCACAGAGTCGCTTCATTATAAAGCGCTACAAACCCAAGAACTGAACCCTGAAAACAGTCCCGTCAGTCAGCTGGTCCTGAGACTTACTAACCCGGTTAACAGTACTAACAGTAACCAGCCTCAGACCAGCACTGCTTTACAACCAAACATCAGAATCAATCAGATCAACAAACAATCTCACATCAACTATCTGGAACATTGGGATCAAGAAACAATTCAAAGCAAATTACAATTCTATCAGACTCTAAAATCAAAGTATGAATTGGAAGAATATCTCGTGACTGTCAGAGATCCAAAGCAGAGACAGATCCTGAGCAAGTACAGGCTCGGTGAGCACAGTCTCACCATCGAGAGAGGCAGACACAGGAACACATGGTTACCCAGAGAAGAAAGGGTGTGTGCTCACTGTACGACAGGTGAGGTCGAGACAGAGGTGCACTTTCTACTCCACTGCCCAAAATTCAAAGAGACCAGAGACATTTATATGAATAAATTAGCAAACATCATTAACAAATTTAAAATCAGGACAGAACAAGAACAAATGAATATAATACTTGGAGAGGGACACACAGCAGCACTGGCGGCGAGATACGTGTTGACGTGTCACAGTCTGAGGGACAGCGGGTGAATCTGTGTCATGTGTTTTACCCCCGTGTGTCACCCCAATGTCCACCACAGTGACCCTCATATGTATGTGTGTATTCATTTATGTGTCAGTTCAATGATTTAAACACTGTGGTCTTCAGCAGTTCTGAAGCTGTTTTTATATATTTTTTTTTTTTTATATATATATATTTTTTTATATATATTTATTTCTATTATTTATTTTTATATTTGTCAAATGTACTAATTATAGATTAAGGTGTAGTTCTATTTTTACACAGCCTCTGCTTTGGCAATATTGTATTGTTTACATTCATGCCAATAAAGCCCCTTTGATAGAGAGAGAGGTAGAGAGAGGGAGAGAGATAGAGAGAGCGAGAGAGAGAGAGAGAGAGTGTGAGAGAGAGAGAGAGAGAGAGAGAGAGAGAGAGGTAGAGAGAGAGAGAGAGAGAGAGAGAGAGAGAGAGATAGCACATGTGTCCTCCTAACCTCTATCATGGGTATCTCATACACGTCATCTCTCCTCATGTCATTGCTGGTCATCAGACTGTCTCTCTGTAGAGCTTGAAGAGGTTTGATCGGAGCTGCAGAACCGTAATGAGCTTCTAGAACTTCAGGCCGTGTTCTCTCAGACTGCAGCATGTGGATAATGTCTTCACGCGCCTAACAGAATATAACAAATATATCATATAATATATATTTATATATGATTTTATATATAGTAATGGTAATAATATACTTCGATATCTATACCGTAGTACTGAATGATTATCATATTTCTGCAAAACTTACAAAAACCATAGTCCAAACTGTCACAAAATGATAATATTATAGTACGTTTTAGTTAATGCTGGCAGAAAACTGCTAGAGAAGATGTCATAGAGTTAATTGAATGAAAAGTGAATGCATTAGGTATCATGAACAATCAATGCACTATATATATATATATATATATAAATGCTCTAAAATGAATGTTCATTGTTAGTTCATTTTAGCGTTTCATCTTTGGCAATTATAGTGTATTTGTCAACTGACAACTTGCTTTGAGGTATTACATAAATTAGAATACATTTAAAATGTATATTTAATTATGTAAATATAAGTATGATTGTGTTTCTCATACTTTTCATATGAAAATGACTTTCTCACTCTACACCACAAGAGGGAGCTGTATGCTTTGAAAGTCACTGAATCAAACATGCAACAATAACTTTGTGTAGTACTGTTTAGCATATATTATATACTGCCTACTTATAAAAATAGTACGTAAAACAGTATAAATATGCAAAGATTTACTTTTCAAACTGTAATATGTTATATTGCTGTGACATGACCTCATAACATTGCATGTATAATTTGAGTACTAAGCGGCGCCCAATAATCATCATCATCATTGCATAAAAAAAAAAATATATATATATATATATATATATATATATATATATATATATATATATATATATATATATATATATATATATATATATATATATATATATATATATATATATATATATGTAAAAAAAAAAAAATAAGGGAAAAAAAATGTCAACTCTTGCCTGTCTGATCAAATAATAAGTCAATAAGATGATGTAAAAAATCATGGTCGATGACAATCATAGTAAAGATATATATTCTCACGCTGGTTCTCGCCTCCTCCTTTCCATGAATCCCTTTACACTCCTAATGCATCATGGTAATGAGAATTGATTGTCTATGTATAATATCAGGCCTCACCTGAACTTCTCCCTCCATGACTCCCAGTAGATGAACGAGATATTCTTTAGACAGATCCATGAGTCCAGCTTTTCTGTTCTTTTCCTGTATTTCATGAGGGTTCTGAGGCACTTTAACCGTTCCAGAAACATCCGTCTTCTTGTCACTGCGCTCTTTCTCATTCTGAGCATTGCATTTCTTCTTCACCTGCACCTGTATGCATCCTTCCTTCTCTGTGTTGTGGATTTTAGTGAGCGGCTTGGGTGGTCTGTTCTCTGGTGCCTCCGTATCGCTGGTCCTCATCTTCACCTGGATGTGAAAACAATTGTATAAGAGTTGGGACGTACAAATTCGTACGACTTTTAAACCAGCCAGTCGGGTGACTCTCCCTCATCTCCTTCTAAAACACGGCAGATCTGTCATACACAACATATACTTTACACTTCAAATCATGCTTACAGACTCTGCTCTAAGGTTAGATATGGGGTTTGTGTTAGGGCATAAATTTAATAAGCATGTACAGTTGCTGACTAGCACCCCTGGAGTCGCGAGTTTGAATCCAGGACGTGCTGAGTGACAACACCCAGGTCTCTTAAGCAACCAAATTGGCCCGGTTGCTAGGGAGGGTAGAGTCACATGGGGTAACCTCCTCGTGGTCACGATTAGTGGTTTTCGCTCTCAACGGGGCACGTGGTAAGTTATACGTGGAACTCGGAGGGTAGCATGAGCCTCCACATGCTGGGAGTCGCCGTGGTGTCATCCGGATTGAGGTGAGTAACCGCGCCACCACGAGGACCTACTAAGTAGTGGGAATTGGACATTCCAAATTGGGAGAAAAAGTGGATAAATGACATCAGATTTTTTTATAAACTGTATAAGAACTGCCTCCCCAGTGATCTCACATTCAACTTATCTGACCCGTCAGTCACATCTGTTGTCAGAGGATGATATCTCATAATCCACACATCTCACAGTAGGTCACAAAGTCAGAACTTATAATACAAATCTCCCACATGAGGTAGAGATGCACAGACACAAAGTTTGTGTACCGATCCCGATATCCGATTATTTAGAAAAACATCTGCCCATACCGATATAAATAGTTTTGTGGCTCTCCTTTTTTTAGACTATCTCATTTCAAAGCACTGATAATTAATTACACAACTTTGAAAATTTTTTTAGAATCACGTTATTATCTGTCTCTGTATGTCTTCTATGTTTCAAAGCACATTGTTAACTCATTTTATCATTCTTAACTCACATTAACTGAATTCTGAATTCCATTTTAGCTTTTACAAACTCATCCCTTTCCTTGCGGTGTCAAGCTTTAAGGTGAGTTATCAAATTAGTGGTGTTAAAAGTTTTAACAGTAGTTCCATATCATGAAATTCTAGCAGTGCAAAGTTTACAAACTGTAACTTGGGGGGTTTCTGGGGCATTGCTACTGTAAGTGGTTGTTATGGTGTTATGGGTGGTTACTAGGGCATTGCTAAGTGGTTCATACGGTGTTCTGGGTGGTTGCTAGGGAGTTGCTAAGTGGTTCATGCTGTGTTCTGGGTGGTTGCTAGGGTGTTGCTAAGTGGGTTTTTTTTACAGACTTTTGGGGCTTTTAGTCCAAGTCTCTTAGCTTTGAAGCACCAATGGCTGATGGTGTTCTGAGAGGTTTTTATCATGTTTATATGTGCTCGCTTACTTGTTTTGGGTGTTTGCTAGGATGGTTACTATATATATATATATATATATTAAACTCTTATGTGTTTTTATTATTTATATTTATATATATATATATATATATATATATATATATATATATATATATATATATATATATATATAATAAGCACATTTATATGTGGTTGCTTAGGTGTTCTAGGTGGTCGCTAGGGTGTTGCTACCTTAAGGGGTTGATAGAGTATTCTGGGTGGTTTTGCTAGGGCATTGCTAAGTGGTTATTACAGACATTTAGGGCTTTTAATCTAAGTCTCTTAGCTATGAAGCCATCAATATGCTGCAGATGGTGTTCTGAGAGGTTTTTCCCTTACGAAAGAAAAATATATTTACCAATATATTACTTGAAATATATTGTAATATATTGTAATATATTGCAAAATATACAAATGATTGCTGCTTTCAATATATTGGGATATATTGGAAAATATATTAAATATATTATATATTAAATCCCATATATGGGAATATATAAGCCTAATATATCACATGATATTTTCCAATATATTGTAATATATTTTTGTTTCGTAAGGGTTAGAACGTTTATATGTAGTTGCTTAGGTGTTCTGGGTGGTTGCTAGGGTGTTGCTACCGTAAGGGGTTGTTACGGTGTTCTGGGTGGTTGCTAGGGTGTTGCTACCGTAAGGGGTTGTTACAGTGTTCTGGGTGGTTGCTAGGGTGTTGCTACCGTAAGGGGTTGTTACAGTGTTCTGGGTGGTTGCTAGGGCATTGCTAAGTGGTTATTTTGGTGTTCTGGTGGTTGCAAGGGTGTTGCTAAATGTCATTAAGGTTTTCTGAGTTGTTAATAGGGTATTTCTAATTGGTTGTTACTGTGTTCTGGGTGGTTGTAAGTAGGTTGCTAAGTGGTTATTATGGTGTTCTAGGTGGTTACTAGCGCATTGCTAAGTGGTTGTTACAGTGTTCTACGCGATTGCTAGGGCATTGCTATGTGGTTTCTTACCAACTTTTGTGGCTTTTAGTCCAAGTCTAGGGCATTGACAAGTGGTTATTATGGTGTTCTGGGTGGTTGCTTGGGCATTGCTAAATGCTAAGCTCCCAAAAGCACATAAAGGCAGCATAAAAATAATCCATCTGACTTCAGTAGTTAAATCATGTCTTCAGAAGCGATGCTATATGTGTTAGTGAGAAACAGCATAATTCCTTTTTACTACAAATGATCCAATCTGCCCAGTAGGTGGCGATATGCACGGTGAAAGCGAATCACCAAAAACAAAAGAAGAAGTATTTGAAAGTGTAAGTAAAAGTGGAGATTGATAATAAAATAAATAGTGATCTGTTTCTCACCTACATCTCTCATATCGCTTCTGAAGACATGGATTTAACCACTGCAGTCTTATGGATTGCTTTTATGCTGCCTTTATGTGCTTTTGGAGCTTTAAAGTTTTTGCACCCATTCTCTTGCATAGTATGGACCTACAGAGATGAAATACTCTTCTAAAAAGCTTTATTTGGGTTCTGCTGAAGAAAGTAAGTCATACACATCTGTGATGTCATGAAGGTGAGTGATGAGATCATTTAAGTTTAGGGGATAGTGAAAATCCCTAACTTTAAGTATGAGCAGTAGTAGTACTGATGCTTGTAATAGTCTCAGGCCTCTGGAAAGGGGTCACGGTGTTCTCCAGATGCTTTGCGATCTTGTAACCAAAGACAGGAAAACCCTGGCAGCTGATCTGTCGTGTTTACGATATTAATAGCAAAGCATTGCGTCGTTGCAGCCATGGAAGTGTTTTCATTTCGATTGTGACTTTGGTGTGCTGTGCTAGATATCCTCCTGTGTTATGACATTTAATCACTTTCTAAAATAGAAAAATTACTTGTATACACAAAAATGGTTTGACGTACATCCTGTCCGCTATGAAAAAAAATCCAAAATTAGACTGAAACCATTGACAGAGTAATACTGTTAGCACATTACCTGAGCAGTGATTAAGAGGCAAGTTACAACTACTGCTATTACTATTTTCAAAAACCTCAAAAGGTCTAATTTGAAATACTTGAAGTACATTATAGGAACGTGATAATGCCTGACAGTATTTGGGTGACCTTAGTTCAGTTATTATTAGTGGCTAAGGCAGCTGGGTGCATATAAATGAAAGTTTATCTTCAATATACACAGACAATACCTACGTCACTTCTCAAGAGCTCCCTGGGCGCACCGCACAGCTGCTCAGTGCTGAAATTGAACCGTATTTGCGGAGACATCCACACGTGTACACCGAGGACACCGGGAAAACTCACACCTTTGATCTCGGCTCATGCCAATGGCTGTTTAACTTCACAACTACAGGTTTGGTTACATGTGAGCCTCTTGAGAAATTTAGAATAGCCGAATTGCTGTGAATGATTGGCAGTTACTTGCATCCTCTGTGATAATGAATTCTTCCAATCCTTAGGGTATTTTCAGCAGAGGTGGGACAGCATCGTTGGCACTTTGTTTATATTTAGTATCAGATACCGCTATAGCTCGACAAACACACATGCATAAAGGCATGTTCAAACACTGGCACATTGGCAAAATTGTATGGCTAATTTGGGATCACAAAGCTGGCTCATGCCAAACCAAGCATTGCCACCCAGTCCTTGAGATAAAAAGCTTGTCAAAAGAGAATTTGATTCAGCTATGCGAAGACTGGAGGATTTTGACTAAATAAGGACAGAGAAACAGACATTGATTCTATCTGGCAGGCACTGAAGCATTGCACTGGTGTTGATGATATGATTGCCAAAATTAAACTCATCATTCTGCAATCATTTCAACACATGTGACCTATTTGTATATCTGGGAAGACATTTATACTCCCAATGAGACAGAGAGAGATACAGATGAGACAAGAAGAAATATTACACAGGTCACAAAGGAGTTTGATATCAGTTTTAACTGGTAATACATTCCTGTCTGTCTGTCTGTCTGTCTGTCTCTCTATCTATTGTAATGGAAGGAAGTACCCAAATTCATACAGAATTCCAGCATTTTGTCATTCAACAAGTATTTGGATGCTGAGCAGCCCTGTCATGACAAGGGATTACTGTTGAAGGTCTGCAGTCTTATTGTAATAAAATGTGGCCTGATGTCACCCTACATGGGACAGAGAGAGAATGAGAGGGAGAGATAGAGGACATACTGTAGAGAGGTTGTGGAGTGTACATAAAATTAGGAATCATAAACTGCTGCCTAGTTTAAAATGACACCAGATGACGTATTAGGGGAGAGTTCAAGAGATATATTATTATTATTATTATTATTATTATTATTATTATTATTTTAAATAAGCAGTGAAACTATTATTATATTGTCCATTACATCAAATTCAGGTGGTGTGACCAACCTACAGGTAGCCATTTTTGCTGTCATGTGAAAAGAAAGACATAAAACAGAGAAGACCCTTTTAGACTCTCGTGACTGTACGGGACGTTTTTATGAAAAGTCACTTTTTTTTTTCAGATAAAATTGAAGAAACATAAGAAAAGTTATTGATATGTGTGACTCAAATATTAACGATATTCGTAAAAAAAAAAAAAAAAAGAATAATAATAATAATAATAATATTTTTACCTTGAATAATGTGTTGGAAACTTTTTTGTTTTTAATTAATAATTAAGTGTTCAAGGTGCAAGGAAAGTATTTTAAAACATTTTACTTGATGTTTACACCATTTAACATTTTTAAAATCATTAAATCAAATTTTTGGTATAAAATACAATAATTATTTTACATTTTTTTTGTTTTTAAATCCAACATGGACACAAAATTACATAAAATTTTTTAAGATTTCTATTTTTATCACCTTGGACAACCTTATATGTAAATGGCCAACAAATCAACATTGTTGTTCAAAACAACAATATTAATAGTGATTTAGTGATATTTCTATTGGGTATTAGTATTTTATTAGGTAAATAGCAAACAAATAGCTTATTGTGCTACAGACATGAATGATACCTAAAATAATACGGCTTGTTGAGGAGTAGGTGTGCGATTAATATTTAAGTGGTTATACTTGCACTTATTACCCATATGATAAATGATAAAATGACTAAAGAATCCTATAAACTTCCACAGCTGAATATTATTAAGATTTATGTCTTAGGGCCCTTTCGACTTGGGCAAAAATAAGCAACCACCTACAGTAGCAACCATCCAGAACATCCCTAGCAACCAGATAGCAATGTGCCAACAACCACTCCACTCCAAACACCTTAGCAACCCATAGCAACACTTTGGCAACCGCCCACAACACCCTAGCATCAACACGGGGCAAACATTACTCACTTTTTTTCAGAAAATGTACACATCTAGTGTGCAATATTCTTTGCTAGATGCAAGCGGTGTAGTCAGCAAAAAGGCTCAAACGGCTCCTTCAAAATCACCTCCTTCACAAAGACAACTGCTGACCTAGAATGAGAAATATGTTTGGTAATAACCTCAGAGGTTGTTTCATACGTGTTTTGAGAGTCGGTTATATAACTGTAGTCTCTTTTTGTGCTGCCTGGTTGTGATTAAGTAAATGTTACTGATAAGTATATTTGTTTTATCTGCACATGGTTCTGCTCTGGAGTGGACGCATGATATCAGACCAGATGAGCGCATGCCTTTCTGAAGGGAGGAAGATGATGTCATCACCCTCGTACTGTAAAAGGAGGACAAAGACGTGAAAGCGATTACTGCACTATTTCACCTCATTGACCCCAGTCAGAGACAAAACACTCTGTCCAACATTGGGTCCCATTCTCAATAACTACATCTTTCAATCAGACATTTTGACAATCCCAGACTTCACTTCTTGTGTTAATCATGGTATATCTGCAGATTTATACATGCTATACTCAAAAAGCACATTCATATTCACAGACACTTTCATTTGCCTTCAAATAGGAATGGCGTTGTTATATAACAGTTAAATTGTACAAACAACGGCCGTTACGAAATTTGCTGTGTCTCTACCATGGTATAATGATAGTATCAAACAGAAACACCATGGTACTTACATATATAATATGGTACCGAATAATTACCATATTCAAATACTCCAAGGTAATTCAAACCATGGTAATACAATTGTACTTGTCCAAAAACAAAAACCATTGTACATATTCAAAATCCATGGTAGCATCATGGTACTTGTCCAATAAACATGGTATTACATGGTACTTTTTTCAGTTACCAAGGTACAGATCCTAAAACCATGGTAATACCATGGTAATTTATACATGTTACAAAAAAAGTGGAAATAAAATGTTGGATTTCCAAAAAAAAAACCATGGTAATACAATGGTACATGTCCAAAAAACATGGTAATACAATGGTACTTTTTCAGTTACCAAGGTACGTATCACAAAACCATGGTAATAACATGGCATTTTTTACATATGCCATGGCACTTGTCTAAAAAACCTGGTAATACCACGGTACATGTCCAAAAACCATGATAGCATGGTATTTTCAAAATATACCACTGGGGCGGCTGTGGCTCAGGTGGTAGAGCGGGTCGACTGCTAATCACAGGGTTGGCGGTTTGATTCCCAGCCCACATGACTCCACATGCCGAAGTGTCCTTGGGCAAGACACTGAATCCCAAGTCGCTCCCAATGGCAGGCTAGCGCCTTGCATGGCAGGTCTACCGCCATTGGTGTATGAGTGTGTGTGTGAATGGGTGATTGGGACACAGTGTAAAGCGCTTTGGTAACCTCTGAGGTTAGAAAAATGATATCATGGCATTTTCAAAATATACCATGGTATGCATCCACTAACCATGGTAATAATATGATACATGTCCAAAAAAAACATGGAAATATCACGATACTTTTTACATTTACCATGGCACGTGTCCACAAAACATGGTAATACCATGGTATTTTTACATTCACCATGGCATGTGTCCAAAAAAACATGGTAATACAATGGTACATGTCAAAAAAACATGGTAATACCATGGTGCATGTCCAAAAAACATGGTAATACCATGGTGCATGTCCAAAAAACATGTTAATACCATGGTGCATGTCCAAAAAACATGGTAATACAATGGTGCATGTCCAAAAAACATGTTAATACCATGGTGCATGTCCAAAAAACATGGTAATACCATGGTGCATGTGCAAAAAACATGGTAATACCATGGTGCATGTCCAAAAAACATGGTAATACCATGGTGCATGTCCAAAAAACATGGTAATACAATGGTGCATGTCCAAAAAACATGTTAATACCATGGTGCATGTGCAAAAAACATGTTAATACCATGGTGCATGTGCAAAAAACATGTTAATACCATGGTGCATGTCCAAAAAACATGTTAATACCATGGTGCATGTCCAAAAAACATGGTAATACCATGGTGCATGTGCAAAAAACATGGTAATACCATGGTGCATGTCCAAAAAACATGGTAATACAATGGAACATGTCCAAAAAACATGGTAATACCATGGTGCATGTCCAAAAAACATGGTAATACCATGGTGCATGTCCAAAAAACATGGTAATACAATGGAACATGTCCAAAAAACATGGTAATACCATGGTGCATATCCAAAAAACATGGTAATACAATGGAACATGTCCAAAAAACATGGTAATACCATGGTACATGTCCAAAAAACATGGTAATACCATGGTGCATGTCCAAAAAACATGGTAATACAATGGAACATGTCCAAAAAACATGGTAATACAATGGAACATGTCCAAAAAACATGGTAATACAATGGAACATGTCCAAAAAACATGGTAATACCATGGTACATGTCCAAAAAACATGGTAATACAATGTACATGTCCAAAAAACATGGTAATACAATGGTACATGTCCAAAAAACATGGTAATCAAATCAAATCAAATCAAATCACTTTATTGTCATACTACTGTGTACACGAGTGCAACAGTAGGTGAAATTCTTGTGTGCAGTTCCGAGTAACATAGCAGTCATGACAGTGACGAGACATAAACCACTTTACAATAAACAACATATTTACACAAAACAATTTACATAACAAATGTACACAATGCACACAATGTAGAATACACATACACTAGATACGGGTATAAATATATATAAACACTAATTGAATTGGGAGAATATATTGACAGAATGAGGATTAATAAAGTGCAGTGCTGATTGTTGATCGTGAGAGATCATGTGTTCAAAAGTCTTATTGCTTGTGGGAAGAAGCTGTCATGTAGTCGGGTGGTGCGGGTCCTGATGCTGCGATACCGCCTGCCTGATGGAAGCAGTGAGAGCAGCCCATGACTCGGGTGACTGGAGTCTCTGATGATCCTCCGAGCTTTATTCACACACCGTCTGTTATATATATCCTGGAGGGAGGGAAGCTCACCTCCGATGATGTTTCTGGCCGTTCGCACCACCCTTTGCAGGTCTTTGCGGTTGTGGGCGGTGCTATTGCCGTACCAGGTGGTGATGCAGCCAGTCAGGATGCTCTCTACAGTACTGGTGTAGAACCGTGTGAGGATGTGATGGTTCATTCCAAACTTCCTCAGCCGTCTCAGGAAGAAGAGGCACTGGTGAGCCTTCTTCACAACGGCCTCAGTGTGGACGGACCATGTGAGTTCCTCAGTGATGTGGACACCGAGGAACTTGAAGCTGCTGACTCTCTCCACCAGTGCTCCATTAATGGTGATGGGGCTGTGTTCTCTGTCTTTCTTCCTGAAGTCCACCACAAGCTCCTTGGTTTTACTGACGTTGAGGGAGAGGTTGTGCTCCTGACACCAGCGCGTCAGAGTGTGCACCTCCTCTCTGTAGGCTGTTTCATCATTGTCAGTGATCAGACCTACAACCGTCGTATCGTCAGCAAACTTAATGATGGCATTGGAGCTATGTGTCGCCACACAGTCATGTGTGTAAAGGGAATACAGGAGTGGGCTGAGAACACAGCCCTGCGGGGCTCCAGTGTTGAGGGTCAGTGAAGAGGAGATGTTGCTGCCCATTCTATCCACCTGACGTCTGCCTGACAGGAAATCCAGGATCCAGCTGCACAGCGAGCTGTTTAAGCCCAGAGCCCGGAGTTTCTCATCAAGCTTGGAGGGCACTATGGTGTTGAATGCTGAGCTGTAGCCTACAAACAGCATTCTCACATATGTGTTCCTTTTTTCCAGGTGGGAGAGAGCAGTGTGTATTGTAGATGCAATGGCATCATCAGTGGAGCGGTTGTTGCGGTAGGCAAACTGCAATGGGTCCAAAGAGGTGGGCAGAACAGAGCAGATGTGATCTCTGATCAACCTCTCAAAGCATTTGCTGATGATGGGGGTGAGGGCAACAGGACACCAGTCATTTAAGCAAGTGATTTTTGATTGCTTCGGTACAGGCACAATGGTTGATGTTTTGAAGCATGTGGGGACTACAGACAGGGATAGGGACAAGTTGAAAATGTCCGTAAAAACACCAGCCAGTTGGTTCGCGCATGCTCTGATGACGCGGCCCGGAATGCCGTCTGGACCCGCGGCTTTACGGATATTCACCCGTCGAAAGGATCGACAATACAATGGTACATGTCCAAAAAACATGGTAATACCATGGTACATGTCCAAAAAACATGGTAATACAATGGAACATGTCCAAAAAACATGGTAATACAATGGAACATGTCCAAAAAAACATGGTAATACAATGGTACATGTCCAAAAAACATGGTAATACAATGGAACATGTCCAAAAAACATGGTAATACCATGGTACATGTCCAAAAAACATGGTAATACAATGGAACATGTCCAAAAAACATGGTAATACAATGGTACATGTCCAAAAAACATGGTAATACAATGGAACATGTCCAAAAAACATGGTAATACAATGGTACATGTCCAAAAAAACATGGTAATACAATGGAACATGTCCAAAAAACATGGTAATACCATGGTGCATGTCCAAAAAACATGGTAAGAACATGGTACTTTTTCAGTTGCCAAGGTACGCATCACAAAACCATGGTAATAACATAGTATTTTTTACATATGCCATGGCACTTGTCTAAAAAACTTGGTAATACCACGGTACATGTCCAAAAACCATGAGAACATGGTATTTTCAAAATATACATTGGTATGTATACAACAACCATGGTAATACTCTGATAAAAGTCCAAAAAACATGCCAATATCAAGGTATTTTTTACATGGTTTTGTCCCAAAACCATGGTATTTTTACATTTACCATGGCATGTGTCCAGAAAACATGGTAATGCCATGGAACTTGTCCCAAAACCAGAGTAATATTATGATTATTTTTATTTTTATTATGGTACTTATCTAAAAACCATGGTAATACCATTGTGCATGTGCAAAAATAATAATAATCCCATTGCACATATCCAAAAACCACGGTAATACCATGGTACTTTTTCAGCTACCAAGGTATGTGTCCCAAAACCATGGTAACACCATGGTACATATTCAGAAACCGTAGTAATACATTGAAACTATTTACATATACCGTGGTACATATCCATAAACAATGATAATATCATGGTACTTTTAACATATACCACAGTTAGTAGTTAAAAGTTAAAATTAACCTAAACACATAAATCAACTTCACAAATAGTCTGTGTTTTGTTGCCATGACGATGGTGAGGACAGACAGTAGAAGTAGATGTTGTTGTTTCTCACTCTGCGGTGAAGAATTAGAGCTGATGTCATGGGTCGTGTCCAAGGGCGTAGATTTGGCTTGAACACTGGGGTGGTTGCAACGTGAAGCATTTACCCATGTTTCCATTGATAATGGTATAAATATTGGGGGGGTTGAACTTGCTTGTTTTGATCCCCCCGGAATCTACAACCCTGTTCGTGTCTTGTCACTGGCCGCTAGTTAAGCAGTGAGACAAACACTAACTGTGGCCCAAGATTCAAGGGAAACGAATCATTCCAGTGGGAATGAGAGAAGGGCATGTTAGAAATAAGACATAAATATGACCATAATAATGGACATTTGAGCACATTTGAGAAAAGAGTAAAAACATTTTAACTGATCAAAGGGGACAAAGTTAAAGCAATCTTTTAAGTATATGCTCAAAGCGAAATACGCAAATGTCTCTTCTGGTTCTGACATGGGAAAATTTGGTGGCATGAATTGTTTTAGATTTCGACTGTTCATATCTACATGTTCATTTATGCATTTGGCAGACGCTTTTATCCAAAGCGACTTACAGTGCACTTATTACAGGGACAATCCCCCCGGAGCAACCTGGAGTAAAGTGTCTTGCTCAAGGGCACAATGGTGGTGACTGTGGGGATCGAACCAGCAACCTTCTGATTACCAGTTACGTGCTTTAGCCCACAACGCCACCACCACTCCATACCATATCTGTGTACTTTTGTAAAAAAACAGTTACTTAAATCTCCAAATACTCTGAAAATACAGATAACATGATTGTATATTCAGTTCTTTTGCTGGAATAATTCATGTTTTGAAGGAATAAATCACACAAAAATTAACATTTTGTAATGATTTACTCGTAACCGGATGCAACAACCGGATGCAATCAAGTTTGAATATGCGAGAGTGCAAAAAGGTTTTGAAAGCCATGGCTGAGGTGACCATTTTCATTGAATAACGACATAACTTTTTGTCTGTTGCTCACTCAAAGCAAGGGCCGGCACCAGCTAATTTTGATTGCTGGTGCTGAAGAAGGTACTAAATCATTGACAGGGGAGGTGAGCTTTGGTTTCTAAATATGTGCAAAACCCGGCATGGCCAAGAGATTTTATTAAAATATCAGTTTGCACGTGGTGACAACAGAAGTGAAACCTAAGTGGTGGGCCAGTGGTGGCTCAGTGGTTAAGGCTCTGGGTTACTGACCGAAAGGTCGGGGGGTTCAAGCCCCAGCACCGCCAGGATACCACTGTTGGGCCCTTGAGCAAGGCCCTTTACCCTATCTGCTCCAGCGGCGCTGATCCTGCGCTCTGACCCCTCTGTACCTGTACTCTACACAATGATAATAAAGTTGAATGTTAAAACAGTGTATCCTTATTGGGGGTCTGGGGACATGCTCCCCAGGCCAGGAGAAACTTTTGCCAAAAACGGCACTAAAGCATTTAATTCTGGTGACTTTAGAACCCTTTATACCTTTTATCAAGTATATATATTGTGTAGCAATTAATTTAACTACGGGCTACAAGTATTGATAAACTTATTCACACAGCACATCCAGCACTAGTTAAAGTTTCTCAAAATCAACTACCTTTAAAAATTACAATAGATTTGGTTGCTGTGGCAGGACCATGGTATTGTGATTGTATCAGATGGTAATACTGCAGCCCATTGATGTGTACATGTAAAACAAACATGCAATAATACTTTTTGATACCCGTTTGGTTGGAAAAATGGCTTCATCACAAGTTGTTCAAAAGCTGCACACGCAGGTGTTGAAATTAATAAAGACATCATTCATCGTTGTCAAACGAAGGATGCACTTGGAGGTTTTGATCCAAAATGTCACTGTCACCGAAAAATCGTCCTTGACCTTAACCTAAAAATCAGCCATTTTAGGTGGCACTTATTTGCCATTGTTTTAAGGCCTTCTTTGTCATTTTAAGTAACATAAATGCAGAAGTGGTCTCTGAAATGTTCTGATTCTAATCTTTCAAACGATACCTCATATGCCTGACTTATGTATACGACGGCTTGAGCATTTTAAGTGTAAACTAAATATAGCACCCCTTTTTGGACCGTTGAAGAGGTTTTTAAATGGTCAATTCCAACATTATTTGTAATGGTCTTCCAGAGTCCAATGCATTGTAGACTTTTAACTATTCTATGACCTCTCTTTCTGTCTCTCATGAGAGGAACATGTCTGCATTAGACTTCCTATCCACCTCAAACTGAAATGCTTGGACAGTTCTCCTCAAAGTCCAGAGAGAATATTGAGTCACACAGGCTGATTTAAGACATCATCACAGTCATGGTGGACATCAAAGTGCAATAACATTGCCAAGCATTGCTGTTTTATCCTCCGTTCCCCAGAGTCTGTGGTAAAGGAACTCTAGTGGAAAAGGGAATGGCTAAGTGCAATCTGATGAAGCGTTTCCTGAAAGCAGCACTTACTCATAAAGTCAGGCTCTAAACACTTGAATAAACCAAGTTGGATCAACTGTTACCATTTACAAAAACATAAAATAAGACTAGGTTATTTTATTATTTTTCTGAAGAAAATTTGAGTGTTGTTTGCCCACGCAAAACTCGCCACTGCTATGAGGGTGTTATGGGTGGTTGCCATTTGCCACGATGTAGCGATTGCTAGGGTGCCCTGTGTGGTCTTTCTAGGCCCCCTAAGTCCCTATTATATTCTAGTCTCAAGATATGGCTTGGGACCCTTTTTCAATGTTAGCCTATGGGACATTTTGCCTACTTTATTATCTGCTGGGCGAAAGTCTTTTTAATATCACACCTCCTCAACAAGCAGCAAAATTTGAAATATCATTCATGTCTGAAGACCAAATGATGCAAAACCACCACAAATCGCCTACAAATTCACAAATTCAAAAACAAAATGTTGAGTGTAAGAAAAATGTTTTAACAATACTTTACAATCCCCACAGGTCTAAAAGAAACAATCATTTATAGGTATACATCGTATAAAAGAACCGCAGTTTCCATCATAATAGAGAAAAAATCTAAAACGAATGTAATACAGAAGTGTAAGACATACCTTTTTCAAGTAATCCCAAATTAAAAGTAACAGCTCAAAGATGATGACTTTGTCAAAGTCAGTGAAGTCTTTAAAAACGTGTCACCAACATACGCAATGTCCACTTTAGCCCATCCACTCCCGGAATAAACCATCACAAAGAAGTTCTTTCTTTCTCCTTGCTGTTCTTTCTTTACCTCGTCTTCTGTTCCTACTGTCAGCACAGAGATTGTTCAAGTACTATCGGTCTGTGAGAACTCTGTTGTCTACCATCCAAGTCTGAGCAATCTGAATGACATAGGATAGGATAGGACAGAGAGAGAGAGAGAGAGAGAGTGGGAGAGAGAATGACCAATAAGAAGGGAGGTTGATGTGGTCGGATCTGGTTGCTTTAAGTTCTTTACTGCATTCTGGATAAGCGACAGTTGGGCCGGTCTGATGAGACTCAGCACTGCTTTATGTACTGGACCATGAAGTGTGATGACTAACAGCTAATTTTAACCCATGCGCTTAATCTGTCGTAGTGTTTAACAGCTGAGGGGGTTCAAACAGACACGTGTGAATCCTGCTGACAGCTGGACAATATGGTATTCTGCCAAATGAGGAAGTCTGTCGTAACTAGTCAAGCATTTGCTGGGCTAGAAATGTAAGCGCAGTGTAGTTCTAGTGGGAAGACTAGCAGCTGTACATCATCGCACCATTAGCTGGGTAATTCCCAGTCAGTCACATGTAAGCCGTTGCTTTATAAGTCTGCTCACAATCTATCACATTGCTGTTTCAGTGTGCTAACACGGCAACCTCCTCCACCCCACCACCACCAGTTGAGTCCCGTCCTGCACGGGGGTAGGCTCCTCGCCCCTGCCTCATATCTCCAGCAGGATATGACCGTTCCGAGTGCAACTTCTTCGGACCGCCAGATGGGGCTTACGCCAAAGAGAGACATTACATTTCTGTTTTACATTCATCAAATAAATGTCATCTTAAACTTTACTGAAGTCTGCAAGTCTTCCTGATAGAAATTAACTTAAGCTCAAAAGTTAAACAACAAGACTATACAAATTATAATATAATTATAAAAAATAATTGTTTACACATATTTATATATTTACTTTTGATTTTGTGGTGCAATATGTCCTGGACATGATTTTGCAAGAGTCGCCCATTTAAAATGTTTTTTTTAAATGTCATCTAGTAGAAAGTTACACTAATTTTATAAAATTAAATAATTTTGTACTTAAAGGATTATTTTTTCACACAAATATAAATAAATAATTAATTTCATAAAGCAAAAATTATTCTCATTTCTATAATGTGAAAAAATATTTATACATTATGTAAATTGTAAAACATTTATACATCATGGTAGTATTTACTGCGATTAATTTAGCAGAATCTAATTCAAATTAACTTTAAGAAAAATGCAATTAATTCTCAATTATAAACAAAAACAATAAAACTCAAAAGTTAAACGATAATAAAAATTACACAAATTATTTATATTGAAATACTGTATGTCCTGGACTTGTTTTTGTGAGATACAAAAAAACAATTTTTGTATAGTTTTAAGGGCATTTTCTGAAAACTTCAAGAATATATACAAAATAATAGTTAGCAAAGATTGTTTACCTTGGAGGCACGATCATATTTTTTTTATCAAGAACATTCACGTTAGATCATAATTAATTTTTTCTAGAAAAATCATATTCTTGGTAGTAATTTTTTTTATTGTTTTCCTCTAAAAATATCTAAAGAATCCTTAAAACATGATCAATTTGATTGATCTTGTTTTAGTAATAACACTGCATATGTTATTTAGTTGTTCAGAGAATTTATTTTTAATGTGTATTTTATCTGACTGTACTGAGTTTTTATAGTCAAAACAAGTGAAAAAATCTACCAGTGATGATGAAGTAATCCAAAGTATTTAGAATACATTACTGACCTTGAGTAATCTAACGGGATACGTTACAAATGACATTTTACTGCATGTATTTTGTAATCTGTAGAGGAATACATTTCAAAAGTAACACTCTCAACCCTGGTCATAACAAACACTGACACATATGTGTTAGAAATTTCACAGAATAATTTAAAGAGACCTGCGTTTATGGTTTCGTTTCCATTGTAAAGACATTTGGCAAATACTTGTGAACCATAAGAGCTGCAAAACAGTCATTTATTTCTCATGTCGTTGAAATCTCCTAAAAATTCACCAACTTGTCCATCATCAGAGAGTCTCGTGGCGCCATGCAGAGGTCGGATGTGTGAACAGCAAGCTCTGCGCACTTTGCTCATTTTAAATACTTTTTGTGTCTTAATGGTGAGATTCAATACACCCTCCTACATAACTGTTCTATGAAGTCAACATGTCAAAGCCCCAGACAGGGCTATAGACCAGGGACTCAGTTTGGACAGTGCGGCGGGAGAAATTCAGCATCAACTGTAATACGTCGATCAATCACTGCGATGGAGACAAAATTCACTGAGTTGGTTACAAGAATAGACATCGAGGAATGGATCAATTATCTGGAGTTGTCAGAGAGGGAATTAGCTGCTAATCCACTAGTAACCAAAGTAGATTTGAAACGCATTTTGGAAAAGCTGGAAGACCTTGAGGATCGTAATTGGCGAAACAACGTCTGAATTTTTGGAATTCCTGAGCATGAGGAAGGCCGAGATATGGTTAAATTCCTAGACGAGCTCTTTCCGTGTCTGCTCCACATCATAGGCCATAAGCTGTAAATCGAGCGAGCTCACAGAGTCTCAGAGATCCACTGAGGGTGATGGGCCTGATCAATTCTGGCAACATTTCTGAGATCATCCGACAAAGATATTGTGTTACGCGAAGCGAGGAGTAAAGGAAGGCTTTCTTGGAAGAACCACACTATTTTCTTTTTCCCAGACTTTGTGAATTCGATAAGAGAGAAATGTGATTGTTTCAAGGAATTCAAGAAATTCTTACATCAAAGGAAGTTCACTTTTGCCCTGATGTTCCCAGCCAAATTATGAATAGATACTAAGGATGGCCGCAAAATATTTACATGCCCACAACAATGTCCTTCATTGAGACAATGAAGTGAGAAAGCCATTTGGTGATTTTCATGTTTCTGCCTAGTGGACCTGACTCACTGAACATACACTTGACTGTCAGAGGAAGCTGGGCACCTTTTTGTTTCTTTTTGTGTTGGTCCCACCTAGCAGCTGGAGTTGGTTTCCTTCATGAAACGTCTGCATCGACGGAGGGTCTCTTTTCACTGAAGTTCCCGGCCAGGTTGAGAATAGATGCTAAGGATGGCCGCAAAGTATTTACATGTCCCCATCAAGCTAAGTCCTTCATAAAGCCTATAGAATGAGTAAGTCATTGTGTGCACTCGCTTTGCAGTCTAGTAGACCTGACTCACTGAACATTTACTTGACCGTCCGAGGAAACTGGGCACCTGTTTTGTTTCTTTTTGTGCTGGTTCTGCCTGACAGCTGGGGTTTGTTTTGTGGAGTATTATTTGCAGGATTTTGGAAGGATTAGTTAATCTACAGCACTCATGAACAAGCCGGCTCACTGAACATTCGTTTGACTGTCTAAGTAAACTGAACGGTTTTGTGAAGGATCGCACTGGAGGAATCTACACGTTCTTTGTGTTTATTCTGCCTTTTGGCTGGAGTTTGTATTATAGATTTTCTTCTGTTATGTCATTTATTTTTCATTTCATCTGTTGTTGATTGCTCAATTGGAAACATCTTATAGCACCGCCCACAACCGCAAAGACCTGCAAAGGGTGGTGCGAACGGCCAGAAACATCATCGGAGGTGAGCTTCCCTCCCTCCAGGATATATATAACAGACGGTGTGTGAAGAAAGCTCGGAGGATTATCAAAGACTCCAGCCACCCGAGTCATGGGCTGCTCTCACTGCTTCCATCAGGCAGGCGGTATCGCAGCATCAGGACCCGCACCACCCGACTACATGACAGCTTCTTCCCACAAGCAATAAGACTTTTGAACACTTGATCCCTCACGATCAACAATCAGCACTGCACTTTATTAATCCTCATTCTGTCAATATATTCTCGCTCCCAATTCAGTCAGTGTATATATATATATATATATATATATATATATATATATATATATATATATATATTTATACCCTTCTCTAGTGTGTGTATTCTACATTGTGTGTATTGTGTACATTTGTTATGTAAATTGTTGTGTAGGTATGTGTACATTTGTTATGTAAATTGTTGTGTAAGTTTATGTAAATTGTTTTGTGTAAATATGTTGTTATTGTAAAGTGGTTTATGTCTCGTCACTGTCATTACTGCAATGTTGCTCGGAACTGCACACAAGAATTTCACCTGCTGTTGCACTCGTGTACACAGTAGTGTGACAATAAAGTGATTTGATTTGATTTGATTTGATCTTAGTCTCAAATCACACCCTGCTGAGTTTAGAAGTGTTGGAGAAAAATAAAATCATATAGTCGGTGCTTTAATGTATCCCTTTGGATAAAATACTGATTTTCAACAAATGTTAAAGGCTTAAATCAATGTTTATATGGAGGCCAACTGGTCATCAGTATCCTCTGTGGGTATGGCTTGGGAGGCACTTAAGGCATTTCTTAGGGGTCGGATAATACTGTATACCTTATTCATCCAAATATCCAAAGCATGAGAATTGGAAGGAAAAATTAAAAGTACAGATACAGAGCTGAAGCGCCGAATGTCGTCTGATGGCCTCAGAGAATTGACCCAATTGAAATACAGATATAATACTACTTTGTCGCGGAAGGTGGAGTTTTGGTTATTTAGGGCAAGACAGTCATACTTTGAGTATGTCAATTTGAGGACATATCAGAGTAGCTTTCTAGATATAATGCAGAGAGAGTATTTTTCTACCATTCCCTCAGTGAAATCTGCTTTTTTACAGAAATCTTTACCTCGGCCATTGATATTAATAATGCTTTTATATTATTCTTGATCTTGATCTCTATAGTTCCACATCTTTGTCTACGGATGAAGATATTAGAAATTTTGTGGAACCATTAGAACTCCCTAAACTGACAGTTGAGCAAAATATTATCTTGATTCTGAGATAACCTTGGAGGAGCTTGATGAGGTAATTAAGGCCTTGCCTACAGGCAAGGTTCCTGGCCAGGTGGCTTTGCTGCATTAAAGAATGGAAAGCTTCCACCAAACATGACACAAGCCTGAATCAATCTGATTCTTAAAAAAGACAAAGATCCAAGCGAGTGGAGGAGTTATTGGCCAATTTCCCTGATCCAGCTAGATGTTAAAATATTGTCAAAAATGTATTATACATATAGATCAGGTGGGATTTATTCAGGGTCTTAGCTCTTCGGAAAACATAAGGCATCTCATCAATATCCTGTGGTCAGTGGCGAATGATCAGACTCCGGTCACTGCCATCTCACTTGATGCTGAAAAGGATTATCTTTTTAAGATTTTGGAAATATATGGAATCGGGAATTCTTTTATCAGATGGATTAAGTTACTTTATAGACACTTGGTAGACGTGGTACAAACAAACAGATTAACTTTCAATTATTTTACTCCGGATAGGGGCAACCGGCAGGGTCGCCCTCTTTCCCCATTATTGCTCTGTCTTGCCCTGGAACCATTAGCAGCCTCAATAAGAAAGGAGGATGATTTTCCAGGGGTGGTGGCGGGAGGTGTGGTGCATAAGATTTTGCTTTACGCAGATTATATTTTATTATTTGTCTCCGGCCCCACTAGATCTATGCCTTGCCTCCACAGAATTATTCATTCCTTTTCTAAATTCTCTTTTTTTCCCCAGACTAAATTGGTTTAAATCCGAAGCTTTGGCACTGACAGCATTCTGCCCAGTAATGGCTTTCCAGCCAGACACCTTCCAGTGACGCAAAAAGGAATTAAGTATTTGGGCATTTTATTCCCAGCAAATTTGTCTGATTTAGTTCAAGTTTATTTTGATTCCTTAACCAAAAAAAAAGGCTTTTGAACAATGTGGGCAGGTGGACTTGATTACATTTCTCTATGACTGGGAAGGTTAATGTTATTAAAATGAATTGCATTCCAAAATTTAACTACCTGCCACAATCTCTCCCTGTAGTTGTCCCCCTCTCTTGTTTCAAGCAATTTGATAGCATAGCGAAGTCCTTCATTTGGAATGGTAAATGTCCCAGATTACATTTTAGTATGTTGCATAGGCCGATTGACAAAGGTGGGCTAGGCCTACCCTAGATTTAGTTTTATTATTATGCATTCAGTCTCAGACATTTGGCTCATTGGTCGTTTCCACCTGAGAGAGCCCCTCCCTTGTTTTGTATTGAACAGGAAGTTCTTGCCCCTTTTTCACCATTGCAAAGCCTTTCTGTCAAACTAATCGTAGAAGTTAGGTTACACCCTGTTATCTCGCATTTGCACTCGGTATGGACAAAAGTGTCCGGAGTGTTTAATTCAGACATTTATTGAAATGTTGCCTCAAGTATATGGCTTAACCCCAAATTATGTATTGATAAGTCACCTTTCTGCTGGTCAGAGTGGATTGTGAGGGAGGTTAAAACACTTAATGATATGAGAGTGGAGTGTTGAGATCCTTTGATAATTTGATTCAACATTTTGGGATTCCCAGATCTCAGTTCTTTAGGTATTTACAGCTGTGCCACCAGCTCTGTATTGCTTTTGGGAGTAGCTTACACCCCCCTAAAGCGGTACATACTCTGGGAGTGGTGATTACTGCTTTTGAAAAAGGTCATGAAGCATCAGTGTATTACTCTCTACTAATTCAGAGACTGTGGGTCAGAGCTCTAACTTCTATCAAGAGATTAAACTTGGTATTGGAGGAAGGAGTGTGGGCTAGGATTATAAAAAATGTCAAGTCTGCATCTAGAGATGCAAGGGTGCGCCTTATGTAATTCAAGATTTTACATAGATTATATTGGACCCCCACTAGATTGTAAAGGCTTGGACTTAATGACACACCCACCTGCTGGCAATGCTAGTCAGAGGATGGAGACACAACCCATGTTTTTTGGTGGGGTGTGTTAAGATCCAGGGGTTTTGGTTGAGGGTCAGAGTTTTGTATGTGACGTCTTGGGTACTCAGGCTTCGTTTTGCCCCAGACTCTGTATTTCGGGAGATGTGGAGGTCATCATTGTGGGGAATAAACATATGGAGGATTGGGTCCTAACCAGTGTTATGGTCAGTAGTTTGTTGGGAAATGCGGCAGATACTTGGCATTCTTGGTGGTTTTTTTGGGTTGACCAGTGGAGAGAGAGGGGTAGTTGTTGAAGTGTGTGATTTTTTTAAATATATTTTTGTATTGTTTTTGTTTGTTTTTTTTTCTTTCTTTTGTATGTGCTCATTTTTGACCACAGGGGTGTTTGTTGAAAGTTGGGGTTGGGTTTGAAATGGGGAGGGTGAGGAATTGTAATAGGAGTTAAATGTTGATTTTGTATATTTATGTTTTGCTTTTCTGCAGTCAAATAAAAAATGTTAATCATAAAAACATATCCATCATCCTCATATAAAAAATTATTGGAACAGTAATAAAAAGCACCAAAAAAACAATGTTTTTACTAATAAATGTACCATAATAATTTAACTAATATTGCTTTTAATGTTTATATTGATTCTGCAATACATACTGTAGATAAAATGAAATGCTTTCTCATTTTCCCTCTTTTATAAAATAAAAACTACATGGCTATTTGATTTGTTGTTTTCAGGTTCACTTGGTTACAAATGATCCATTTCAGTGACGATTTCAGATTCTAAGAATGCTTAAACAGAAATGCTTGTTGAAAGAGAAATGGAATTGTACTTTACGTCATTTCTGGCCAAGACTGTGGGCGGCACTGAAGCATTCCTGCATACTATTCCATTTGAGAGGGTTTTAAATAATAAATGCAGATTAATGTACAGGAATGGAACAGAGTACCCATTCAATCCAGAAACAGAGCTCAACTGAGATACAGAGTTGTTTCAATGTTAATTCAAAGATTCTGAACCTCTTAGGCTCCTACACTGTCCTGGAATGCAAACAGGCCAACTATCTATTTACTAGTTTACTATTTATTTACTGGTCATTTGGCTGAGACTTGCTTTCTGTCTGTCCGTCTGTGGGGGGGTTTGACCTTGTACATTTTCAGGGTATAAACTTACAATGGGTTGCTTCAACAGTTTGTACACTGCCCCCAACTGGCACCTTTGTACAACTGGCCTATGTATATCATTGCTGGCGGTTTGGAGCTTGGCCTGCAGCGCTATAAGAAGAGCGGCCCTCATCCGGGTTATTCAGACCCTTACAAACTTGCCACAATTTCACCACTGATCATTTTCATATTAAAGTGGACTTTGCAGTAAACTGTCCAATTGTTGCCAAAGGTTTGCTGCTGCAGCATCACCACTACCGGTGGAGACCTGCAAACTTCTGGCAAACACTTCCGGTGAATCACAAGCTCATTTGCATGTGAAAATAAAGAGGCACAAATGTGCGGCTAGTTTCCCAGAACTCTAGATGTTTTGTAAGGGGGCCGAACACACTCTTGCACAAAAAAGCTACATGAGGTGCAGCGCAATGAATGGAAAGTAACGCAGGTGTCTCGAGTGGCATTTTAAAAGTTGAAGTTCTGTTTGACTTGACACAGCAGCTTAAAAAAAATGGCGCTCCTGCATGAAACACTGAAGAAACAGCAAGTCACAGTGCAACAGTCTATGTAAGACGTTTGAGAACATGTTTACATAGAAAAACACTTCAAATCTGACTAATCTGTGAAAAGAAAATCTCATCAAAAGCAAAATGGCGCTGCTGTGAATAAGCCCTCAGAAGCTTTCACAGTGGAGGAATGTCATTTCTGAAAAAAAGCGCACTTCATTAAACACTCAGTAAAATAGATTTATGAAAACAGGGTATCATGCACACCTCCCCCTTTACGTTTCCTTAGCCTGCTTTCTCTCACATTAGCTTTGCCTGGAAAATAAACTTTACATCATACATCGGAGAGAAAATAAATCAATTTACACACAGAGTAACATTGCTCTTAAACTACATTTCCCATGAGTCTGTGGTGCGTGCGGCTTGACGTCAGCGCGTCTGCTGTCAGTCAGACAAAGACAGTCAGGGCGAGTCTGCCTCACAACATCACAACAAATATCATCTTTATCACCTGACAGAGCACATTAAATGATCGGCTGCGCTCAGATATTGTGCATTTTCCTCATTCAAGGTAAGAAATATAATTTTATTCCTGAGGAGTGTCAGTTTTTTTGTTGTTAGCTAGTGCTAAGCTAACTAGCCGCCAAGATAATTCAGTTCATTTTCGTTTTTGTTTATCTGTATAAAAACGCACTTCACGGTTTAATATCAATCGACATATGCAACTTGTGTCTTTTTTAACTGTCTAGATAGTTAATAGGTTAATATAATAAGCAGTTATTGAGTTTATGAGCCAGATAGCCCTGTACGAAAGTGCTAAACTCGTGAGTTTATTAAGGTATTTATGAATATAAATCATATTTATTAAGGAATAGTCACCAGTAATCATGTGAATTATTCTTCAGAGGTTTCTATGCATATGATTGTGTGCTGTTATTTAAAAGTTTTATGGTAGCTGTTTGCAGAGGTCATGATGACACATGAGTCATGCAAAACTTGGTGAAATGGTTTTAAACTCCATCTGTGTGATTTCAATCATGTATTATGAATAAATATGTAATGCCATATCTTTAGTTTTCTTATGCATGACGTGCATCGCGTCTTTTGCTGGATGTGCAGTTTATTTTGCATGCACAGAATGAACATGATGGGCGTTGATCTGTACTTCTACCAATATCATATTACATGCATTTAGAAAATATTCCTATTTCAAACACAACTTGGGCTTTGACTGACTTCGAGATCAGTGAAGGGCCTTTACATGAAGTTAAATGAGTCTAGTTTGTCAATAATCCACATTGATCATGAGTTTGCTGCAGTATGCACATACAGTATGAATATGGTCTTTTTGATCTGCACTTATAGCTTGAATTTCCAGAATCTGTCAATAGATGTGAGTAGCCTTCAAATAGTTTACCTAAAATGTGTTGTGCACAGATAAAGATTTCCTTCCTACTAGGTTTCATACTTTAATGCACTTTAAGTTTATGTACTTGAGCTCATTTAAACTCTGGAAGTCTCTAGTAATGCTTGTATGAATAAATAATCATGGAAGCTATTCAAATGCATTGATAGAGAGTGACATTTTGGGTGTACAGGGTTAAATGCACACTGTAAGCAGAGACTAATGGAGTGAATATCTGTGCCAAACTATAACTCTTTATCCAAAGTTGACACCTTAAGTACATGAAGTTTATAGGCCAAATGTTGGGATGAACAATATTTGTCAGGAAAAGAAATCTGGCATTGGTCAGTATTAGCGCTTTTCAGCTTACGGTATTAGTTTGATTTGGTTGAAATTAGTAACATGAAGGCTTAATGAAGAGTTTATATGGTATTTTTTCCTATACCAAAATCACCAACATTTCTATTAGTTTTTTCCACCATATCAAAAGTACTAAAAAGTAATCCATCTATTGCGATGTTTTGATGCTTCTTGAAGCATGTAAAATTCTCAGTCAGAGTTTTATCAGATGTAAATTTTAATACAGATGTAATAAACAGTACAATACTGGTCATATATACCATTTAATATTGGTGTATATGTCAAATTTAAAGCTGTAGCTGATCCCATTTCACCTGCATGTATGTGTGCAAATGTAATGTTGAATTTGCAATAATATCTTGTGAAATTGCATTCAGTTGAGCTGATGCATGCGTGCATGGCGCAGCTAACTGTACCCTTGACTTGCAGTCTCTCTGCAGCTGTGCCCTCATAAAGATCCCTGCATTGAGCACCTGCAGTATTTAATGCTACAATGCTGGTTTTATGCATTTAAAAGCATCACATGAGCAGAGCTGCATTGGGTCATAACTCCCGTGCACGTTTAATTATGAACAGAATGATTAAATTCTTCGCTGAAGGATTGCGTTCACTAGATTTTAAATGTCTGACATTAGTGCCTTTTATGATGGCAACAGTGTTCTCTCTCTCATATCTCTGTCTTTGCACACACTCACGCTTTTGTCAATTTATGCTTCTGTCGTAGCCCTACAGTGATGTATTTTTAGAAATCCCGCAGTGGCTGCCATGTTCCTATGACAGATTTTCATAAAGATGATCTGAGGAGCCAGCTGAGCCTTTTATCATTGCTGAATGTTTTTATTCCCGTGGTGCATGGTTAACGGTTAACCAGTGTAAATATAGTAAGTCAGGAATAATGGAAAATGCATAGCCTGCCACAAACCAGCAGGGAAATTTTTCAGCAAACAGAAAGTAACAGCATTGCTGGTATGGTTTGGTTATAGGAGTTACTTAGTTGCCACAGCCTCTGGGTCACTAGTCTGTTATTAAGTGGCTTTTCCTTCTTTTCAGTTCATATATTTTTGGGAGCTGTAACATACAGTTTTAATTAGTTGTGTTTGCTAGGACAAGCATCATCACCACTAATAATTGATCATGCATCACCTACTCTTAAGTATTACATTTAGTAATCACCACGTTTATGCTAAGACATGTACGATAACCTCAAACCAATTGTTAAAGGTGCAGTTACTTTTCTAAACAATCAGACTTAAAGGAATGTTCTTGGTTAAATACAAGTTAAGCTCAATCAATAGCAATTGTGGCATAATTTTCGACTCATCCCTCTTTTAGATAAAAAATACAAACAAACTAAAATTGCAGTTACAGAGAAGCACTTCCAGTTAGGGCTGCAACTAATGATTATTTTGATAATCAATGAATCTAATGATTATTAGAGTGATTATTCGACTATTCTGCAATTACTGCAATGATTAATAATTAGCTCTTAATCAACTATTCAGCTTGTGCCCGACTTAAAAGGTTGTATTTAACATGCTTACTAACAATAAACAGGACAAAATCATCTTTTAAAAGTACCTCACTGACATTCACTGAATTAAAGGAAAAAAATACTTTTTAATAAGTTTTATTCCCTAACAAATTCACTGCAAGAAAACCTATTATCATTGTGTTTTTGTCTTGTTTTCCTAAACTGATGATTGAGCAAAAATATTCTCTGGATTCTGAGATAACTTTGGAGGAGCTTGGCGAGGTAATTAAGGCCTTGCCTACAGTCAAGGCTCCGGGGCCAGACGGCTTTGCTGCTGAAAAGTTTTGCTAGAAGTTTATACAGAATCATTAAAGAATGGAAAGCTTCCACCAACCATGATACAAGCCCGAATCAGTCTGATTCTTAAATAGGATAAAGGTCCAAATGAATGTAAGATTTACCGTACAATTTTCCTGATCCAACTAGATGATAAAATATTGTCAAAAATTACAAACAAATGGATTCATTTCAGATTATTTTACTCTGGATAGTGGCACCCGGCTGGGTTGCCCTCTTTCTCCATTATTGTTCTGTCTTGCCCTGGAACCATTAGCAGCCTCAATAAGAGACGAGGATGATTTTCCAGGGGTGGTGGCGGAAAGTTCTCAGGATACAGAGTTAATTGGTGTAAGTCCGAAGCTTTGGCTCTAACAGCGTACTACCCAGTAACAGCTTTCCACCCGGGCACCTTCCAGTGGCCCAAACAGGGCATTAAATATTTGGGTATTTTATTCCCAACAAATTTCTCTGATTGAGTTCATTTTGACCACTTAATAAAAAGGTTTTCAAGTGATGTGGGCAGGTGGGCTTCATTAAATATATCTATGACTGGGAAGGTTAATGTTATTAAAAGGAATTGTATTCCAAAATTTAACTACCTGCTACAGTCTCTCCCTGTAGTTGTCCCCCTCTCTTATTCCAAGCAATTTGATAGCATAGTGAAGTCCTTCATTTGGAATGGTAAATGTCCCAGATGACATTTTAGTATGTTGCATAGGCCGATTGACAAAGGTGGGCTAGGCCTACCCTAGATTTAGTTTTATTATTATGCATTCAGTCTCAGACATTTGGCTCATTGGTCGTTTCCACCTGAGAGAGCCCCTCCCTTGTTTTGTATTGAACAGGAAGTTCTTGCCCCTTTTTCACCATTGCAAAGCCTTTCTGTCAAACTAATCGTAGAAGTTAGGTTACACCCTGTTATCTCGCATTTGCACTCGGTATGGACAAAAGTGTCCGGAGTGTTTAATTCAGACATTTATTGAAATGTTGCCTCAAGTATATGGCTGAACCCCAAATTAAGTATTGATAAGTCACCTTTCTGCTGGTCAGAGTGGATTGTGAGGGAGGTTAAAACACTTAATGATATGAGAGTGGAGTGTTGAGATCCTTTGATAATTTGGTTCAACATTTTGGGATTCCCAGATCTCAGTTCTTTAGGTATTTACAGCTGTGCCACCTGCTCTGTACTATTTTGGGGAGTAGCTTACACCCCCCTAAAGCGGTAGATACTCTGGGAGTGGTGATTACTACTTTTGGAAAAGGTCATGAGGCATCAGTGTATTACTCTCTACTAATTCAGAGACTGGGGGATGGAGCTTCAACTTTTCTCAAGAGATTATGGGAGTGAGATTTAAACTTGGTATTGGAGGAAGGAGTGTGGACTAGGATTATAAAAATGTTTTGCTTTTCCTTGTTATGAATCAATAAAAAAATTAAATAAATAAATAAAATATATATATAAAACTGCACTAAAGATGTAACACCAGTGTGTTTCCTTTAAAGATGCTAGATATGCAAGTTTTGCTGCGATGCCCATATGCGACCAGAACTGTTCTGGTGGATTGTGAGGACGGCTGTGGGTTAAACATTTCCGAATCTCAAGGGCTATGAATTGTGTGCCAAGGTCTTATCTTTCGTTCGGCTAGTCACTTCAAGCTATCGGACACTCCTTACACATGCACGAATGGTCAAAACACATCATCATCCTAATGCGCATTTAATGATATATTATTTTTGTGGTCATCAACATTATGCCACAAAAGCTGTTAATTGAGCTAAACTTGTATTTAACCCGGAAAGTTCCTTTTCAAATTTTCATCTGACGGTTAATAAAACGGTGAAAAAGTCTTATAGATTTACGTTGGGATTTTGCACAGACAAGCCCCCATTCTCTTTGGAAAATTTTAAATATATTTCTTTACCACTCGCATGCACTTCATGTCACCAGACAGTAACATGAGAACAAGATTAAAATATAACCTGGTTGGCTAGTTATCTATTACCACCTGATATCAGTATGACTGACCCACTTGTGCTGTGTGTAACATTAGCT
Source organism: Moxostoma hubbsi (assembly GCA_032164185.1). Taxonomy (NCBI): domain Eukaryota; kingdom Metazoa; phylum Chordata; class Actinopteri; order Cypriniformes; family Catostomidae; genus Moxostoma; species Moxostoma hubbsi. The sequence continues at coordinate 3,231,776 of JAVLUX010000022.1, read as the reverse complement.
TAATATAAAACCATGTGCTCTCAATTAGGAAAACATGTTCCTTATTTGTATTCTGTGCTGTTCTGGAGTTATATAAACTACATCCTCATCTGTCATAGAGGCGGTATGGTTTCCTTGACAACAGTGAAAGTAATTGCTCTCGCCTTGTTGATGAAAGCCGTCTTGGATAAACAGAATTTTAAGTAGGTCAGATGAAAGGGAATATGCTTTTATCATCATAACTTCACACTTATTCCATGAGATGGTGTTGCTCTTAAATATATATGTATCATTTATATTTTCAATTGCACTAAGCACTAAGAATTGACATCATTGGGTGAATTCTGGACATGTTCAGAATTGCATACTAGCTACTATTCTTGAAAGAAAATAGCATGTATACTGTCAACAGTATGCAAATTTGAGTATACATGGAATAACTAAACTTATTACATTTACAAAATTATTATTAATATTACCAACATCTAAGTAAATGAAAAAAGAAAGGAACGTACATATAATAAATCTATATTAAATATTTAGTTACTATACTATAATGCATTTGAAATATAATAAAATGAAATGGTGACAAACTAACCAAAATTTTCACTTTTAATTGAATTACACCAATGGGTTACTGGTTCAACTTCAGATTGACATTAAGCCTCATTCTTTAGGACTATCTTATATACAGTAAAGAATCATTTGTATAAGCCAACTAGTTTTTAAGGCCTAGAATAATGAGTAACATTTATATTTAAAAATTACATTTTGTGTTTATTGCATTATTCAATCAACCAACATTATTTTTGACAGCAAAAACTAGGCAACAGCTGGTATTCCCAACAGAAATTTACTTTGACATACTGCTGATAAAAGTAGGGTTGGTGGTTCAAATCCCGGCCCATACGACTCCATGTGCCGAAGTGTCCTTGGGCAAGACACTGAACCCCAAGTTGCTCCCGATGGCAGGCTAGTGCCTTGCATGGCAGCTCTGCCGCCATTGGTGTATGAATGTGTGTGTGAATGGGTGAATGAGTCTTTTGAATACCGTTTAAGTGCAGACCATTTACCATTTAAATGATCAGCATCTCTGAAAAGAATAATTGGAGATCGTATCGGATGTTAAAATCCTGATTGGAGCATCCCTAATATTCAAGTTGACTGTTTCAAAAACGAATGATGATGATGATGATTAGTGGGCTGAGACTCTATCACAAAATGGACAAAAGCAGGTACATGGTGGATGGTAACATTTGAATATGAAGAAGACTTTGTTTCACTGTTTATATATTTGTTTATATGTTTGTGGTTGAACTGAAAAAAGGTCTCAGTTAGGTTTTTTTTTTAAGAGGGCTCAAGTGTGAAAACCCCAGCAGCCTTTTTGCAGTTGAACATGTGGAAAACATCACCATCATAATCGCAGTATTTTTCAAAATAATCACAATATGACTTTTTGTCCAATTTGTGCAGCCCTGATATATCTGAATATTTTTCAATACACTTTTTTTTGTTTCTGTAGTTTTTTACTTTTCCATAATTTTTCATTGGAATAGCCTACATCATTGCATTATGTCACTGGAGTTAGGCCTTTTGTCTTTTTGGCTGATTTTTAAATGCTATTCACTTTAATTTTAAGTGTTTAATGTTGTAAATTCACCTCTGAGCTGGTTGGTTTGATTCATGGGTTAGATTTGATTAAATCCCTATGGAAAATACAAATAGGAAAAACACTTCCGGAAGACGTCTGAAAAAGTTCCTTGTCACTTTTTATTCACTTTTTTCCAACCTATAGCATATTCATGAAAGCTGTCATTAAAAAGTCATTGATGCAACTCTGCACATGTTTGATGTGTTTTAGGCCGCAAAATATCATGCGTTTAATAATCGTTGTTTGTGTCTCCCATCAGAATGTCTCACTACACAGATGAGCCTCGTTTCACCATCGAGCAGATCGATCTTCTCCAGAGACTGCGGCGTACAGGTATGACCAAAGTCGAGATCCTGCATGCCCTGGACACCCTGGAGCGCCTCGACCGTGAGCATGGTGACAAATTTGGCCGGCGTGGCCCGTCGGATTCTAGCGCCGCCAACAGTACCACCTCCAGTACTACACCCACCTCAAATAACACTAACAAATCCAGCACGGCGACACAGACGCAGTTCCACGCTAACTTATCACCGTCTCCTAGCAACAGTTATGCCACTTCCCCACCCACGATCTTACCCTCGCCGGTGTCTCTGGTCGCCATGGTGCAGAATGGTCGGGACAATTTGGCAGCAATGCCCAATGGGAAGCTGTCTCCAAACCGTTACACTATGAACAGCGCGGCGGCCGTGAGATCGTATGGACTTGAGGGATCAGAAGATGACCTGGATGTAGACGACAAAGTGGAGGAGCTTATGAGGTCAGTGTTGGTCAAAATTCAAGGGCAATTCAAACTGACATTTTATAAAGTTTCTGTCCTTTTTTTAAGAAATCGTTTGCGCCAAAATAAAAATTTCTGTCATCATTTACTCACAAAATGTTAGGGCTGGGCGATAAAACTAAATATAGAAAAAAATACATTGAGTAATTTTCGATATGTAGGTTATTTTCTACATCTAGTTAGTTTGACAAAGTTATACACACAACTATCTAACTCAATCACAGTCAGAAAATCAGCAAGATATCAGATATTGATGGAACACAACTCTGACATCAACACCAGTGCTGTTTATTCATGTAGTATTTAGGTAAAAAAAACTCATGATCCGTAGCACTGTCACAGGCAAGAAATGGTTTGTTCAAGTTCTCCTGGGAAGCTTGTACGAGATCGGAAATTGTTAATGAGATATGAAGTGATTTTAGTCCAAAAGAACAGAACCATTTTGCAATGTCATATTTAAGGGTTCCCACGCATCCTAGAAAACCTTCAATTTTGCAATGCAGTTTTCCAGTCATGAAAAATTTGAAAAACATTTGAAATGTCCTGGAAAAATATTAATTTGTCCTGGAAAATATGAATGTATCCATTTACAAGCACAAAAACATGGTAACGATCTGACTAGGAATAGGAGTCAAATACACAAATTTGTATCGTTTTTTTCCACTGCTGGCGGCTGCACATCTGCGGTTAAGGGCACTTACACCCTCATGATTGATTGACCCGGTACCGACTGACTGAATGAGAGGGGCATGTTGTTTGTTTACTTCAGCATCGGCATGTGAGTCTACCTTGTTCCTCCTGGAGAGAAAAGGGCGGAAGAGCTATTAATGTGTAAAAGTGACTGATGTTTCTGCACGTTGAAGAATACTTACACAAATCTATGAAGTGATGCGTCAGCACAACCTCGGCTCTAACTTTACACCAAAGTGTTTTTCACACACGTTTTGCCTCACAAATGATGTCAAAGCTACATTAAATATTTTAAAATGATTGGAAGTTATGAGTTATCAGTTGAGGTGGTTTGGGCATCTGGTAAGGATGCCCGCTGGGCGCCTCCCTAGGGAGGTGTTTCAGGCACATCCAGCTGGGAGGAGGCCTCGGGGAAGACCCAGGACTAGGTGGAGAGATTACATCTCCACACTGGCCTGGGAATGCCTCGGGGTCCCCCAGTCAGAGCTGGTTAATGTGGCTCGGGATAGGGAAGTTTGGGGCCCCCTGCTGGAGCTGCTGCCCCCGCGACCCGACTTCGGATAAGCGGTTGAAGATGGATGGAAGGAAGTTATGAAGAGATGTTGAACTTCTCATAATTTCCCTCTTCGTCCTTCCGAAGTACCATCCCCATGGTCATTGTGTGCGAGCTTCCCCTATCTTTTGGGCTTACGCACCAAAGCTACTTGGAAATATAAGACCTTTCAGGATTTGGTGCGGACAGCTACAGCTTTTGTTCTGCTGTTGGTTTATTAGAAATGTTTAAGAGTATTTACAAGCATTTTCCATACAGCAAAAGCAAACAGTGACCAGGGGCTGTCAAGATCCAAAAAGGAAAAAAAAAAAAAAGAAAAAAATATCAACATAAGTTGTTTATATGATTTGTGCGCTATATTCCAAGGCATTTACTATGTTGCCGTTTAAAGCCATTTGATAGATTTGTGCGAGTAACAGACTGTAATTTAAGTTATTTGTTTTAGGCATTTCCACATATTCAAATTTGGAGCTTCTTGTTCGGTTACAACACAAGCAAGAACCAAAGATGCTTGGTGCCAGATGTCTTGATGCATCATGTCTGATCAAGTCACACTATAAGTATAGCTTTAAGAGACTCATTCTACAATGAGCAAGATAACAATGTTCACATATGACATGATGTTGTCATTAAATCGCAGCTGTCATGTTTGTGTCCTTTTATGTGTGCAGGCGGGACAGTACTCTGGTGAAGGAGGAAATCAAGGCATTCCTGGGCAACAGACGCATCTCGCAGGCCGTGGTGGCTCAGGTCACAGGTCAGCAGTTCTATGGACCAGACTGTGATGACACATTTTCAATACAATTTAGCAGCGTAAATCTTGCTAACTTTATTTTCAATTTTTAAATAATTTAAATGAACATTTTTATCACTATACTTTGTGCAATTTTAACCCTGCTTTCATTTAAAATACTAGTAATCACAACTGCTGAGCCAGTGATGGTAAAGTTGGGTATCTTTCTCTCTTCTGACCCCTGTAATCCAGCTCTCTCAGTTTTTACATATTTTGGAAAGTTGTGGATACGCAACAATGGACTTTGTCTTTTGCTGTTGGAGCAAATGGAAACAAAATAGAGTATAACGTGCTATGGTTTACTTCTGCATTCCAAACCCAGAAATATGAGAACGTTTCATTCCCCTTTTCCCCCCAATTTTGGAATGCCCAATTACCACTACTTACTAGGTCCTCAAGTTGGTGCGGTTACTCACCTCATTTCGGGTGGCAGAGGATAAGTCTCTGTTGCCTCCACTTCTGAGACGATCAATCTGTGCATCTTATCACATAGCGCGCTGTGCATGACACCGCGGATACTCACAGCATTTGGAGACTCATGCTACGCTTACAACACGCCCCACTTAATCACGACCACAAGGAGGTTACCCCATGTGGCTCTACCCTCCCTAGCAACCGGGCCAATTTGGTTGCTTAGGAGACCTGGCTGTTGTCACTCAGCACACCCTGGATTCGAACTCGCTACTCCAGGGGTGGTAGTCAGCGTCAATACTCGCTGAGCTACCCCAGACCCCCAATCATGTTTTAGTCTTTCAATTCTTCTAAATCTAACCACCTAGCAGATTTCTGTCTTAAAGGTATGTTCAATATAAGTTAAGCTTTATGGATGGTAGGAATGTCCTAAAATATCACAACATCGATTATTGACCAGCACGCTATTTTCTTGAAACATCTGTATTAGCAACATTTACATTTGAAGCCTAATTTGTGTGCTTTCCAATACACTGTCAGTTGGTGGCAGTCCAAAGTTTTGAATCTAGTCATCATACAACAGTTACGAAGGTTTTTGTATTTCAAAAGTGAGCAAAAGTGATGTTGATAAGTTTGCAGGTTAGTGTATGAAACTGCTGTTTAGCAAAGTTGAGAAATATGTATGAAGAACAAAAACTATTATGCAATGAGACTTTACAAAACATTATACACTCACCTAAAGGATTATTAGGAACACCTGTTCAATTTCTCATTAATGCAATTATCTAATCAACCAATCACATGGCAGTTGCTTCAATGCATTTAGGGGTGTGGTCCTGGTCAAGACAATCTCCTGAACTCCAAACTGAATGTCAGAATGGGAAAGAAAGGTGATTTAAGCAATTTTGAGCGTGGCATGGTTGTTGGTGCCAGACGGGCCGGTCTGAGTATTTCACAATCTGCTCAGTTACTGGGATTTTCACGCGCAACCAGTTCTAGGGTTTACAAAGAGTATGTGGCAGTATGTGGCAGTCCTGTGGGCGAAAATGCCTTGTTGATGCTAGAGGTCAGAGGAGAATGGGCCGACTGATTCAAGCTGATAGAAGAGCAACTTTGACTGAAATAACCACTCGTTACAACCGAGGTATGCAGCAAAGCATTTGTGAAGCCACAACACGCACAACCTTGAGGCGGATGGGCTACAACAGCAGAAGACCCCACCGGGTACCACTCATCTCCACTACAAATAGGAAAAAGAGGCTACAATTTGCAAGAGCTCACCAAAATTGGACAGTTGAAGACTGGAAAAATGTTGCCTGGTCTGATGAGTCTCGATTTCTGTTGAGACATTCAGATGGTAGAGTCAGAATTTGGCGTAAACAGAATGAGAACATGGATCCATCATGCCTTGTTACCACTGTTCAGGCTGGTGGTGGTGGTGTAATGGTGTGGGGGATGTTTTCTTGGCAAACTTTAGGCCCCTTAGTGCCAACTGGGCATCGTTTAAATGCCACGGCCTACCTGAGCATTGTTTCTGACCATGTCCATCCCTTTATGGCCACCATGTACCCATCCTCTGATGGCTACTTCCAGCAGGATGTCACAATGCTCGAATCATTTCAAATTGGTTTCTTGAACATGACAATGAGTTCACTGTACTAAAATGGCCCCCACAGTCACCAGATCTCAACACAATAGAGCATCTTTGGGATGTGGTGGAACGGGAGCTTCGTGCCCTGGATGTGCATCCCACAAATCTCCATCAACTGCAAGATGCTATCCTATCAATATGGGCCAACATTTCTAAAGAATGCTTTCAGCACCTTGTTGAATCAATGCCACGTAGAATTAAGGCAGTTCTGAAGGCGAAAGGGGGTCAAACACAGTATTAGTATGGTGTTCCTAATTATCCTTTAGGTGAGTATGTTAACATGAGGTTAGTTTTATAAAGTTAATTTCATTATTTCAGCTCCTGTCACAGAAATCAACCAAAGCTGGTAAACTTTCACATGATATGCCAGTAAGACATGACGCAACTATCCGCAAAGTGCTAGTCCCACCACAAAAAAGATGACAACTTGACAGATCAAATAACACACTTTTCTGAAGAGAAATTAATACAAGTCATCCATTCTTAAATGAATCATTCTCTCTCTCTCTCAGGTATCAGTCAGAGCCGAATCTCTCATTGGCTTCTCCAGCAGGGTTCAGATCTCAGTGAACAGAAGAAACGAGCCTTTTACCGCTGGTACCAGCTCGAGAAGACCACACCTGGTATTTATATTAAATTTGTGTTCATGTTTGTGTGTGAGAAAGTATGGACATTTGACTTTAGTAACTGAGCTTGGCATCAAAGCACAAATCTTTGAAAAGAAATATCCGATCACGTGTCTGCTTTAGCTGAAAAGATTCATTTATTGAATCAGTGATTCACTGATTCTTTCTAATTCTTCACTGAAATATTTACATGAAGGAACAGTATGTTTCTCATCCTTTACTCACCCTCATGTTGTTCCAAACCTGTACCACTTTCTTCTGTGCAACACAAAAGGTCAGTTTTTAAAGAATATCCTTTTCTATATATTGAAAACAAATGTGGACGGAAACTGTCAAGCTCCAAAATGCCAAAAAAGCGCCAGTAATCTATGGTAAAAGTAATCCATATGACTTGTGGACTATATTTCACATCTCCTGAAGCCATACAATAGCTTTGTGTGGTGTGGATGTGCTTGTTTAGAATTTACCGTAGGACAGCGGATCTTTACTGATCAATAATTTGCATCAGATTACAGTGTGAATGATTCAAAAGTTTCTATTTTGTTTTCAGGTGCCACATTAAACATGCGGGCCACCCCTATATCTTTGGATGAGATGGAGTGGCGTCAAACACCACCCCCTATATGCTCCACCCCCGGCAGCTTCCGTCTACGCAGAGGCAGTCGATTCACCTGGAGGAAGGAATGTCTCGCTGTGATGGAGAGGTCAGACAGAGACAGAAACGAGTAAAGTAAAGAAAGGAGAGGCAAAACAGTCAAATCTGTATGACTGCTGTAAACAGGGCTCATTGAATCAGATTCGAGTGCTAGAACAATACATCTCATCATATACGTTTTGCAACAAATGTTTTTTCTCTTCTTAGTTATTTTAGTGATAATCAATATCCAGATGAAGCCAAACGAGAGGAGATCGCCAACGCCTGCAATGCCGTCATTCAAAAACCAGGTAGAAAATGCTGGTGTTACTACATCTGGTCATTTTAAAGTTGCAATTTTGTCATTATTCTGACCTTTTAGTCTTGTTTTTCCTTTCTAGGAAAGAAGTTGTCTGACTTGGAGAGAGTCACGTCCTTAAAAGTGTACAACTGGTTTGCCAACCGACGCAAAGAGATCAAGAGGAGAGCTAATATTGGTACTGTGATTCCTCCCCTTTCAGTTCAGTGATATACACTCACCGACCACTTTACTAGGTACACCTAAGAACTACTGATTACTAAATTCTAGAGACTGTTGTGTGAGAAAATCCCAGGAGATCAGCAGTTACAGAAATACTCAAACCAGCCCATCTGGCATCATCAATCATGTCACGGTCCAAATCACTGATATCACTTTTTTCCCCATTCTGATGGTTGTGGTGAACATTAACTGAAGCTCCTGACCTGTATCTGCATGATTTTAGGCATTGCACTGCTGCCACTCGATTGGCTGATTAGATAATCACATGAATAAGTGTACACGTGTACCTAATAAAGTAGTCGGTGAGTGTATATTAAGACACATTTAACATTATTTTATCCACATACATATCCTAATCAGTGAGAGGATTACTCGCAGCAAACGGGTTGTGAATGTTGGTGTGGTAGTGGTTTTTATAGAGCTTCAGATGTTTCATGACAGGGTCTTTTTTCCAAGAAGCCACAATCTTGGAGAATCACGGAATAGACGTGCAGAGTCCTGGAGGACACTCCAACAGTGATGACGTCGACGCTAATGATTACAACGAGCAGGCGAGTGATTAAAATAAGCATCATTTACATACTATTAATAAAATAGAAAAGAATCCAAATGATGGTATCGAGACCATTGCTCTCATCATTTATTGCTCTTAAAGCCTATTCACACCAAGATGATGTATAAAAGCAAAAATAAAAAGGAGAGTAATATAACTATAACCCAGAACAGCGTGAATTGAAGATAAAAACGAACTATTCACGCTGGGCGTCATTTTTACAAGCGTGTACATCTTTCAGTAAACCAGTTGCATGCATCAATTTACATAGGAATGCTTTTATGAAGCATTTGAACAAATTCGCTCATTTTGCTCGAGACTTGATGAACATAAATCTCCCATAAATCTCCCATAAATCTCTCATAAATCTCTCATAAATCTCCCATAAATCTCTCTCTCTCAGAAAAGTGTGCATACATGAACAAAAGTGAATCGTGCTTAGGTCATTCGCATACAAGGACAGATTTGTTTTTCTTTATCTTTTTGTGCAGAAAATGAGCAAAAAGTCTTATTGGTGTGAATAGGCATTAACAGTGAATTATAGATGATATTTGGATCAGATTCTCTTGGACTCTACTGATCGAGCTCATCTCCATAACAGGGTTGTGATGTTTCCTATTTTGAAAAGAGAGGTGTGAACAGACCCTTTGGTTACTACCGACTAGAACCCACTTCACCGACACAGGTATACACTTGAAAAATTCATTTAGATTAAAGGAATCTTCTGGGTTCAATACAAGTTAAAGGAATATTGTACCCAAAATGTAAATTCTCTCATCATTTACTCACCCTCATATGTATGTGACTGTTTTTCTTCCACAGAACACAAATGGAGATTTTTAAAAGATTATCTCAGCTCTGTAGGTCCAAACAATGCAAGTGAATGATGACTAGGACTTTCAATATCCAAAAAGGAGATAAAGTCAGCATTAAAGTAATATAGTTTAATCAATGTCTTCAGAAGGGATCCAGTCGGTTTTGGGTGAGAACATACAAAAGTGGAACTCCTTTTTCACTATAAATCTTGCCAGCGCAGTTTCTAGGCACAATCATGATTTCAAGCTCGATTACACAGCCTAGTGTTTGACGCAGAGCTCTAGATGGCGCTATAGGAAGTGTAATCGAGCATGAAATCATGATCGCCAAGGAGACTGCTGTCAAGATTTATAGTGAAAAAGGAGTTACATTTTGTTCTTTTCTCACCAAAAACAAACGGGATCACTTCAGAAAACCGATTAAATCACTGGAGTTGTATGGATTACATTTATGCTGCTTTTTCGAGCTTCAAAGTTTCTCAATTTGCAAAATATGGTCCTGCAGAGCTGAAATATTCTCCTGAAATCTTCATTTGTGTTCTGCGGAAGAAAGAAAGTCATACACATACACATCAAGGATGGCATGAGGGTGAGTAAATGATGAGAGCATTTTCATTTTTGGGTGAACTGTCCCTTTAAGCTCAAGCAACAGCATTTGTAGCATGTTGATTACTAGAAAAATTCATTTAGACTCATCCCTTGTTTATGCAAAAATTGAGGTTAAAGGTGAACGGGGCTAACGCATAAATGTTAAAATACACACCGTTTCAAAAGTATAGCCACGAGATGTAAACGATATACACGTTAAAGTGAATTTAGTGTGATAAATCTCTGTTGTACACAATTTTAGTGGGATAAAGACGCTTACAGGATTAACCAGCGTTGCGTCGTCATGGCAATGAAGTTGTAATGTTGGCTATAACTTGACACAAATAAGGTTAGTAAGTATGGTAACACACATATTGTTTACATCTTGTGTCTAATCTTTTGAAACAGTGTGTATTTTGACGTTTACGGATTGGCCCCCATTCACATCCATTGTAAGTGCCTCACTGTAACCCAGATTTTTTTTATTAAATAATGGACGAGTCAAATATTTGTGTGTTCTATTCAACATAATGGCACATTCGTTTGACTGCACTTAACTTGTATTGAACTGGGAATATTTCTTTAAGGGCGCATACACACTAGAGTTGCGTTAGAGAACAATGCGAATGGTGTGAAGGACGAGAGGGAAAACACAAGGGATTACAATAGTGACGAGACGTTGGGCTGCCAGACATTGAGAGCATTTCAACATTTTCTGCAATGCACTCTGACGTAAGGCTTGCGTTAACCAATGGGAATCTGGCAGAGGCGGGACTAGTTTCACTGTAAAATTGGAAAAACATGGCGGACTAACTCATACATGATGAGTATTCATTGCCTGTCCTTTGTTATTTTTCCACTGTCAGGCTAAAAAGATTGTCATTGTAGAGAAAGAGTGTGGAGATGTTTGTCTGTGTTTAATAGTACACTGTGGAAAAGTTTAATTTTAGCTCGCCATCTCGATCAGTGATTGGCGCTTGTTTTCAAACTGAACCACCTCCTTCCTCTAGTACACTTTCCCTAGCGTGTGAGCGCCCTAGACTTACACAAAGTTTTTAATGGGTGAAGCTTGTGTCCAAACCAGGTGTCAAAACTGCTGTAAGCAATGATAGCCCAGAATTAGCCATTGAATTGTTGAATTCTCGTCTTGCTGGAATTACCTTAATTAAGTGAAGTCAACACAGAGATTCGATTCTCTGACTCTAGAAATGAACCCCAAAATGGATCCATATGTAGCTTTGTTGGAGATAAAAGCTAAATCATATGTGACGACATAATGGTCAAGTGGGAGAATTCAGAGGCTTCATAAAAATGAACTATCCAACTTGTAATTACTCAAATTTGTCATTCATTGGAAACTCGTAATTATGGTAATTCCACCATGACTTGATTGCACAATTTCTGGTGAACAATCCCTCTAAATTCTAGTTTCCCTTCAAGGATGATGGTGCCAATCACACAGACCACCAAGACCCCATCTCTCTCGCTGTGGAGATGGCAGCTGTCAATCACAGCATCCTCGCCCTGTCCCGCCCAGGAGGCGTGGCCAGTGAGATCAAAACAGAGGCACTGGACGATGACTGAGGGAGATGAAGAGGATAGGGGTGTGTGAGTGTGTGTTTGCAGCGGTGTGTATTGGGCCAGACGCGTACAATCTCGATGACCAAAACAACACTCGGCCTCAAGCTTTTAGAATCAAATATCACCCGCAATCTACACTCCTGCTGAACCACTAAACATATAAGCCAGAGTCACATTACACACGCTCTTTACAAGAACGTCTTTAAGTCTCTCCGGAAACCTTGCAGAACTCAGAAGCTGACCTGAACCTCGTACCTCATTCCAGTCCAGTAACTTGTATAATGTTTTATGTGCTTCCTGTCTGTGTGCTTCAGTAAACATATTCATTTTTCTCAGGCTGTAGCTGTATTGTAAGAAACAGGTGAGGCTAATATCGAGATTTTCAAATGTTAAAGTTGTAGTTTGTTGCTCTGGAATCCATAATGGTGCAACATGTCTCAGAACTTTAATTTTCACTACAGATGTTCTTGATGTCTGGTTTGAAGTTTCCATTTTCTCTTAGAAGTCTTTTCATCAAACTGCAATAGGTGGCTGAATCAAATGAAACCTGTGAAGAACATAACTGAGTCACATTACCCCACAAAATCAAAAGAAACGTGAAATTATATTTGCAGTCTATTTTTAGGAGCACAGCATTACTTATGACAATTAAGCATATTTTCCCCGACCAGCCTCTTACTGTAATGTTCAAAACTGCTTAAGGCTATGTTCACAGCGGCAAAAAAAATCCAACTTTTTTGGCCTATTCGACTCAAGAGATGCTCTAAGGTGCAGTAACAATGGCTGCGAGCCGCCACAACGTGATAAGGTATTTGTGACGAGGAGTCGGGTTAATCAGCCGGGAGGGGGATAAAGACAAGCCCTTTAAGATTCTCGCTGTTCGACCCTTTTATGCTTCAGTACTAGACACAAAGCCCTCAATAAGAGACATCTTGCTGCCTGCTAAAATACAGGACAATTATGGCCAAGAAATGACTAAACTAAACGAGTGTAAACTCTAACATCAACAAACATTGCATATAGCACCTCTCCTGTTTTTACATTTACATTTATGCATTTGGCAGACGCTTTTACCCAAAGCGACTTACAGGGACAATCCCCCCGGAGCAACCTGGAGTTAAGTGCCTTACTCGAGGAAACAATGGTGGTGGATGCGGGGATTGAACCAGCAACCTTCTGCTTACCAGTTCATTGCTTTAGCCCACCACTCCTCATTTTTGAAGCCGTTGTCCATGATGAACGTGTTCATATTTGGATAATGCCCTCATGAAAAACAAACAAAACATCAATTGCTAAACACTGACAAATGAACACACGCAAGTTTGCATCATTACTAAATTAATTAAAGTGTATGTGCTAGCGAACGCAACTGCAGTCTGAACAGAACCAAATCTGATCTGTCCACATATAACTTGGATATGGAACAGTCTAAATAATATCATATTAGAGAGAAAATCTGATTTTTCCAGCTGTGAATAAAGCCTAATTGTCATGAAAATAATGTGTATATATATATATATATAGGGCTGCCTATCGATTAAAATGTTTGATCTAATTAATTACATCAATTAATCACATATCATCATATTTGCAGAAGAAAACCCCAAAATATACATTACCTTATTGTGGCAGACGAGTAAAGCTTTGATAAGACAGTACAAAAAGTTGCTTTAGAAGTTAATATATTGTTTACTTCAATATTATTGAACATAAGCCAGTCATTGGTCTACAGTCCGCAGCAATCCATTTCATGCATCAAGACGGATGCTTTCGGAGTCGCTGTATTTGAACGCAACAACGTATGCTCATCTCGAGCTGTCTGCTGTGATTGTTAGCTTGTACAGATGGAGTTGCGCTTACTGCCCCCTGCTGACTCTACTTCTGATAAAAACAAGGTGTTTCTTCAAGCTTGAATTGCACCAATCGTAGGAAAATTCCTTTATGTGGTCAGAAGGCATGATTAATTGCATTACATTCTTACACATTTAAAACGAAAGCCCTAGTAAATGTTAATATTGAATAATAAAAAAATAATAATTTTGGGGTGCAATGTGACTCGGACATGTTTAAATGAGATTCACTCGATTTAAGCATACGCTATTCATGAATCCCATTAATTAAAGGGTTTTATAACGGCCAAAGTGTGCAAAGTTATCCCATGCAAAAGCTCAAGTCTCCTGGACTCTAAATTAACCTGCAGTGATAGACTTCCAATTCGGAAATGGCTAGTTTCCTTTTTTATAAAAACAAAACAAAACAAAAAACACTCTTAAATGCCCAGAGTTACCCAAAATGAAATTATGTAAATGCTAATCTTATGTTTCTATTTATTTAACTTTTGCATTTTTTTTATTTAGTAATTTGCATGCACCATCTCAGTCCAGGCCTAAGGACCTGTTCTCATATAAGCTGTGACATCAGCGTGAATTATCATTCCTCAGATATTTTAGCTCCAGATGGCAGCGGTCAAAATTAACAGAGTGAACGTGCAAGCTCACTGTTGTTTTTTTTCCAACCAGGGCATCAGAACACTGTGCCCATGATGCTTTTTTAATTATTATTGTGAAAACGTTACAATTGCACAGTGTTCATTGTTAAAGAAAGACTGACAAAGATTTCCTTTCTGCTGCTACAGAGCTTCGAGAGAGTCTTAACTCTCATCTAACATAAGCTTGTTTCCAAAATGTAGCTCATTTTATTGCGAAAAGGTTCATGGAAACCTTTATTCACTCAATAATTTTATGTGTCCTTCCTCTATTTTCCTGTGTGCAAATGTTCAATTGATATTTATATAATGACATTTGTCTTTTTTTTGTATTCGATTGTTTTACTGTTTTTGTTCAGAGCAGTCTCCTGAAGTGTGTCCGATTTAAATACATTTGTGAACGCAAAGCACCCCCTTCTCTCAAACACTATTTTATTGGAGCCTCTTAAAGGGACAGTTCACCCCCCAAATTAACTGAACCAGATTTAACTGTATGTAGCATTACACTTACAAATGTCTTTAAAACAAGCATGCAATAAATAAGGAAATTATTTGTATTTTGTTCTCTCACTACTAGAAAGAATGTGCCAAACGACAGTATCGCTTCAAGTATTAATATAAAACTGACATTTATATGACCTCAAAGAGACAATATACTTAGAATGACTCGTTACCTTGTCTTAAGTGTTCATATCCAGACCAACGGAGGTTTTTATTCTGTGAACCCGTATTTTAAAGGGGGTGCTTTTCATTTTGTTCTTCAGGGTGCATTTTCTTATGTCTATACACAAAAATCTCTTGACTTATAAAAGCAACTGTATAAATAGATATAATGCAGTAAATATGAATTTAAAGACAATTTTTAATCAAATAAATATTTTGATTTTTTTATTACTTTTGTTCTGAACCATCTCCCATTTAAGAATTCAGTGCCTTTTTTGGACAGTAGACTGTTCTGTAATTATACTATAGGATATATGAACATTTTTGTACAGTTTCTTTGTTTAAAATGACTTTTTTTTTCTTTCTTTTTTTAAACTTGTGTTTATTTTAGTACTTTATCTTCTGGAGAATAAAGGTATATTGATGATCAAGAGAGCGTGGTTTCGTTCTTGCTGTTGCTTCAGATTTGCATGTAACATAAAAAAAAAATTATATTAACTGGGAATTGAAAAAGAAAGCTTATATATATATATATATATATATATATATATATATATATATATATATATATATATATATATATATATATATATATTTATAATGTGTGTGTTTTGGCCAACACCAGTCTCTCAAATGACTTCATGACCAGAAATGTCAGAGCAATGGGACTGTAGTCATTAAGTCCTGTGATTTGGGGTTTCTTTGGGACTAGGATGATGGTGGAGCATTTGAAGCAGTAGGGAACTTCACATTGCTCCAGTGATTTAATGAAGATCTGTGTGAAGATATGGGCCAGCACAGGATTTTAGAAAAGTGGGTGAAACACTGTCAGGGCCCTGTGCTTTCCTTGTCTTTTGTTTCCAGAAGACCCAGCACACATCCTCTTCACAGATCTCAAGGGCATGTTGAATTGTATCACTCACTCACTATCTCTCTCTCTCATTCATTATATATATATATATATATATATATATATATATATATATATATATCTATCTCTATCTCTATCTATCTATACATATTGTATTCCAGATAAAACCTTTAATATTTCATACAGAAGTATATGTACCGTATATGAAGGAAAGACAAAATAAAGTTTATTTCACCATTTAAATATAAAATCCTCAACATTATTTTTGTCATTATTTTATAGCAAAATAAATGAACAGAAATGGCAATTTGATCATAAATTACAAACTGAAAAAAAAGAATAATACAGGATACCAAACAAAGAAAGCACACAGAACTAAATCACCAGATTAACCTAATTTTTTTTGGAATATTCCAGGTTCAATACAAGATGAGCTCATTTGAAAAAAACAAATAAACAAAATTAAAAATACACATATATACTGTATATGTGTGTGTCATATTAAATATATATAATAAATATCATGGTCACGATGGTGAGGCACTTGGAAGTGAATGAGGCCACAGTCTATAACCATTAGAATACACACTGCTTTAAAAGTAAAGCCACAAGAAGTAAACATTATCGATTTGAGTGATTATTTCGCTTGGTTGCCTTATCAGTGTAAAGTAATATTCAATATTACAACTTTGTTGCCATGACGATGCAGTGCCGTTAAACCCCAATCAATTTTATCACTAAATAATCACTAAAATCATGTACAAATTAGATTTTATAACACTAAATTCAAGTTAACATGTAATGTTTACTTCTTGTGGCTATACTTTTGAAACGGTGTATTTTAATATTTATGGACTGGCCCCATTCACTTCCATTGTAAGAGCCTAACTCAATATTATGGCACAAATGCTGTCCAATGACCTTAACTTGTATTGAACCCTGAATATTCCTTAAAAGCCCAACTCCTCTTGTTTTAAAAGCAAGTCAAAGTGTTTATTTTTCGCAAAACAGTAAAATTAACAATATAAAATCATAAAATTAGAAACATTCAGAGAATCTGTCAGTATCGTGATTTTCCAGGGAACCAAAATTTGAAAAGTCCCAAATCTTACTACTATAAATTTTAAAGAGTTCAGATAAAGATGGCACTTTTTAATATTAAATATATATATATTTTTTTTCGTAATACCAAAAATACTGCTTATTGAGGCAACAAATTAGCCTTAAATCATAGGGAAGGTTTTAAAACACTAGGCACTAAGTATTGTTGATATGTCTGAGTAAATCAGAAGACATTTACATCCCTGCAGGTACCAAGTATCAGTAGTGTTTCAGAGTCATACCAGTACTGCTGCTGCACCAGTAACTCCTCATAGTGGCAGTATACGCACATCAACACTGGAATCATGGAAGGATTTCCTCAGCTAACCCATGATTTCCTGTTCTCCCCCTTCCGTGTTCCAGCCTCTCCTTTGGCCATTGCCGTGAGGGCCGCTAGGTTGGGACTCGATCCCGAGAGGTTCTGCTTGCGTTTCTGCCTGAACCGTTTAGCAGTACCAGTCGCTTTCATGACCCGATTTGGTTTTACGAGAACGCCGTAACCAGGGTTACAGTGGAAGTAGTGACGTCCACCAACCGAACCATCATTTTTACCTGCAAATAAAGAACAACATAATTAACCAGAGTGCTAACAAGAGCTGATGCAAAGAATTTCCAATTATTGACAATATTGCACCAGATTTTCTCTACTTATCTATTGGCTCAAAGAACATTATACAAACCTGCTGGCACATCAAGCTCCACTCCAACCCAAATACCCTTTCCAAAGTCAGTTGGTCCAACATATTGGACTGTTCCAGTTTTATTGGTGCCCACGGTCACATATTCCCCCTCCTTCAGCCAATCAGGTGGTGGAGTTTCAATGCTTTCATCAGAATCTGAAAGGATCTCCAGTGTCTCTTGAGATAAACTCAACACTGATAAAGACTTGTTGTCTTTCTTTGTACCCTCCTCATCCTCTTCATGCAGGATGCCTTTGAAGGACTTCAGACCGGAGGACTTGACTCTTTGGATATGGAAATGATTACTGGGGTTGGGGTTGGGATTGGGCTCAGGTCCTAATTGCTGGGCAGGAGCTGATGGCTTCGCAGTTGCCATTGGTTGCGTTGGTGGTACTGTTGGGGTTGATGGGGCTGTGGGTTCTGAACATGTGCTTGAAGACATGGTTTGTTCAGATGTAGAGACTGTTTCAGTATAGTGGCTGGTTTCAGAGGTTCCTTGAAGTGTGGTTGCTGAAACAACTGGGAGTGTCTGAGGAGATTCATCTAGAGACGACACTTGACCATGCTCTTCTGAGCTCCTTTGGTCTTCGGTTGTCTGGCATACTGTAGATGTCTGTTCTTCACGTTCTAGGTCTGCATGTTTAAGCTTTGCTTCATCCTCTGGAGATTTGCTGCTTGTTGGAAGTATCTCATGGTCTGTATTTGGTTCAGTCTTATTGGACTTGTCGGGCTCCATGCTGTCAGAGAGAGGAGGTTCTCCAATCGAGACAACAGACTCAGAGAGTGTCACTGTGGAGATGCTCGTGGATATGTAGCCACTTGAGACGTCACTGATGGGGCTGTTTGTGGAATCACCGACCGGGTTTTCCTTTGGGTCTTCAACTTCTGGAGGAACAGAACCAAGTAAAACCTCTTCAACCTCTGGAAAAAGAAGAGGAGGTTGAACCTCCTCAACATCTGGAGGAACAGAACGAGGAAGAACCTCTTTGACCTCTGGAAGAATAGAAGGTGAAACCTCCTCTACTTTCTCTGAGACTTGGGTCTTTCCAGCAGCGCCCTGAGAAGATCATAAATATCAAGCTAATCAATAACATATCTACAATACTGAGTATTAGAAATGGCAAACTAGAGTATAGAAACACTTACACAAAGATTAATGTTCTTAAGGATCGTTCACACAGAACGCAATTTTTTTGCATCCTTCTGTTGCATTAATTTTCTATGCAAACATGCGTTAGACGGACGTATTTGAGCATTTTGTGTCAGACACTTTCCTACCAAAATGTTCTTTTGAGCATGTTAGAACTGAATGGCCCCTTAGACACAGTCATTCCAAAACCAATTCTGTACTGCTAGCTTTTTTAGCACAAGAACATGTTCGTTCTGAACAACCACTTACACGCTGTCTACACTGGATGCGTCCGTTGACGAGATGTGATGTAACGGCTTGTGGCGTTTTACACTGAAAGCGTCAAAGTGAACATTGACACGCAGACGGCACCGACCAATGATTAAATTGATAAATAAGCTTTATCATACTTGATTTTTTTATGTAAATCCACTGGTATAAACATTAACTTTTTATAGAATTATTATTGTAATGTTATTGTTGCTAAAACTGTGTATATTAGTAAATTAGTAGACTAGAGACCAGAAACATCATGAGCTGGCTAAAATGCAACAGCCACAAGTTATTTAAATAGGTAACAAAAGGCTGAAAGACTTCCATCTATGATATTGGTTAAGTAAAATAATTTTATTTCAGACAGATGGGATAATAAAGCTGCTGGTGTAGAACGGAGCGTCTGTTTACTTGTCAGCTCCACACAATGCGAAACGATGCATCTGACGCTTCCAGTGTAGACAGCATCATTGACAATAATGGTAAAGATATGCTTTTGATGCAACGGGCCGCTCGTGTCTGTTGTAAACAGGGTGAGATACTTTCTTACCAAAATGCATTCTGTTCTATTTGTTGCGCTTGTTTTTTTAGCGCAAGAACGCGTTCAGTCTCAACTGCCCCTTAGATGCTCTCTTACCAAAGAGACAGAAAACACGTGTACTAAGTGGCCAACGATGGAATTCTCCCATTCTGCAAATTAAATGCTGGTTTGACAACATGAGATTAATGAGTAGGTAGTCATTTATCCAAAGTGACTCCCAGTACACTTTCAAGTACGACTCCTGGTCATTATGGGAATCAAACCAGCCAACTTCCAGTTACTGGCCCTGAGCTTTTGAAAACATACAAAACAGCTACTGGTAATGGCTTCCAGCGATTTAAAATGCACTTATTACAGGGACAATAAAGTACTCTTACTGTCTAGAAGTCAGACACAGTTTCTGAGGTAAATGTTCTGCAATTATATAGCGCCTTTTTAACCTTAGCGGTATTCAAATCGCTTTACACTGTGACTCATTCATCCATTCATACACCAATGACGGCAGAGCTGCCATGCAAGGCACCAGACTGCCATTGGGAGCAACTTGGGGTTCAGTGTCTTGCCCAAGGACACTTCGGCATGTGGAGTCATGTGGGCCAGGAATCAAACCACCAACCCTGTGATTAGTGGCCGACCCGCTCTACCAACTGAGCCACAGCCGCCCCTGAGGGTGTCAGATGAGTCGATTCTGATCGTCTTTTGCAGGAACCACTGGGTTTTTGAATATTAATCTCTTCCAAATGTTCTCAAAATGTTAAATATTCAGACTGTTTCAAAATAATGACTTGAGCTCTAAATGAAAATATTTACCAGTTCACAGCTGTGGAGGTCTTCAAGACTGACAGACTGCACAATAATACGTGGCACATTCTGGGAGAAATTAAAGGAAAAAAATTATACTATGTAGATATTATAATAGGGATCCCAGATTACATGATCAAAATTTTTCTGTTTTTTTTTATATATATATATATATATACAGTGAGGAAAATAAGTATTTGAACACCCTGCTATTTTGCAAGTTCTCCCACTTAGAAATCATGGAGGGGTCTGAAATTGTCATCGTAGGTGCATGTCCACTGTGAGAGACATAATCTAAAAAAAAAAATCCAGAAATCACAATGTATGATTTTTTAACTATTTATTTGTATGATACAGCTGCAAATAAGTATTTGAACACCTGAGAAAATCAATGTTAATATTTGGTACAGTAGCCTTTGTTTGCAATTACAGAGGTCAAACGTTTCCTGTAGTTTTTCACCAGGTTTGCACACACTGCAGGAGGGATTTTGGCCCACTCCTCCACACAGATCTTCTCTAGATCAGTCAGGTTTCTGGGCTGTCGCTGAGAAACACGGAGTTTGAGCTCCCTCCAAAGATTCTCTATTGGGTTTAGGTCTGGAGATATCCTTGATATGCTTCTTACAGAGCCACTCCTTGGTTATCCTGGCTGTGTGCTTCGGGTCATTGTCATGTTGGAAGACCCAGCCTCGACCCATCTTCAATGCTCTAACTGAGGGAAGGAGGTTGTTCCCCAAAATCTCGCAATACATGGCCCGGTCATCCTCTCCTTAATACAGTGCAGTCGCCCTGTCCCATGTGCAGAAAAACACCCCCAAAGCATGATGCTACCACCCCCATGCTTCACAGTAGGGATGGTGTTCTTGGGATGGTACTCATCATTCTTCTTCCTCCAAACACGGTTAGTGGAATTATGACCAAAAAGTTCTATTTTGGTCTCATCTGACCACATGACTTTCTCCAATGACTCCTCTGGATCATCCAAATGGTCACTGGCAAACTTAAGACGGGCCTTGACATGTGCTGGTTTAAGCAGGGGAACCTTCCGTGCCATGCATGATTTCAAACCATGACGTCTTAGTGTATTACCAACAGTAACCTTGGAAACGGTGGTCCCAGCTCTTTTCAGGTCATTGACCAGCTCCTCCCGTGTAGTTCTGGGCTGATTTCTCACCTTTCTTAGGATCATTGAGACCCCACGAGGTGAGATCTTGCATGGAGCCCCAGTCCGAGGGAGATTGACAGTCATGTTTAGCTTCTTCCATTTTCTAATGATTGCTCCAACAGTGGACCTTTTTTCACCAAGCTGCTTGGCAATTTCCCCATAGCCCTTTCCAGCCTTGTGGAGGTGTACAATTTTGTCTCTAGTGTCTTTGGACAGCTCTTTGGTCTTGGCCATGTTAGTAGTTGGATTCTTACTGATTGTATGGGGTGGACAGGTGTCTTTATGCAGCTAACGACCTCAAACATGTGCATCTAATTTAGGATAATAAATGGAGTGGAGGTGGACATTTTAAAGGCAGACTAACAGGTCTTTGAGGGTCAGAATTCTAGCTGATAGACAGGTGTTCAAATACTTATTTGCAGCTGTATCATCCAAATAAATAGTTAAAAAAATCATATATTGTGATTTCTGGATTTTTTTTTTTAGATTATGTCTCTCACAGTGGACATGCACCTACGATGACAATTTCAGACCCCTCCATGATTTCTAAGTGGGAGAACTTGCAAAATAGCAGGGTGTTCAAATACTTATTTTCCTCACTGTATATATATATATATATATATATACACACACACACTGTGGCAAGACTAAGAATGTGGATTAAATTTGTCTTTAAATCTGGTTTGATCATCATCGAAATGACTATTTAATGAACAAACACAATCTGTTTGAACTAACAGCACTCAGATTACTGTATTGTTCTTGTACATATTGAATACATCATTCAAACATTCACAGTGTAGGTTGGAAAAAGTATGTGAACCCTTAGGCTAATGACATCAACAAAAGCTAATTAGGCCTTGTTCAGACTGCCACTAAAAATCTGATTTGTATATCCAGATTGTATCCAGATAAGTTTTTGCTAGTCTGGATAGCAAAAAATTTTTAAAAAAATTCAGAATCTGATTCAAACCACATCGGGAGGTGGTTTTAAATGCATTTGTAATCTGATGCGTCTCAGTCCGGATGCTCTGACTGCTCAAATCGTGTTTCAAATGGTCTTTTGCGTCACTTTTCACGCGACACACAACCATGACGATCGGTGACCACAGCACGGAACATCACAATATTTACCAGTCTCCTCCATCGCGGAGTTTTTCCTTGTCCAACATGAAACTTCACCATCCCAGTGGTGATGTACGGTGGAGGGAGGATCATGATTTGGGGCTGCTTTGCTGCTTTGGGGCCTGGGCCGCTTGCCCTGACCACTTTATCGAGATATCCTACAAGATAATGTCAGGGTAGCTGTGTGCCAGCTGAAGCTCAGTAGAAGTTGAGTGATGCAGCAAGACAATGACCAAACATCGAAGTAAACCCACTACAGAATGGCTTCAAAAAAAGAAAATCCACCTTTGAGCGTCCCAGTCAGAGGTCTTGTGCAGGTCTAATCCGTAGCTACCGGAAACGCTCCTTTGCTGCCCAAGGAGGATCAGCCAGTTATTAAATACAAGGGTTCACTTACTTTTTGCACAGCACTATGAATGTTTACTGGGATGTGTTCAATAATGACATTAAATATTGCCATTGTTTGTGTGTTGTTAGCTTAAGCCCATTTTATGAGCAATTAATGCAGAAAACCAGCTAATTCCAAAGGGTTCACATACTTGTTCTTGCACTGTATATATAAACACCTAATCAAATATGCAAATCAAAGATTGGCTAACGACAGATTAGCTACTGACCTGTAATAATGAACCATAAACGCACATCCAAGAGCTTTTGCACCAAAGTATACCCTTACAAAAACGTACTGTTGCAGTAATATGGTAGTGATGATATAAGGCGATAATTTCATGTTCCATTGATTTTTATCATAGTACTGAAGGATTGCCAAATTCATATACTGCGGCCTTTAAATGGTACATATCCAAAAAACATGTCAAAGAGTAAAGCTGCTCAACACAGTTTCTCTAATTCTGAAAAAGTTTTGATTTGAAAGAAGCTGTAAGAGTCACAGTGGGAGTCATTACCTGCTCAAAGACAGCAGGTGGAGGCAGCTCTTTCTTCTCCTCTTTTTTGGATAAGAAAGACTTGAACATCTTGGGCACTGGAGACACGAGCGCTTTAACTGGGGAGAGATAAGACGCAGTGAATCTTGAGAGACCTGCAGGAAATATGGGTTCGAGGATCAGTGAGAAAGAAAGAGGGCAGAAAAGCAGAAGACTGAAAAGAGCAGGAAAGCAAAATGAGTTCTATAATCAACGTTAAGACTGAAGGTTAAAATCTAAAAGGACTGCATACATTTAGGGTGATGTGACCAGATACCCATCTCTTCCCCACTTTTAATCATATTTTTACCTTCACTAGTTCATTGTTAAATGGACCTGCAGTGTGACAAATGAATTTTGCAATTGAAGTAAAAATATTTCATGTAGTTTCTCAATTAATATGAAGTCAAAAAGCTGCATGCTCAACTTCCCAAACAGACAGAGAGTAGCAGCTTTGCAAAGAAGTTCCCATTTTCAGTTACCTGTATCAGGACTTTGACTTTGTAATGATGCTGAAAGTGTCTTTGCGGATGATGTTAGCATAAAAATCTCCTGCCGACTGTCCAAACCACCCTGCAGATATCAAAGCAAGTTATCACAGTTAAACAAGCAGAACATCTGACTGGACAAAGAGGTGACGGCCATGACGATGGATCGAGGATGCTCATGCAAACCTCTTGGGAATATTCATCACATTTTATTTATGTTTAGACTTTCCCCTTTCAGAAACGTACTTTGTAGTCTTCGGAGTCTTGGCTGGTGAAGAGATCTTTCCTGCTGCCAGAGAGCTGAAAAATGAAGAGTTAATTACTTTCAAACCAATTGAATTGATTTCCTGTAGAAGCATTTTGTCCTAAAAGATCCAAGGTCAAAAATGAATGCTCTCCAGCTAAATGAGAACCTCATCAAGAACTGCAACATGCATTAATCCTCATTTTATTCATTTGAATCACTGTTTGCGAGTCATGCCTTACCCTATGTACATTGGGTGAACTGAGGCAGCGTTTAGGCATCTTTCCTTTATCGGTGAGATGTTCCCTCACAGAAACCTCCTGAATTCATCAAAACACAATAACAGTGACAAGTGTACAGCCGTGGCCAAAAGTATTTGCAGTGACGCAAAGTTTTCTGCTTCAGTTGTTGTGGTGTTGATTCACATTGTTTCTTGATTATTGTGCAGAGTGATCAGATGCATTTTAAATAATTGCAAAAAGCTTTATTGGCCAAAAAAAAAGAACTTTAAATCACAAAAAACGAAATTTCATTATTTTTTGTCCATGGCACAAACTGACCAGCTAACATCATTTCTCGAATCATATCAGCAGCACATGGGAAAGTGTGAACAAGTACTAGTCGGGTGAAATCACTATCATTCTGATTGGATTGTAAGAGCAGACTGATTGCTATAAAGGAGGGAAGAAGTGCTTCCAATCATTGTGTTCTTGTTCGCAATGGTTACCTCTTAAAAAGACGTGCAGCCATTATCGCTTTGCATCAAAATGGCCTCACATGCAAGGAAATTGCTGCAAAGAATATTGCACCTGAAAGAAACATTTACTGGATCATCAAGAACTTCAAGGAGAGAGGTTCAACTGCAGTGAAGAAGGCTTCAGGACATCCCAGAGTGTCCAGCAAGTGCCAGGACCGTCTCCTCCTGAGGAGTCAGCTACAGAATCGTGTCACCACCGGTGCAGAGCTTGCCCAATATTGGCAGCAGGTTGGTGTGAGTGCATCTACACACACAGTGAGGAAGACTTTTGGACAATGGCCTGGTGTCAAGAAGGGCAGCAAAGAAGCCACTTCTCTCCAAGAAAAACATCAAGGACAGACTGAAATTCTACAGGAAGTACAAGGATTGGACAGAAGAAGACCGGTGCAAAGATATTTTCTCTGATGAAGCCCCCTTCCGACTGTTTGGGACATCTAAAAATTCGATAGTCAGAAGAAAAGGTGAACGCTACCATGAGTCCTGTGTCGTGCCAACAGTGAATCATCCTGAGACCATCCATGTGTGGGGTTACTTTTCATCACAGGGAGTGGGCTCTCTCACAATTCTGCCCCGAAAAACTGCCATGAATATAGAATGGTATCAAAACGTCCTGCAAGAGCAACTTCTCCCAACGATCCAGGAGCAATTTGATGATGATCCGTGCATTTTCCAGCATGATGGAGCACCATGTCACAAGGCAAGAGTGATAATGAAGTGGCTCGGAGATCATTACATTGAAATTTTGGATCCGTGGCCAGGCAACTCCCCGGATCTTAATCCCATAGAGAACCTGTGGTCAATCCTCAAAAGGCGAGTGGACAAGCAGAAGCCCACAAATTGTGACCAACTCCGAGCACTAATAAGTCAAGAACGGATCGCCATCAGTCAGGATTTGGCCCAGATGCTGATATCCAGCATGCCAGAGCGAATTGCAGAAGTTATGAAAAACAAGGGTCAACACTGTAAATATCGACTCTGCATATATTGAATGTTTTTGCCAATAAAAGCCTTTAAAACTTATGAAACGCTTCCCATTGTTTTCCAGTATATGGTAAATGGTCTGCAATTATATAGTGCTTTTTTTTAAACCAAGAGGTTACCAAAGCGCTTTACACTGTGTCCCAATCACCCCATTCACACACCAATGATGGCAGAGCTGCCATGCAAGGCACTAGCCTGCCATTGGGAGCAACTTGGGGTTCAGTGTCTTGCCCAAGGACACTTCGGCATGTGGAGTAATGTAGGAATCGAACCACCAACCCTGCAATTAGCAGCCGATCAGCTCTACCACCTGAGCCACAGCCGCCACATGTATACCATAGAAACATGTGAAAAATAATGTACAAACACTGAAGCAGCAAACTTTGCAAAACACAAAACTGATGTCACTGCCAATACTTTTGGCCATGGCATACATATACAAAACACAGAGCTTTACCACCCTTATTTAGGGTACACACCATTTTTAATTCTTTGTGACTGAAAACGAGGCAGCGAGGTATAAATGTACAGTCCCAGTTAAAAAGGTTGAGAATCACAATCACATATAATTATCACAAATCATGTTTTGGGTGTTTTTTGTTAACTGGATGTCTTTTGGCAAATATTTTGCTAGCTGAAGCATCAATTTGAAGATATTTAACTGCACAACACATTTCTCCGATTCTACGGTTATTCCGTACAGCCTTGTTTTCATTCACGGAAAATTAAATCAACAGCGTCTACCCTAACTAAGACCTACAGCTCATGCACAATACACACCTAAGTCAAACTACAGCATTACACACAGCTCATGTTGTATATATTGAGAAGATGGTGTGACTCATGATATATCTTCAGACCTGTCTGAGACGGTCCAGCGTCAGTATGTTCTCCACGGCTAACACGCTCCTCAGATATTTCTCAATGGCAGCTTCACTGTCGGTTCCTGACTTCTCTGTGCTGGCAGCCAGTCGGGCGAGCATCTCTCGGTCTTCTGAGCCCTGAATGTCCTGAGACCAGACATATATACAACTGATTACTCGCTATGCATGAGTGTATGCATATACATATATACATTTGTCCCGCTGAAATCACATCTGTTCCACAAGCACTTAACCAATCCACACTAACTGCACTTACTAATAATAGTCAAATAAATAGATAACTAAAATAATAATGTATGTTCGTGCTAGCTTCTATTCTATTCCAGATACTCTGAGATCTTGGCAGTGCAATACTACAGATATTGTTGAATTTTGTATGACAAATTTCTTCCTGTGTTCCTGATTTGTAAGTTGCTTTGGATAAAAACTTCTGCTAAATGACAATGTAAATTTGTTAAAAATATCATGAATTTTTGAGTCATGACTATCAAGGCGTTTTAATGGGTCTCACAAAAATGCCAAAATATCTGGTGATTTTTTAAAACCTCACACCCTGTCATAAATAATATTATATATATATATATATATATATATATATATATATATATATATAAATTAATAATAAATTTCAGCTTTAAATTAAACTTTTAAATTTAACCTCCAGAAACAATTTCAAAATGAACATGAACTCAGAAACTTAAAACATGTTCTAATAACATAAACTGCATTTTTAATATCTCTTTTCTAATAACTTAATAGATCCGGACAAAAAAAAAAAAATTGTTGAGCCGTATAACTTTATTATGGCTCTCTAGAATACTTGATTCTAATTGGACAGATGTGGACTTCTACAGTGAAATATTTTTCCATTATTTTTCATCTTTACCTACCCCTGGAATATTTGAGATGATCTCAAACGTCACTCCGCAGCTGTGAACTGAGCTGCGGTGAGACATTCTCTTCAGGAGACTTTGAGCAAAACCCTGCAGAATGAAAAATCAGACCAATAAAAATCACAGCTCCCCACTGAAATCACAAAGACAAAATCAGCAATCCAAACCATTAGTATATTTATTGTCAAACCTGTCGTCCGGTGATGTTAACGCAGATTCGTTTGCGCAAGACCAACTGCATTTGTGTTGGGTGACTGAGCAGAACGACTGTCCGGATGGTGAGATAAACTCTGTGTTCCTGACCCGCCGCTCGATTCAGCTCCGGACTGTCATGGACGGTACAGTCCCACGATCCCTCTGCCTTCACCTGTGAGGAGCAAGTGCGACGATAAATCAATTCTTACATATTCCAATCTGTGTTTTGGCAAGCAACAGGTTTTAGCGGTAAACAAAAAAGGTTTTATTAGTAAAAATGGGTTGCAAACACGGTTTCATGTTGACCGTAACCACCAGATAAACACTTTGGATCATTGTTTCACTGCACAAGTAAAATACTGGATCATTGACCTCACTGACCTCATTCTCATAGTGTTTGACTATTTGTAAGTCCAGGAAGTCATCCTTATCCTCTCGGTTCAGAAAAGCATCCAGACCTCCAGCCAGAGGAGCAGACAGATGATCATGGAAGTCATCAGCTGTAGACGATGAGACATATCCAGACAGACACAGAGAAATTAAGCTGAAAGAAGCGTAACATAACTGCCTAATGTCTTAATGCAACATGATTTCTGTAATGTACAGTAAAAATTGAGATCATAAGTACCACTGAGGTCCAGGAAGATGACAGGGATGTGAGTCTCCATACCAGACGCAGGAACCCTGCAGGAACCAAAATTCTCTTAACATGATTCTGCTGGACCAATCTGCAGCCTCTGACACAGTCAACCATCAGATCTTACTCTCCACCCTCTCTTCGCTGGGCATCACAGGAACTGTGCTTGACTGGTTTCATTCCTATCTCTCAGGTAGGTCCTTCAAGGTAGCCTGGAGAGGTGTCCAAGCCACAGCTACTTATTGGGGTACCTCAGGGTTCAGTGCTTGGGCCACTTCTCTTCTCTATACACACATCATCACTGGAACCCATCATTTAGTCACATGGTTTCTCTTATCACTGCTAAGCTGATGACACGCAACTCTACTTGTCTTTCCAGCCCAACGACACCACAGTGACTGCTTGAATCTGCCTGGCAAACATCTCGGCTTGGATAAAGGAACTCCACCTTCAACTTAACCCAGCCAAGACCGAACTCCTCGTCTTTCCAGCAAACCCTGCTGTTGAGCACAACATCACCATGCAGTTGGGTGCAACTACAGTAACGCCTTCCAAAAAGGTAAAAAAATCTAGGGGTACCCATCAAAAAACTAAATTTCACAGACCACATCTCAAAGACCACAAGATCATGTAGTTTTACACTCTACAACATCAGGAAGATAAGACGCTTCCTCTCTGAACATGCCACACAACTTCTTGTTCAGTCACTTGTCATAACTAGACTGGACTACTGTAACGCTCTCATTACAGGCCTCCCTGCATGTGCAATTAGACCCCTGCAAATCATCCAGAGAGTAGCAGCACGTCTGGTCTTTAATGAACCAAAGAGAGCACATGTTACAACAATCCTTGTCTCTCTTCACTGGCTGCCGGTTCATGCACGTATCAAATTCAAGGCTCTGATTCTGGCATACAGAACATTCACTGGTTCTGCTCCAGCATACCTAAAATCATTTCTGCAGAGCTATGCACCCACTAGAAGTGGTCAGCTAATGAGCGGGACCTTGTTGTACCAACACAAAGAGGCACCAAAACACTTTCCCAGACTTTCAGCTTCCACATACCACGTTGGTGGAATGACCTTCCCAACTCCATCCATGAACCTGATTCACTTTCTGTCTTCACAAAACTGCTAAAAACACCTTTAATCTGTTTTGAATACTATTCTGATGCTAGTGAAACTTTGTAATATGGAACTTTTTGTACCACTGTCTCCTTCAGATGATTAGCTTATGTAGCCCTTTATAAGTCGCTTTGGATAAAAGAATAAAATGTAAATGATTTAAAGCTGAAATGTGCCATTTCTGCACCTCTAGAGTCACCAAATGAGATAGCAAATATAATCAATGTTTTTAAACAACTCCAGAAAACTCTCCGTCTTTTGTACAAACAGATGTTTTCAACCCAAACAAATATTTGCCGCTTTAAATGATTTGTATCTATATGAGGGCACAGCCACAGGCCCAGTTTACTCCTGGTATTAAGATTCATTTTGGCCGATCCGTTTAAAGTCAGGTGTGAACAGCGTACAAAGCGTTTTGAGATTTGTCCACTTCAACCACATTCGGAGGTGGCCGCAAACACATGTGACCACATTGCGATCTCAGTGTTAATACTCATCTGTTTGAAATCGTTCAAACATTAGCAAAGCAACGCCAACTCACCTGTCAATCAAGCACTGCGCTAAAACAAGAGTTTCTTTAGTTATGTGTGAATTTAAAATATATGGAGGGCTAAAGCTGCTTAAATTAAATAATAATAATAATAATCATAATAACAAATGTGTTTAAACATTTATTTCCTTATGCATTAATTTCCACATTTAACTATGCATTTATTTCTATATTCATTCATTATTGTATCCATTTCCACATTTATTGTACTTGTTTATTAATATATTTATTTCTAATAAATAAAAGAATAAATCCTCATATGTGTCAGTTTAAAAATATATATTCCTTTGTACACCTTTGCAAATATATATATATTTTTTTCATTTAGGCAGCTTTTCTGCCCATAAAAAGAAATCCAAGGCTTAAAAATAAAAATGCTATGACAAAATGCTTTTTTTGTGTAGGACCGGTGGCGTGGTTTATGCACATGCTTAAACTTATTCAAGTTCGAATCCAGTTTACAAAATTTTCGGATTCATTTCCTGATTTTTTTTTGCTCTATATCTTTCTACCTCTCAATTGACCAATGACATGCCCAGTCTGGATCCAGATTTTAAAAATCATTTTTATTCAGACAGAAATTTAGAATTTTTTTGTCTCGTTAATAGGGATGTCGCGATTACTCGATTTCTCAATTAATCGCGATTAAAATGGTCAATTTGGAAGCTACTGTTAAAAAACTGAAAAAAAAAAACCATGTAGGAGTCTTTCAGTGTGGGTCTAACTACTTGCGCCGCACCTGTGCCCTGCCCTCTGCCTGGCTGGTCTGTTAGGCTGTTACTATGGAAACGGAGTTCACAAGGTGATTGTCTAGGGCATGCAGAATGTAACATTCAGCGCACGTGAAATTCTCAAAAAGAAAACATGGCGGATCAACGCGATCTCCCGGAGTTGTATCCGCCAAAGAAGTGAATTAAATCAGCTATTTGGGAGCATTTTGGCTATCTAAAAAATGACACAGGAGTTGTTGAAGACGGGTATCTAGTATGCAAAACGTGCAGACGAAAAGTGTCAGCGAAAGTGGTGAACACATCTAATATGTTCCAGCACCTGAGGGATCATCGTGCAGAGATTCATGCCCAGATGAAGGTAATGATTTTACAAACACAGTAAATATTATATGTAGTGTACTACTTACCCTTTAGTAAAGTCAAACACTCAATTGAAACTGTAAATCTGAAGAGTTGTTTATTTTAAGTTTAAAATGCTTCCGAATAGTTTTTCCTACTTTAATTAGATTTCAGTGAGCGTAAAAGTGCTGCGATTATCCGGCTGATCGTTAGATTTCTAGAAGCCTGACACCGTTTTATTTTAAACATATGGTTTAAGTTATAGATGTTTTTGCTTATTTATTTATTCACACACTCACTCACACACTCACCATTCAGCAGGGGCTCCTGGTATACCGCTACCAGCAGATGGCACCAGTACAGCGTTTCTCTCCTCAGTCAGCGTCAGACGACACTCCAACAGCTGCGACTCACTCTCCACATCCTCCTCTGACTTATCTACACATGAGAAAAAACAGCAGTCAGGCACAAAGAGACAGATGGAGAGACTGTTCTCATTTCTACCAGCAAGTTTTCCTGAAATTCATTTCTCTACCCTGCTGAAAACAACGGCTTTAACCAGCCTAAGGGTGGTTGCTGGTCCAGGATGGCCACCATGCTGATTTCCACTAGTCAAACTGGTCTGGAATAAAGGTTTTGGGCACATCTCAGCTGGTTTCCCCACCTGGCCGACTAGTTAAACATGAGCTTGGCCAAGCTGGGAGATTAACTAAGCCAGCTTAGACCAGCAAACCATCTTTTGAAGCTCCAAAAATCACTGACAGTCAGCATAAACGTCATCGATACGACTCCAGCGGTTAAATTCATGTCTTCTAAAGTGATACAATAACACTTGATGTGAAAAAGATTGAATATTGAAGTGCATTTTAACTATAAACCGTCGCTTCTGGTCAGCAGCAGTAGAGACCACCAAATTCACGTGGTCTCTTGCGAGACCAATTTGCGTTGGCATGTTTTGAACGTAATCTCACGTTTTTCTCTGGCTGAGACATCTAGGATAGGCATTTACGCATCATTGTGTGTAAACAAACAAATACAAATACAGATATAAACCAAAACCAAAACCAACCAAGCTTCTGTACAGCGTTCCTCCTTCTCACTTGTAAACAGCGCTGCACTTCCGGGTGTGTCACATGTGCGTCAGTTCTCGTGTGAATGTGCTAATGTGATTAAATCACACGCACATACCGCTGCTGACCGGAAGAGATGCTTTATAGTTAAAAAGTACTTAAATATTGATCTTTTTCTTACCAAAAGTGATCATGTCACTTTAGAAGAGATTAATTTAACCGCTGGAGTCATATCGATGACGTTTACAGTGACTGTCTGTGATTTTTGGAGCTTCAAAAGGTCTGATCACCATCCACTTGCATTTTAAGGACCTACTGAGCTGAGATACTTTTCTATTTTCTAAAAATGTGTTCTGCTAAAGAAATAAGGTCTTACACATCTGGGATGACATGAGGGTGAGTTAATGATGATTTTTTTTTATCTAACCCTTTAAAGACTTTAAAGACTGGTGGTATTTTACCTTGTTTACTGACAAGCTTTTCCAGTTGTTGGTCCAGATATTCCTGTCGTTGAGTTAATGCTGCCAACCACTGCACCCGCAGTCTCTCTAAATCTACTTCCTGTGGTTAGAAATATACAGAAATTATCCTCTAGATAAATCTATATGTAAAACACTGACCAATGTCGAGATAGCAGATAAAACAGAACTACATTACCACAAATATATGGGTGACCAAAGTTGTCAAAATTACAAATAAATAAGCAAAGAAATGCAAAAAAAGTGTACATAGAAATAAATAACAAAATGTTCAACTATTATTAAGAGTATTTTTTTCCTAAAGTATTATTTTATTTATTTCCACATTTAAGTATACATTTATTTTGACACATTCGTTTATACATTTACTTATTTATAAAAAAAAAAATCTAAAAAATAGATTTGAAAATGTATTTATTTCTATGTACACTTTAAAATTTGTTTTACTTTTCTCTGTAAATATATTTATTTATTTAATTTTTTATGTAGACTGCTTATGTCCTCCATAGAAAGAAACTTAAGGCTTAAAAATAAAATTTCCATGACAAAATGTTTATTTTTGTGTGCGTGTATGAACCGTAGCGTAAACGTTCACAATTTTACAATCCTCTCAATTGTCCAATGGCATGTTCATCACCTTCCCATATATTTGTGACTTCAGGATACAGAGTTTTAAAAATAATTTGTATCCAGACCAATTTGCAAATGAATCAGATTGATTTGTGAACCCTTTCGTTAATGGTTTGGAATAATAAATTGAAGAAACCCATCTTAAAAAGAACAATTCACTGATAAATCGAACATCACTACGGCTTGCAAGCAAGTTTTACCCTTCACATAAACAACATCAAGCTCATTAAATATTTTGGAGCAGAGAAAAACTAATATATATATATTTATTAGGGCTGTCGATTTAACTTGTTAATTCAGTGCAATTAATTTGATTAAAAAAACACGTTAAAAAAAATGTACGCAATTAATCGCAATGCCCCCGGACCGTAATAAGGAAGATTCCTGAGAAATACAAGCTTGTAGTACCACCTGTTTACTCCAGGGGGCAGTAAGTGAAACTTCAGATGTGTGAGCAACACACAGTTTATACACTGAAGAAAACAACATTCGGCAACAACACAAACATGCGTCACGTTCTTGCGTTCAAAACACTTGAAGGAGCGCAAATGCGAACTAAGAGATCTCAAGATGTGTTTAAAGATTGAGTATTAAATTATATTTAACTTGACACAGTGACCTAAACATTTATGTTTATGACACAACGCACCAGAGACGTGACACAAGCATGTCTGACGCAGGTGTTCATTGAGGGGTCCTTAAACAAGCCCTCATAATAAATCTCCAACTGATTGATAAATTCACTTGTGTAATGGATTGCTGTGAACTGTGTGTCAATGACTGACTTATGATCAATAATATGGTAGTAAACATTACATTGTATTCTAAAGCTGCTTTTTGTGTTGACTTATTAATGAGGAACTCTTAAATGTAATGCATTAATTATCTGAAAATTTTTTATTATATATATAATTTTTTAAATATTTAAAGATAACTATGTATAATTATTTCATCATTATCTTTTGAATTATTGTTATATGAGGGGCTTTCTCAGCAAATATTTGCATACGTGATGAATTGCGAATAATTAATCGGGACACCATGTAATTAATTAAATTTAAAAATTCTCTGCCATGCCCGTGGGACCCCTGATTCTTGAACAACAATGGCAAACCAACAGAAATGTGATGGAATGTGAGGTGCATGTAAAGAGATTTACCTGATAACTGTCCATGTCTTTATCACCAACCTTTAATAAAACAAGCAGATAACAGCAGTGAGTGAACACCTGTTTGTCTGCCAACACAACACACACACATACACAAGGATGATAAAGATGAAGTTTCACCCTCTGGGTCTCTGCATATTTGCCAGATCGTGTCTGATGGACTTCCACGTTGCCGATGGACATGTTCAGCACAGACTCGGTGATCAGGGGCATCGTGCCAGAATCCTGCACTGAACGAACCTCTACCTGAACACGCCTGGACTGGCCCTGATCACACACACACACACACACACACACACACACACACATCTGTAAAAGTATTCCTTAATAAATCATGCATTGCATCTATTAAAAAAAGTCTTACACGTTAACAATAGAAATATGACCAACACCTGTTTCAGCTGAAAGATTCCTCCTGTGTGGACGTCTTTGGCGGGCTGAACTTCCACTGGCACGAACTCTCCTGCATCATTTAATTCCAGGATCTTCACCCAGAGCTCCAGTCTGCGGGTCACCTCACTCCACCTGAGGCCAGACATTAAACAAACACATACTTCACAATGAAAGATTTGTCTGGAGACCATGAATGGAAGCAGCAGCATTGTTATCCAACAAATGTGTGATACTTTGTGTGTTTACACAGTATTTAATAAAGACAATGTAACTTTTGAAATCAAAATAATTAAAGGGATAGTTCACTAAAAAATTGTTTCAAAACATGCATTCTTTCTACTTTTAACTGTATGTGTATATGATGATACATAGAGCAGCTTTAGTTCAATATACAGAACCTCTCTCTGAGAGAACGTGTCTTGGCTTGAATCACTCCCAGATCCCACAGAGCCAAATTTCTGCGTGGGTTTGCCTGTTTGTGACCGTAAACCTCGATAGCCACAGCACCCTCCATCAGATACTCCAGGAAGTCTTCCGTTACGGCCACCTCCAACTTCTACAGACACAGAAACACAGATGATTGCTAATAAGAGCACAGAGAAGACAACTGCATAAAGAAACTTTCCAAGTGTTAACCCGCGTAATGAAAATGAAGTATTTTATTCAACCTTGCAGCTGTCAAACATCACGAGGCACTGATGCTCTTTGCTGCTGAGGGTGGACACGTCCATCTCCGGCGCAATGAACACTGGCTCCTGCTGCTCCCAGAAATGATACTGGCAGAACACGAAGTTTGAGAGGTGTTGAGGAAGTCCTGTCGCCTGCAACACCGTGATCTGGAAATAAACAAACAGAAAATAGAATTCAGTGTCAAAGAAAGCAATGTTCTAGTGTGACTTCAGTCAAGTTCTAGTGTGACTTCAGTCAAGTTCAATTGTGATTTCATTCGAGTTGTATCGTGATTTCATTCGAGTTCTAGCGTCATTTCATTCGAGTTCTATCGTCATTTCATTCGAGTTCTAGCGTCATTTCATTCGAGTTCTAGCGTCATTTCATTCGAGTTCTATCGTCATTTCATTCGAGTTCTAGCGTGATTTCATTCGAGTTCTATCGTGATATCATTCAAGATCTATCGTGATATCATTCAAGATCTATCGTGATTTCATTCAAGATCTATCGTGATTTCATTCAAGATCTATCGTGATATCATTCAAGATCTATCGTGATATCATTCAAGATCTATCGTGATTTCATTCAAGTTCTATCGTGATTTCATTCAAGATCTATCGTGATTTCATTCAAGTTCTATCGTGATTTCATTCAAGATCTATCGTGATTTCATTCGAGTTCTATCGTGATTTCATTCAAGATCTATCGTGATTTCTTACAAGTTCTAGCTTCATTCTTTTAAGTTCTAATGTTTAAGTTCTAAGTTCTTTCAAGTTTTGGGATGATTTCTTTCTAATTCCAGAACATTTATTTGTAGTTCAAGCATGATTTCTTTTAAGTTCTTTAATTTTAGCTTTATTTCTTTCAAGTTCTAGTGAGATTTGTTTCTAGTGATTTCTTTTTGGCATGATCTGTTTTAGTTCCAGCATATTTTTTTTTTTCAATCTCATTAAAGTTTTTGCATAATTTATTTTCTAGTTCCATTTTTTTTTTTTTTTTTTTTGTGGTTCTAGCTTGATTTCTTCCTAATTTTAGAGTGATTTATTTCAAGTTTTGGCATGATTTCTTTGTAGTTCCAGTGCATCTTTTCTACTTCTAGATTGATTTCTTTAAAAGTTCTAGTGTGATTTCTTTAAAAACTGTTTAAAATGACACGCACACACATGAGATGAAGTCTTTAATCTTATCAGTTTTAGAGATCAAGCTGCTTTATTCTACATATAGTGCTGGGAGCACGTTCACGAGTGCCTCATGTTGACATCACAGGACAAACTGAATATTTCTACCTTTATCTAAATAATTCCTTGTAACTGGAAATTTTGGTTGTTTTTTGTTTTTTACTCCTAGAGTAAATTAAAGCTACACTTTGTAACTTTTGGCCATGTAGTATTTGAAGCATAAAACTGCAAGATACTTGTGGAAGATTCGACACTTCTAGCAGAACAATCACATGGTTTGAGGAAGATATTTACCTGCAGAGCAGGTGTCGTGAGTTAATGTGCTATTTTCATGTTAATATATGCTATATGTTATTCGTGTAAACATTTATAACCAATATATTAGTTTGAGGAAGATCAACAACACTCTTAATGTTTTAGTATGATTAAGCATTAGGCAAATGTTTTATCCACTACACAATAATCATCAATGTTTGTGTTTTACTACACATAAAACACAAACTCCACCCGGTCAGGTCTTCAGAGTTCCCACAGAATCCCTCAACAGGGCAAATAAATGAGCAACTTAAGTCAGATTGTCAGATTCATCAGCCAATCAGATTGCATTATTTGTTCTTGGTGGGTGTGATCTTTAGGATATGTCCCGGTCGAGGCCTTCGAGCTGGCCTTGAGTGACGCAATCACGCTTAAAGTGACATAATGTGAAAGCGAAGAGCACGAGATCGTCATCATCACTGCCGTTATCGCCATTGAGAAACAGATTATGGATTTAAAACATGAGATGTTCTGGATGACCATGTGACTGCTTCATTTATTAAACAGGAAAGGAGGACTGATTTTTTTTGCTATAGCAACATCAGGAGTTTTCTAAGTGTAAATTAGGCTGCTGGAGCATTCAGTGTCGGATCAAGTTTTGAAAAATAGCGCTGCGTTCCGTTCAACTCGGAAAGTTACAACTTCCTACTAGGAAAAGTGCAATGGAGTGCATCTTGAAGTCAGAATTACAACTTGTAGTCTCATGCAGAAATTCTCATCTCTGATTTCGCCGAGATGCAGGGGCATGATGCAATGTTATAAAATACTCAGAAGTCATAAACATTCATCAACATGTCAGAGTAACTTCAAAACTTAACTTGTAAACCCACTGCGATCTGTACACGTGACTAGCGTTCGATTCATTAAAGCATAACAAATGTATTGTTTGAAACGGTTGCGCGTGTTTGACTGGAGGTGTCCTGTTGTAACTTACCATGCAGGTAAGTTTGCGTTCTTGTGTCTCACTGTCTCCGTCTCCTGTCTCGTGATCTAGTTCTCCACTCGAACGCTCGACCTCAACGTGTAGACGACCTGCCACCTACAAAAAGAGAAACACACAAACAAAAACCAACTTTTCAGACATAACATGAAATCATAAAACAACGCCTGTGACAGATAAAATAAGCTCATAACAGTCTATCAAAATGTTGTTTTGGTACTTTGTTTGTGAAGTGCTCCGTGTACACACCTCCCCCTTCTGGTTGATTATGGGTACTGCATACTGTAGCTTGACATCGTACAACAGACAGGACAGGAAGATGTTTGCCACACCTATAAGACTGTGATTCTCCTGCTCGTCGAAGAACGGATCAGCACGCTTGAAGTATGAACGCATGGCCTGAGGGAGTGAAGATACCGCAACACTTTTAAATAGGGGTGGGTAAAAATATACATTTTCCAATGCATTGTGATTTCCATTTGAACGATCTCAATATCAATTCTTAAATCCCAAGATCGATCTCTCGTTAACATGCGCTCATTTACAGGCGATCTTTACATAAGTGCCGGTTTTCTTAAAGTGACAGTACCAGTTTTTAGCACATGATGAATCAAGAGCTTCTGAATCGAAATATCTGCATCAATACCCAACCCTTCTTTTAAAGCTCACGTCATCTATATATTGGCTTAATTTTGTCCATTATTACATAATATAAAACACTTAGAAACAAATGAGCCACAACCTTTTTAAATACTGCTTATGTATAAAATTATATTAGGTACTGAAGTAAGTTTAGTTAAAAACCCAAATGAGAGCATTTGAAGTCACCACTCTTGTTTTAATGCTGTTTGACGTTTTCCTTAAAGCTTAAGCATAATTTATTTCATGTAAAGAGTGATTTGACATACAGGGTTATCCTCGTCGTAGTCTTTCCACTCCTGATACAGTTCTCTCATGTCCACCAGTCTGTTCTCCATCTTCTCCATGGCCCAGATCTGCTTCCCTTTTCCCTTTCTCCTCACCTCCACCGCAGGTTCACTCAGAACCGTATCACGCTGCATTACACAGAATATGAACTCCGTATTGAAATCATCTCATATATATATATATATATATATATATATATATATATATATATATATCTATCTTAATACAGAACTGGAACTCACACAGTACTTTGAAAATAAGATAACAGAAATTAAAATTGAGAAAGGCAAGCATGGAGTAATACAAGAGACTCCTCTCCTGACCTTGCGGTTGGCGTTGAGGTTGGCTGCAGGTATCTGCAATGTGACTCTATATTCAGTTTTCTTGTTGAGTTCCTCGGCGATGAATCCGGCTTCCTGCACCAGTAGATTTGCTCTGACGATCTGCTCTTTAAGTTTACGGAGACTCCGGTTCATCAATGCCTCCCTGAAACCACACAACACAGCATAAATAAGC
Source organism: Moxostoma hubbsi (assembly GCA_032164185.1). Classification (NCBI taxonomy): domain Eukaryota; kingdom Metazoa; phylum Chordata; class Actinopteri; order Cypriniformes; family Catostomidae; genus Moxostoma; species Moxostoma hubbsi. Next base: position 3,192,068 of record JAVLUX010000022.1, on the reverse strand, counting down.
ACATACACCCAAAAACACTCACTTACAATGTTTCTTCAGAATATAACAACACACAAAAATGAAAGCACATATTTAGGCACACATTTACAAACCTTAGTAAGTTTACCAAAAACCTAAATTATGGGGAACATTCTCAGCTAATCAGAAAAACTTGCATCACATATGCAAGCTCATATGACCCAAAAGCTTATATTTTATTAGTTGTTTTTCTACCCAAAGCAAAACAAAAACTTAAAATAAAACATAATACAAAAACAAACCAAACCAGACAAAAAGCACTAAACAAAACACAAAACAAGCCCTCCACGCTAAACAAACAAAAGAACAAAAAACAAACAAACAAGCACTAAACAAAACATACACCCCCACCCCCTCCAAAAAATAAAGCCAGAAATTAAAAACAAACCCAAATGAAAAAAATAACACTAAATATAAAAGAACAAACAAAACAAAAAAGCACTAAACAAAATATCCCCTTCCCCCAAAACAACCAAAAGAACAAAAACCAAACAAAAAAGCACTAAACAAAACATACACCCCACCCCTCCCGAAAAACAAACAAAGCCGGAAATTAAAAACAAACCCGAATGAAAAAATAACACTAAACATAAAGACCAAACAAAACAAAAACAAACAAAAAAGCACTAAACAAAACATACACCCCACCCCCTCCCGAAAAACAAAGCCAGAAATTAAAAACAAACCCAAATGAAAAAAATAACACTAACTATAAAGACCAAACAAAACAAAAACAAACAAAAAACACTAAACAATACACAACAACCCCTCCCCCCAAAACAACCAAAAGAACATAAAACAAACAAAAAAAGCACTAAACAAAATATACACCCCACCCCCTCCCAAAAAACAAACAAAGCCAGAAATGAAAAACAAACCCAAATGTATTTTTATAACACTAATCTAAACATAACACCAAAAAAAGAAACAAAACAAAAAAGCACAACAACCCCCCCCCCTAAAAACAGAACAAAACAAAAATGCACCAAACAAAACACAAAAAAACAAACACACACACACACACACACACACACACACACACACACACACATACAAACTCATCAACACTATTGCTGCATCTGAATATCCATCCTTCTCTACTCCAATATGCCAAAAACAGTATATAAATGGAGTAGCATGTCCGAATCCACAGTATTCATGAAGCAGTAAGCGAGAAATACCCGGATGACCTTCTATTTCCGGCGAGATTCTGAAGTGCAGATCGACTGGACGCATAATCCCTCGGGAGCTGCGGAAATGCTGGATTTAAAAGAACGTCGGTGAACGGCGAGTCAGACGGCTCTTCTCAACTGTACGTGCTGCATATACCAAGATACATTTTACTTGTGCTTAAATGGTGCATGTTTAACAAAACCAGAGCAGATCATTTTCATGGTTGCTATTCTTGCGTCATATATGCGGGTCACGGGTCAATACCCACATCTCTGGATAAAGTATGTCCGAAATCTATTCATACCACTCGCACGCATACCTAAAAGAACGTTCTGTTTTGGCGACAGATAAGTGTGTCCATCAAATACAGTACATACTGGGACAGTACACGGTTTGGGAAGCAGCATCTGTGTCTACATTCTTTTACTACTCATGACAGTTTCCTGTTTGACAGTGTTTTTGTGAATGAGTGGGTTTGAGTGTACGTGTCAGCTCTCACCTCTCCTCGCTCCACTGCCGCAGTCGGCTCTGTGTGAGAGAGGCGTTCACTAAGCTCAGGTTGAGCTGCTCGCTGCTACGGTGGTGCTGCGGATGAGAGCCCTTGGTCTGCAGCTCCGACGTCAGACGTTTGCGCAGTTGCTGCAGCTCCTGCTCGTACATCAAGCGCTGACGCTCCAAAGCCGAACGCTTCTCTTCCTCGTGTCTGCGCTCCAGAGAATGAAGCACTGACTGCATGGGGTCTGACAGACAGAGAGACAGTTGTTAAAACGTAAGTGTTGTAAGCAGTGCTTGAAGTGGCCGGGTGCACACCGGAAAGCAATACCAGAACTTCTATAATTTAGTCTACACATTTTAGTCTAATTCTAGTCTTATGTACCGCTACTTCTCAGAGGTGAGTTTAACAACAACACTCAGCAGTGCGTGCAACAGCATCAACGGCCGTCAGAAGTTATCTGCTCTTCAAAACAAGACCCAGCAACTTTTAGGTAAGCACATATTAGATCAAATGTATTTATTAAAATTGCAAAGCTGCTGGGTGCAGTGAAAACTGATTTGGAATACCCAATTCCCAATGCGCTCCAAGTCCTCGTGGTGGCGTAGTGACTCGCCTCAATCCGGGTGGCGGAGGATGAATCTCAGATACCTCCACGTCTGAGACCGTCAATCCACGCATCTTATCACGTGGCTTGTTTGAGCATGTTACCATAGAGATATAGCACATGTGGAGGCTTCACACTATTCTCCGTGGCATCCACGCACAACTCACCACGCACCCCACCGAGAGCGAGAACCACATTATAGCGACCACGAGGAGGTTACCCCATGTGACTCTACCCTCCCTAGCAACCGGGCCAATTTGGTTGCTTAGGAGACCTGACTGGAGTCACTCCTGATTCGAACTCGTGACCCCAGGTGTGACAGTCAGCATCAATACTCGCTGAGATACAGAAGTGCCTTGTTTGAAGTGATATCAGCATATGCACAACCTTGATAATTTGATAACGAAAACTGAACCTTCAAAGAAAATACACAGAAATTGTCATTTATTCTTCAACAACACATGTGCGTCTTCAGTTCTGGGTCTGTAGTGCTTGTAAAAGAAAACGTGAAGTGCCACTGAACCTGCATGCGTGCGTTTGGTTCTATATACAGACGTGTGTCAGCGTTCTCAATCCTGAAAATAATCAAATCGGTTTGTTCTCCGTTTGCTGATGTTCATCTGCACAATCAAATTCACCATGTGTGCAGACCAGGAGAGGCTCATATTCCCCTCATTGAATGGGAGGATAATAAAGAAGAATTATCAAATCAGTTTTACACTTAATTTATGTAGGAAAGACATTTAAAAATATACAAGTAATATAAAAGATTTATATTAGATTGCCATTGTTTTCTCATGTTGGCTGATATTGTCAAATATACAGACTTTAGCAGATCTTGATGCTCTTCCTCAGTTTTCAGAAACAATAACTCTACATTGAAAGTGTTGGGTGAAATAATTACGGGAAAATGTTTGGCCCCCGTTGAGTTTTCATCTAAATAATTTGGCCCCTGAGGAGCCCTGCCGTATAGTATAAACACCCAAATTGATTTGTTTATTTTTATGTGTGTTAACATATATGTTATAACATATGTTTTGGACAAAAGCGTCTCAGGGTATCATTTATTTACAGAAATATAGTTTAAAACAAGTCCTCTCCAAGCACTGGTTGTAAGTCATCTATAACACAAATTAAAATAATAATAATAATAACAAAATAAATTAACTAATACAAATATTTATGGAGATATACGAGATGATTTCTTTTCAAATAGATTTTTAAAGCATATACATGGTATAAAATAAACTTTATATATAGCTTTTATTTCATATTTTTGTGTTATTTTATTAAATATAATATTATTTCATCTTTGCTCAGGAGATTCAGTGTCAGTCGTTACACAATACATTCTAATAGATGCAGGTTCAAAATAAAGAGCTCTCATAACTTACATTAAACCTGACAAAAACTTAAGTGAAGTGACTCATTTTTGGAGATAAACAAGTAAACATTCATGAAAAACAGTAAATGTTATTAGACATGTTTACACATGCATTCTCACACTATATTCGAGATAAGGGGGGCCAAATATAAAATGTTGAATATTATGTGGAACACTTCTCCTTTAATGTCTATGATGTTTACAGTTAGGGGTGTTCGATACACCAGTAGACATGATAAACAGGTATAAATAGACACTCCTAGATTCTGGGCCTTTGAAAATGGTCTTGGACATTGGGGGGAGGGGCTCTAGAGCAGACATGGGCAACATACGGCCCGCAGGCTGGATCAGGCCCTCCACATGGTTTAATGTGGCCCGTGGCTCATTTATCGTAAAAACGTTTTTATTTTTCATTGGATATTTCAGTTAAGTTGCATTGAGACTTAACGCGTCTCCACAAGTATTTAACATGCTCAGGGTTGCCAGATAAGAGACGCAACACCCCCAGTTTGAGATTTATATTTGCGCATATTGGAAATATTCTGCCCAATGTAATACTTATGTTGTGCAATCTGGCAACCATGCACACAAGTGCGCTATTTCTATCTCTCTCTTTCCCCTTTGAACAAACTTGGCGATCTGTAGTGCAATATTCTGCTCAAGGAAAGTGTTATACGGCCACTGTGTCCATTCTTGAAGCTGCTTGTGATGTTTGGTGCTACTCTGCAAGTAAACCTTCTCATGATTAAATTAAATATAAAAGTAGATCTCGGCATCATTGACACATGGAGGGGTAATCATCGACATGCGAGCAAAAGCAAGCCAGAGACGAATATGTAAATGTATTTGTGCAATTTAGAAATGTTGAAGTCCCTTCGTGCCTGTATGTTAATCAAACACTTGCAGAAATTATTTATCATAGTCATGCAGCCGGTGTTATTCAGTTGTGTGCTGAAAGTCAAACCATCGAGGAGACCCGCATCATGACCCTTTTAGCATGTAAGTAAACTCGCCACTTTGCTTTAATGCCTGATAGAAAAGTATCTACCTTTGTAGAGCTATACAATACTTTAGGAAATTGCAGAACACAACTATTTCTGGGCTTAAAAGTTACAAAAACCAAATCAATGCAGAACATTGTATCTCAAAAGGAATACAATGTGGCCCCCCATGCATTACTTAAAGCCCGATGTGGCCCATTTAACAAAATAGTTGCCCACTCCTGCTTTAGAGTGACGCTTGAAGGCCACAGTGACATCTTGTGGTTGAAAAAATGAAATACTTGAAATCTAGCCACAGGTGGGGGCGTGCATTGACACATTTTAAAACATACAGGTGGGCAAATGACCAAAACCTTTTATCACGGTTTAAGTCATTTTATATCTCTGTAACTCTGTGACTATTTGCCAAAATGTCCGGGACAATCTGAACAAAAACGGCAACTTCAACAGATCTCATTTAAGACACTTTGACAAAAATCAATGCTTATGTACAATGATCCAGTATTAGTTAATGCAAACACATGTTGGCAATTGGATCTTGATTTATTCAGGACCGGGTGTGTATAAATGGCCAAACAACGCAGCTCAGGGAGGGTGGAAAAAAGGAAGGAAGGAAGGAAGAGAGAGAGGGAGAGAGAGAGAGATATGCACGGCTATTCGTTTAGAATCATCACTGCCAGATCAACACATTATTAACCCATTTCTAACCAAACTACTCTCCTTCGGTCTCTCTCCACTCTACATACTGGCATGGAAAAAATCCACTCAATGCCCACAACACAAGAGAGCTGTCGCTTTTGGGTGCGTCTGTAACATGTACAGCAAGTGTGTGTTGTCTCTGATTATCTGATGATCTGTATACGGTCAATAAAATCACAATTTATACGCGTGATAAATGTAAGATCACCACGGGCATGGTGTAAAGTTGCGCACAGCTGATATTAAGATGCGCAACGTGCCCGCTCGGATTCACAGGTTTGATCTGGGATTTTATATGGCATGCAGTTACAGAGTTCACAATTCATTTTCGATTGGAGTATGCAACAGGAATGCATTTTCCAGGACAGGCGTCTCTCATTCAAACAGTCCTCGTGCATGCACCGCTATTTGTTTGTAGGGTCAAAACATTCCACTTCCTGCAGATTAGAGATTTTTTATTTTTTTTTTAGTTTCCACATGTCAGCATCATTGTTATAGTGTTTTATTAATTTTAATGTTATTTTACTTTTTGCATTGCTTTGAGAAGATTTTAGTTATAACAATAATCATAATAACAACAACAACAACAACAAGAAAAAGAAGAAAATTGGTGCACGTCATCAGACTGAAATGTGGCATTCATTTATTTTCACTTCACGTTTGTCAAGTTCAAAATAAAGAGAAAATGATTTAAAATGAAGAAGTTTTCATTTATATAGTATTTAATTTCCTGAATGGATTATTCAATTAAAATTACACGTAGCGACATGGATTAATATGAAACCAATTTTATTGATTTTTCAGAAAAATGTAACTGTATCGTGATGTATATCGTTATGGAGATAGAAAATGACTCTTATCATGATATATGCTTCTGTTCATATCTCCCACCCGTAGTTACAGCCCTGATGTGTGATGCGTCCCTCTCACCATTGTTTCCCAACGCTTTCATCATCACCTCCGTCTGTGCGGATTCAAAACTGAAACTGGCTTCACTGAGACCGCCCACATCCAGATGCTCAGGGTTCAGCCCAGCCTTCATCACACCACCTTCCTCATCCTCAACACGATATACGTTAGAGATATTTATCCTGATACACAAACAGAACAAAACAGTCTTGTAGCATTACCCCCCTGATGTCTCTGATAGATCCATGTATGACCTGATTGAATGCATCTGACTGACCTGAAGAAGTGGTTGTTTCCCCACAGAATTCGATCACCATGATGCAGCTGGACAGGAGAGATGACGACAGATCCGTTCACACACGTACTGCAAACAAACAGATAGGGCTGAATATACACCGCATACAAATCCTTCTATACTACTGATAGCAGTGATGGACTGACATATAACAGTGAGACCAATGAAGATATTTGGCCGTTTTGATATGACAACTGATGGACGGATGTGACATCAACACAATCATTCAACAGCTTTGGATAAAGCACATGTTCTATATGTTACACGTGTGTTATACAGGCATGAGCTACCAAAGAATTACGTTATTAAAATGGTTAAATTGTCAACCATTACATGCAGGGCTGGACTGGTAATTTTGCATACCGGGCATTATTCCCGGTGGGCCGACGCACTTTGGGGCCGATCAGGGTCAGACTGGCCATCAGGAGAACCGAGCAGGCCGGTGGATCGGCCGCGAAACGGGCCGAGATAAGCTTAAATGAGCCGCGAGTTGTGCAGAATCGACCACAAAAAGGCGCTGCAATATGCAGAAAAGGTCAGCAAACACCCCACCCCCACGCTGAACAACTTTTGGGCCAGTTGCTATGTAAAATCCCGGGCTGATTTCTCTTCCCAGTCCAGCCCTGATTCCATGTGCCTAAATCTGTGTGTGTGTGTGTGTGAGAGTGAGTGTGTCTGTGTGTGTGTGTGAATAAGTGAGTGAGTGAGTGTGTGTGTGTGTGTGTGTATGTTAATGAGTGAGAGAGGGAGTGTGTGTGTGTGAATTAGTGAGTGAGTGAGTGTGTGTGTGTGTGTGTGTGAATGAGTGAGTGAGGGAGTGTGAGTGTGTGTGTGTGAATGAGTGTGAGTGTGTGTGTGTGTGTGTGTGAATGAGTGTGAGTGTGTGTGTGTGTGTGTGAATGAGTGAGTGAGGGAGTGTGTGTGTGTGAATTAGTGAGTGAGGGAGAGTGAGTGAGTGTGTGTGTGAATGAGTGAGTGTGTGTGTGTGTGTGTGTGTGTGTGTGTGTGTGAATGAGTGTGAGTGTGTGTGTGTGTGTGTGTGTGAATGAGTGAGTGAGGGAGTGTTTGTGTGTGAATTAGTGAGTGAGGGAGAGTGAGTGTGTGAATTAGTGAGTGAGGGAGAGTGAGTGTGTGAATGAGTGAGTGAGGGAGTGTGTGTGTGTGTGTGTGTGTGTGAATGAGTGTGTGTGTGAGTGAGGGAGTGTGTGTGAGTGTGTGAATGAGGGAGTGTGTGTGAGTGTGTGAATGAGGGAGAGTGTGTGTGTGTGTGTGTGTGTGTGTGTGTGTGTGTGTGTTTACCGGGCGTTTCTCTTTGGTGTGAGAGTCACTCCTGTCTCTTGTTTGATGTCTATGATGCAATGCTCCGGTTGAATTGCCAAACCACACAACTGAATGTCCTGAGAGTCCGCTGAACCCACACGAGTGTGTTCCTGTGTCACAAAACACACACAAACATAACTGGAAATACAACACACACATTTCACTCATACCAAACTTCTGCATTTAAATTAAAACCAATCACCTTCAACACCAATAAATTACATGTATGTGTTTTTCTTCAACTTTGGGCCATTTCATGTCTTAGAGGTGGATTTTTATTATTATTATTTATTTATTCAAACTAACAGATTTCAACTTTTTATTCTTTTTGTTATATGAAGCTCACATTAAAACTTTTCATTTTTTTTTTGGTAGTTTTCTAATGTATCGATTTGACTGTTTTACCATTAAATATGTTGCAATATTAAACAATAAAAATCCATTACAAACATACAAATTATTACACGTTTAAAACTATGATAATCTAAACAAAGAGTGACATAAACCATTTCAATATTTATTGTGTGGAAATCATTCCTATACATTTTCCAATATTACGACCGTCCCACAGTTGTGGCGTCATTTTCAACACATCAAACAATTTGGTCCCTAATAACGTTTTTTCCCCAAAATGTTATTGTACTTGTTAAGTCATCAAAAGTTTCAGTGAAGAGCATGCTTAAGTTGAAATATGAGACAGGGCAAATCACTTCTAAGCAGAGCTGACACGATTATGACATTTGGTTAATGTTTAATTTTTAATGATTAATCATCTATTTCAGCACTTTCACAATTATGAATATTAATTGTCATGCAAGTCGTCATACTTCTACCTGAAGATGTCATTTATTTATGTTTCACGTTTATAAACATTAAAACTAGTGCTGTCAGTCAATTAAAATATTGAATCTCTATTAATCGCCTGATTTTACATAATTAATCGTGATTAATTGCAGATTTTGAAAGTGTCAAAATGCATTTAATTCCTTCATAGAAAAGAAAACAATTCAGAAAAAACTCCATTTTAACGTTCAGTAACAGATGTGAAAGTGAAACTAAACCGGCACCACATGTGACTTTCAGATGTAAAAGTGAAAGTGGAGATCTAGAGTAAAGAACAACTTAAATTTTTATCTGTTTATCACCCACACCTACAGTATCACATTGCTTCTGAAGATAAAGATTTAACCACTGGAGTTAATGGATTACTTCCATGTATCTTTTATGTTATTTTCAGAGCTACAAAAGGTCTGATCACCATTCCCTTCCATTGTATGGACCTACAGAGCAGAGATATCCTTTTCCAAATATTTGTTTGTGTTCTGCTGAAGACAGAAAGTCATAAACATCTGTGCTGGCATGAGGGTGAGTAAATGATGAGAGAATTTTCATTTTGGGGTGAACCATCCCTTTAATTTTCAGTAATTTGCTCCTGTACCTTTAAATAATACACAAGCAGCTCATTGAGGGCGGGGTCTGCGTTCAGATTAACCAGGAAGCATTTGTCATCGAGGACTCTGATCCCAGATGACTGGAGAGAAATTCCCAAACTTTCCAACTGCTTCTGTCGCTCCTGAAGATCGAAACACACTCACATCAGAGAGAAAAATCAAGTCCCTTCGGATAAAAGCGTCTGTTAAATGACTAAATGTGGAAAGTGAAGTCTGTTTTTTTGCACCAACAAGATTTTTAATTGTCATTACTGTAAAGTGTACTACTACAGTCACAAAAATCATCCTGTCTGGACTAGATAAAAATCGATATATCAGTTTTTCTGATTAATCTGTGCTGTTAGATGCTTTTTGGGTCTATCTGCAAAATTCTGTGCTAATAGTTGGATAATTTTATCTTTTATTAAAAAAGGGGATTTTGCTGTATCATCATTAACAATATTTTTATCCTCACTTCAATGCACATTTCGATAACATAAATCAAATCTTCTAAATGAAAGCAACGTCATACAAAGAAAAATGGGACTACATGTCTTCACACCTTGTGAACAATCATAAAACAAAACAAAACCTAGAGCATTTTAACAAAGCCAAGTCTCTTTCATTTCAAAATAAGAGTCCTAAAAATAAGTAAGTGTATTTCTTTTTTAAAGGGTTAGTTCACCCAAAAATGAAAATTATCCCATAAGTTACCCACCATCAAGCCATCCTAGTTGTATATGACGTTCTTCTTTCAGCCAAACACAATTGGAGTTATATTAAAAAATATCCGGCTCTTCCAAGCTTTATAATGGGAGTGAATGGTACCTTAGATTTTGAAGCCCAAAAAAGCACATCGATATATCATAAAAGTAATCCATACGTCTCCAGGGGGTTAATAAAGTCCTTCTGAAGCAAAGCGATGTGTTTTTGTAAGAAAAATATACATATTTATAACTTTATAACCTATAATAAATGGCTTGCGGTAACGGCCAAGTTCCGGTGTTCCGGTCGAGTTCCGGTGTATGACGTAGGCGTAGCGTAAGCTACAGTGAGAAGTGACAAACATGGAAGCGTAGATGATAGAGCAGAACAAAATGCCAGTCACGAATTACAAGACAACAAGGAGGATTTTTAAAGAAAAATGTCAGAGGATTTTGATATAAGAGAAGAGGAGATTGAGTTTTTTGCCCAGCCCTATTTGCTTGAACCGGAGTACACCGAGCAGGAACTCCAGGAGATGGAGGAAGCTGCAGCAGCGGCACAAACACAAAAATCTGGTAGATGGAGAGTTCGGGAGACGTGGTGGTGCTCATGTAGGAATTGCCAGGTAATGCCAACAGAGGCTGAGAGTGTTTCACTTCCACATTCGTCACTTCTCTCTGGAGCTTACGCTATGTCTACGTCATATGCCGGAACTCAACTCTCTCGTGAATGCGCGGACGGCCATAAGTAAGCCAGTGATTATAGTTTATAAAGTTATAAATATGGATATTTTTCTTACAAAAATGCAATCGCTTCACTTCAGAAGGCTTTCATTAACCCCCTGGAGCCGTATGGATTCTTTTTTTGATGGATGGATGTGCTTTTTTGGGCTTCAAAATCTAAGGTACCATTCACTCCCATTATAAAGCTGATATTTATAATGGGAGAACCGGGATATTTTTTAATATAACTCCGATTGTGTTTGGCTGAAAGAAGAACGTCATATACACCTAGGATGGCTTGATGGTGGGTAACTTATGGGATAATTTTCATTTTTGTGTGAACTAACCCTTTAAGTTAAAAGTCCTGCTTTATGTACCAAACCTTCATTTTTTGTCCTGGGATTTGTGTTGCACAATTAACTGAATCTGGAATTTATTCTTTTGGCCTTGTAGCCTCTTATGTCTGTGAATATCATAGTAAGGAAAGATTAAGAACTTTCTTTTAACGTTCTAGAAATCGGCCGATTAATCGGTCCCACCCCCTTAGTTATCATATCGGCTAAATACACTATCGGTCCACCTCTAGTGTGGACACAATGATTCGTTTGACTATAACTGGGGTAAAGAAGATTTGAAATATAGTACATGTCTTATAGACGACTTTTAAGGTATTTTTACGGTGCTATTTAGAAACTATGTTTTCACAATGTGGAAAAGAGCAGCATGAATATTCTTCAAAACATCTCATGTTATGTTTCACAGAAGACAGCAAGTCATACAGGTTTGGAATGACATAAGGGTGAGTAAATGATGACAGAATGTTCCTTTTTTGGGTCAGTTAGTCCTGAAATACCTGTGCAACCTCCTCTGTTTTCCTGAGTTTCTCCTCCCAGGTGACTGTCATCTCCTGGATCAACTTCTCTGACTCCTCCAGTCTCTCTTTCAGCTCTGGGGCTTTCATTGACTTTATTGCACACACAAAAACACAAAGACACACTGTTAAACATTTGCTAGAGGCCAAACTTCAGGTCGCATACAGCAGACTAAACTGCAGATGGGGTCCAAAAGTCTGAGCCCAGATTGAAAAACGGTTTCTTTTATGCATTTATTAAACCTGGAAAAGAAATTTAGGAGTTCACTTATCGAGCTGATGTCTGTGAAAGAGTCTGTATTTATGACTTTTTGCCAGACAGACATTTTGACAGAAATTCCCCATTTTTTTTTTAGGGGGGGGGGGGTCTCTTCAATGTTCTCTGTACAACCGTTTGCAGAGACCATTACGCCTTTATTGGTATGAGTTTTCCCCATTTGTCTATTATCGTGCTATCATAAGTTTCAGGTTCACCTGCCACTAAACGTCACATAAAAACAAAAGAAACTATGGATGGTTGCTTTAGATGTCAGTCAGATGGTTTCTTCATGTCTAAGTGGGAAATTCTTTGCCATAATCGGACTCTTTGGGACGATTATGTACTGTAGTATGTGGTACCTCAGCCTCGGTCAGTTGGCTGCGCAGTTTCTCCACTTCTTCTCGGAGCTCTCGGATGATTCTGGCGTTCGGATCTTCATTAACCACAGCGTGATTAACAATACTTTTGGCCCGGTCAGCGTATCGTAGTGTGGAGAGAGTCTCGTCGTAGTTGTCGGCAGCTGGACTCACCGTAGCAACCATAGCGGTGCGACTGTTTCCTCCTAAACTGTCCTGACATTCAAAAGGAGGAAATTGCATAAATGTTAATTATATCAACGTACTGTAAATGGTAAGATTGTCACAAAGATTGTCAAAGAAAACTGTCAGGGGGGGGATGGGTAGCTCAGCGAGTATTGACGCTGACTATCACCCCTGGAGTCACGATTTTGAATCCAGGGGGGTGCCGAGTGGCTCCAGTCAGGTCGTCTAAGCAACCAAATTGGTCCGGTTGCTAGGGAGGGTAGAGTCACATGAGGTAACCAAATTGGCCTGGTTGCTAGGGAGGGTAGAGTCACATGAGGTAACCAAATTGGCCTGGTTGCTAGGGAGGGTAGAGTCACATGAGGTAACCAAATTGGCCCGGTTGCTAGGGAGGGTAGAGTCACATGGGGTAACCAAATTGGGCCGGTTGCTAGGGAGGGTAGAGTCACATGAGGTAACCAAATTGGCCCGGTTGCTAGGGAGGGTAGAGTCACATGGGGTAACCAAATTGGGCCGGTTGCTAGGGAGGGTAGAGTCACATGGGGTAACCAAATTGGGCCGGTTGCTAGGGAGGGTAGAGTCACATGGGGTAACCTCCTCGTGGTCACGATAATGTGGTTCTCGCTCTCAGTGGGGCGCGTGATGAGTTGTGTGTGGATGCCGCGGAGAATAGCGTGAAGCCTCCACACGCACTAGGTCTCCACGGCAACGTGCTCAAACAAGCGACGTGCTAAGATGCGTGGATTGACGGTCTCAGATGCGGAGGCAACTGAGATTCGTCCGCCACCCGGATTGAGGCGAGTCACTACGCCACCACGAGGACTTGGAGCGCACTGGGAATTGGGCGTTCCAAATTGGGGAGAAAAAAAAAACAACAGCTGTTAGATAGATAGAAAGAGAGAGAAGTAACTTAAAGTTAAGCTCAATCAACAGCATTTGTGGCATAATGTATTTTGACTGGTACATCCTTTTAAAAAAAGATAAAAGTCGAGGTTACAGTGAGGCACTTACAATGGAAGTCAATGGGGCCAATTTTTGGAGGGGTTAAAAAGGCAGAAATGTGAAGTTCATAATTTTCTAAAAGCACTTACATTAATTATGTTAAAACTCATGTATTATTTGAGCTGTACAGTTGTTTAAATCGTCATTTTTACAGTTGTTTAGATTACATCGTCATAGCAACGAAGTTCTAAAAGTGGGAATACATTTGCACATAAAAGTTTAGCAAGTGATTTTATCACACACAAATGATCTTAACATACATGCGGATTACATCTTGTGGCTATACATTTGAAAAAGAGAATATTTTAACATTTAAAAACTGGCCCCTCACTGTTACCCAGATTTTTGCTATTTTTAAACAAAAGGAGGGACGAGATAAAAATACATTTTTGTAGTAATCAATATTATGCCATAAATGCTGTCGACTGAGCTTAACTTGTATTAAACCCGAAATATTGCTTTACGGGATTTTTGGAAAAAAAAATATAAAGGTTTGTAGAATTACAGTATGCTGACTTTGTAAAGCCAACATACATTTTATAATAAGATCATATTTTTAATGTTAATAATACAAAAAATACTTAATATAGTTATTATTTTTATAATGATTGGCTTAATTGCCAATCAGCACACAGCGATGTATCTTTCCATTTTATAATATGAAGTTTCTCATCACCTTCAGTAACCATGTCAGCACAGAGTCTCTGTAGGGAACAAATTTACTCTTATTTTTTCCAGCACCCTGGTCTGCCAATGCCGAGATCACCAACCCAAGAGTGGTGAGAGACCTGAAACACACAAACACAAACACACACATATTTTTTTTACTAGCCAATACAGATGATGATAGCAAGAGAGCAGGGTGGCATATAGCCGACATAACAGTAATATTTGTATACTACAATTTAATCATAGCTAGTAAGTTAAAAATTTATTTAAACACAAATTACAAATATTCCATTCTCAATTAATCGGAGGATAAAAACTGCATGCATGATAATTATATCCTTCCTAAAGAGCTTGAAAAATTCAGGTTTAAAAGTTTTAAAAAGTAGTTTTACTATAGTTAGTTTATAGTAGATTTTACCGATAACTAAGGTGGTGGAAAAGGCTGATCACCAATAAATCAGCCAATAGTTTTAAAAATCTATATACATACATATATATATATATATATATTTCCCAGTTGCAGTTTATTGTTCAACCAAAATAACCAGTACTAAAAAGCATTGAGCAGAATGTTGGACTTTTAACTCTAAACAAGCCCAAAAGACACAAGGGACTCTTATTTTGAAATGACAGACACTTGAATCCATTACAATGCACCGCATTTAAATCTGTACCAGCTTTTTATAGCCTTTAATGTAAGGAATAGGGTGCGGCTGTGGCTCAGGTGGTAGAGCGGGTTGTCCACTGATCGCAGGGTTGGCAGTTTGATACCTGGCCCACATGACTCCACATGCCGAAGTGTCCTTGGGCAAGGCACTGATCTCCAAGTTGCTCCCAATGGCAGGCTAGCACCTTGCATGGCAGCTCTGCCGTCATTGTTGTGTAAGTGTGAATGGGTGCATGAGTCACAGTGTAAATTGCTTTGGTAACCGCTACGGTTAAAAAAGGCGCTATAAGTGCAGACCATTTACCAAGTTGGACACCCAATGTATGGGTTGACGTGGCACATTTCCATATAGTCGCATCATTCTTTGCATTCCCTTGCTTCAATTTAGAAAACTTAATTATCCAATCATATGGTCAGTGATGAAAGATTTAAATACAGCAAATCCCCACATGACTGTTAATCATATCATCTACCTCTAGTTTATACAATGGTTTAGCATGCACACCACAGGACATGTCAACTACTCGAAACAAATCTGCGGGTTTAACCTGTTAATGTTGCTTCCTTCTTTCAGTCTCTCTCCTGCAGCTCCCGTTTTATCTGCTCGTTCACTGCCGGCCAGATCCACCAGACTGAGTTTACTCACTTTCTCTCCGCTCGTCTGAAATACACAACAGCCAAACAAATGGGTTCAATCAACCTATGAATGACTTACTTATAGATGACTATGTATTACACTGGGATAGGAGATTACAAGGTTCATGTTTTATTTTAGAAGATCTGTGTGTCTCACCCCCGTCTTCAGGTCTCGGAGTGTGTGAGTCAGAATAATGTTGAAGACGGCGTGCGAACGGCTGCTCTCCTCGTTCATGTTCGTAGCCGCCACGGTGCGAGATTTATTCCCCTCTGACATGAGAGACTCGATGTCCTGATAAATAAGAGGTTCATTCACAAACATGCAGCGTTGGCACTGAGACCATTAGAGATTAAGAACTTTATACATCTGGTTGGTTTGGAGGATATTGCGACAAACCTTGTAGCAGGCCACAGCGAGGCGAGACAGCCCGTCCACGTACGGTCCCAACACATTATGCTCTCGGACCCTCAACACCTGTCGACTCCTGAGATAAACAACAGAAAGAAACAGAAAGAAAGTCTTACAGGTCAAGAACAACATACGGTTAAGTAAATGATGACATCGTCCCTTTAATCAGAATATGGACCTTAATTGGACAATGATGTGTATGTAAACGTAGTCTTTGTTTCTTAAGGCCCCTTTTGAGAATTAACACTCTGAAAACCAACAAGAACTCTGTCCTCACCCTTTGGGATCTAGAAGGTCCCGCACCTTCTCGTTGTAGATCTCCATGTAGGAGACCTCGATGGTGAAGCTCTCCCCCTCTCTCTGCTCTCGTACGGTGCGTTCAAACAGAGAACTGCAGAGACGAGGAATCAGACCGGGCTGTTCCGATGTGCCCATCATCGTGTACGACTTTCCAGAGCCTGCAGCCAATCAGCACAAAGAGCGACACAGTGAACCAATCAGATATCAGACTGCAGGAAGTGATCAGAGGTTCAGGCAATGGGTAACCAACAGTATCCTCTTCAAATGGATCAGACCATTTGATATATAATGCATACAAAAACAGAAAGAGACTTCCGAAAATTGCAAGCTCCCATCTGATTGGCTGTCTTAACGAAATTTCCACAAAAAAAGTTCTAAAGGGTGCTATACTGAGCAATTCCAAATTGATAAATATGCCAATTTTTGTGAGATTTATGGCATACATTTTTTGGAAGACTCGAAGATTTGGAAGATTTTTTGTGGTTCGTTAACTAGATATCCACAATTTATACAACAGTAAGGTCCGTCCCATTAATCTGATTGGATGCGAAGCGTTCCAAGAGTTCCGATATACAGTCAAACATCATCGGGATACTTCACTATTTATATCACTCCACTTTTCTTTTTTACTTAATTAACTGATTCGTTCAGTGATCATTTCTGGAGATTTCTTAGTTAGGTTTGTTTTTATCTTAGGCTGACAAAGACAAAGCGTTTACTGGTATCATTTAAATATGTTTAAACATCATTACATTTCTCAAGGCAGTCTTGCATTCCCTCTACCTAGTGGAATTTTTATGTTTAATCAAGGTGTATTGTAAATGTTTAAAACTAAAAATGTATTTTTTATTTTAGTTTAGTTACAGTTGAAGTCAGAACTTTACATACACTTAGGTTGAAGTCATTAAAACACATTTTTAATCATATTAGCAAACTAGTTGTTTAGGACATCTAATTTGTGCATGACAGAAGTTATTTTTCCAACAATTGTTTACAGACCGATTGTGTCTCTTTTAATTGACTAAATCACAATTCCAGTGGGTCAGAAGTTTACAAGCACTAAGTTAACTGTGCCTTTGAGCAGCTTGGAAAATTCCAGAAAATTATGTCAAGCCTTTAGGCAATTAGTCAATTAGCTTCTGACAGTCTAATTTTAGGTGTACCTGTGGATGTATTTTAAGGCCCACCTTCAAACTCAGTGCCGCTCTGCTTGACATCATGTGAAATCAAAAGAAATCAGCCAAAACCTACCACTTTCATCAGTACAAACAATAGTACGCAAGTATAAACAACATGGGACCACGCAGCCGTCATACAGCTCAGGATGGGGATGCATTCTGTCTCCTAGAGATGAATGTAGTTTGGTGCGAAAAGTGCAAATCAATCCCAGAACAACAGCAAAGGACCTTGTGAAGATGCAGGAGGAAACGGGTAGACGAGTATCTATATCTACAGTAAAATGAGTCCTATATCAACATAACCTGAAAGGCTGCTCAGCAAGGATGAAGTCACTGCTCCAAAACCACCATCAAAAATGCCAGACTACAGTTTGCAAGTGCACATTGGGACAAAGATCTTACTTTTTGGAGAAATGTCCTCTGGTCTGATGAAACAAAAATTGAACTGTTTGGCCATAATGACCATCGTTATGTTTGGAGGAAAAAGGGAGAAGCTTGCAAGCCGAAGAACACCATCCCAACCTTGAATCATGGGGGTGGCAGTGTCATGTTATGGGGGTGCTTTGCTGCAGGAGGGACTGGTGCACTTCACAAAATAGATGACATCATGAGGAAGGGAAGTTATGTGGATATATTGAAGCAACATCTCAAGACATCAGCCAGGAAGTTAAAGCTCAGATGCAATTGGGTCTTCCAAATGGACAATGACCCCAAGCATTCCTCCAAAGATGTGGCAAAATGGCTTAAGGACACAAAGTCAAGGTATTGGAGTGGCATCACAAAGTCCTGACCTTTGTGGACAGAACTGAAAAAGCGTATGCGAGCAAGGAGGCTCCTAAACATGACTCAGTTGCACCAGTTCTGTCTGGAGGAATGGGCCAAAAATCCAGCAACTTATTGTGAGAAGCTTGTGGAAGGAAACCCAAAACATTTGACCCAACTTAAACAATTTAAAGGCAATGCTGCCAAATACTAACAAACTGTATGTAAACTTCTGACCTACTGGGAATGTGATGAAAGAAATAAAAGATGAAGTAAATCATTCTATCTACTATTATTCTGACATTTCACATTCAGGGAATGTTTTCCGCAATGTCAGGAATTGTGAAAAACCCATATATTTTTATTAGAAAGCAAGACAAAAATACTTGTCTTGAAAATCAGCTTTTGCAGTGTATGTCTACACATGCATTATACAAAAATTCCTTTCGTGTTGTCAGTACAAGCTATTGTGAATTATGTAATAAGTTTGCATAGATATCTTGTCACTAACTGTACCTGTTTGGCCATATGCAAATATGCAGGCGTTATATCCCTGGAAAGCGCTGTCCAAAAGACTCTCCCCAAGACACTGAAACACCACATCCTGACCTGTGACAGCAAGAGTTACACATTACTAAATCATATCCCATAATAATATGAGTGTGTATCAGTAAATCAGCTGAACTTATACAAGGGTAACTAAATAATACAAAATGCATTTTAGTGATCAATGACTGAAAAGTATCAGACCTGCAAACTTGGACATATCGGTCTCGTCCATAGACCAGAAGCAATAATCATATGCAAAGAACTGAAAGGAAACATTACAAATATATAAATGTTACTATGTAACATATACAAACAAAATGAAGGTTTGTCACCTTTAGTCTTCATTCAGTGATAATCACTGTGATTTTAGGAACCCAGAATATTATTATAGGGCTGTATTATGTTATTATATTATAAAAATGAAACATCAAGTGATTATGTAAACATCTTGACAGGCTTAGTTATATACATTATTCATAATAATATAAAGTAGAAAACTCATATGGGAACTCACCTTGGGTTTGCTCCTGCATTTATGAAAGAAAAAACAAAATATTCATATATGGACAAACACAAACATCCTGGGATAAAAGGCAATTCTCAATCATCATTTCATACATCACTGTAAATAACCAAATGAAATGAATAAATAAATACATTTTAATCAATGCGAGGGTGTTGTGGGAGGGTTACTAGAGTGTTGCAAATTAAGCCTTTGGGAATATTTATTTATTTTTTTTTTGCTTTATCATCAGTCTGGTTACAGAGAACAGCCTCTCCTCAATAAACCACATGATTTGAGGTTTCATTCTGAGGGACAAATTGTTCGGGACGAGATACGCAACCAATTTTAACACTTAGAATTTGATCAAATCCCTTTTCCTGAGCGTGAGCAATAGCTCAAGTGAAACTTGCCTTAGCAAAGTTAATGAAACACCAATCATAATAACGTTTTCCTGACTGTGCGTGACTTTTGCAACTTGCCCTGTTGACAGAAAGAAGACACTCAGTTTCTTTACAAGATCTTTACAGAATTTGTGGCCATATTTCAGTCGTTATGAGTTGCGCTTAATTAAAAAAAACAAAGTGATTTTCTTTGAAGCCGTTTCCCCTTATCTGTACTTTCCTTTAATTAGAAAAACAACCTGATATAATTATCCTCATAAATAACACACACCTAAGATGCCTAAGGCGTGATGCTTGCGATTTAGGCTACATAATAAAAACAAAAATTTTGCTGTAAGGGATTATAATGGAATTTGGGTAAACTTTGCACTTTCTTGTAAAACCTGTTTGCAGAACGTCAACACAGCAAACCGCTGCATGTTACAGCAGAGAGGCTTTAGCAATGTGATACATTAAAGCAATACGCCATGAGAGGCTGTGTGCTGCAGTGATTTTACCATGAGTAAAAGGTGTTAGCAGGGGCGACACTAGGAGTGGGCATACCGGTCTTAAACCCCGGATGTTTCATGAAAAGCCCCGAATTTTTTATAGCTTTGTACTGGTCCCCGAAATTCAATGTGTGCAGTAAAATAAACTCCTTTAGATCTACTATTCTGCACGCTGTCGTCTCCTTTTACATTCATTCAATCCTGACAAGAACTGCCCACTGAGACAATAAGGACTGACGTGTAAGCTGGCCAATCATCAATAAGAAGTTACATTCGATCCAGCCAATGAGATTAAATCTTTTAGACTTGCATTTCAAGATGCGGCTGCTTCAGGCATAACTGTGTAGCTACTATATAACTTATTGATTGCGTTGTCAAATGAGGCTAACTATTTGTTGCTAAAAGGGATAGTTTACCCAAAAATGAAAATTCTCTCATAATTTACTCATCCTCATGCCGTCCCAGATGTGTATGACTTTCTTTCTTCGGCAGAACACAAGTTAAGATTTTTAGAAGAATATTTCAGCTCTGTAGGACCAAACAATGCAAGTGAATGGGTGCCAAAATGGTGCGTCAACAAAAAGCACATAAACGTAATCCATAAATCTCCAGTGGTTTAATCCATGTCTTCAGAAGTGATCTGATAGGTGTGGGTGAGAATCAGATCAATACTAAAGTCCTTTTTTACTAGAAATTCTTCTCCCAGCCCAGTAGGGTGTGATATGCACAAAGAATGTGAATCACCAAAAACACAAAGAAAAATGTGAATGTAATCTGTTTCTCACTCACACCTATAATATCACTTCTGAAGTCATGGATTAAACCACTGGGGGTTTTAGGGATTACTTTTATGCAGATTTATGCGATTTTTGGAACTTCAAAATGTTGGCACCCATTCACTTGCATTGTATGGACCAAAGTTTTTCAAAAATCTTCACTTTAGTTCAG
This sequence comes from Moxostoma hubbsi, assembly GCA_032164185.1. Classification (NCBI taxonomy): domain Eukaryota; kingdom Metazoa; phylum Chordata; class Actinopteri; order Cypriniformes; family Catostomidae; genus Moxostoma; species Moxostoma hubbsi. The sequence goes on along the minus strand of JAVLUX010000022.1, from coordinate 3,171,126 downwards.
CAGACGCAAGTCATACACATCTGGGATGGCACTGAGTAAATGATGAGAGAATGTTTTATTTCTGGGTGAACTATCCCTTTAACAGACCTGTAACTGTTAAGCAACAACTATAGATTTCATCATTATTTTATTTTTGATTTTGTTTCATTTTAGCATATATAAGACTTTTATTTGTGTGGAAGGAATGCTAGCAACGTTTTTTATATGAACGCTCCATTTCTTTTTCCTGACTTAAGATAATAATTATGACACCAAGGTCTATTACAATACTGATGAATACAGAAATGCTTAAAATGCTTACACACACACGCTTGCAAATATTTTTGTTCTTCTACGATTTTGATGTGAAATATGACCCGGGCATTCCTTTGTGAGATTAATCCAAAAGTCATTCCTGCAGAAGCAGGTGACCTGGAAGACAGCCAAATCCCTGAGAGAACAGGCACACCCTTTGTAAAGAGTCCAGGAGACGAAGCAATGGAGGAGCAATAGAGAAAGACTTGAGGTAAAGCTAGCTAAACATCACCCAGCACAAGTTATCAAGCCGCTGGCTTTATAAAGCGCATGCAAGCGCAGTTTGTCACATGCTGAAAGACGACAAACACAAAACATAGTTGATTTGAGTTTACAGACAAACAGACAGCTGTATCACAGACAGATATGAAATACTGCTGACTGATGAAGGTTTCATTCCCAAATGAACAAACCGCTCTCTACAACACGCTAGCAACCACTGCGAACATTTTAACCACATAGCAACAACGTAGAAAACACCCTAGCTACCAATGAGAGCATTTTAACCACATAGCAACACCCTAAAAACACCCTAGCTACCACTGAGAACATTAACCAGATAGCAACAACGTAGAAAACACCCTAGTAACCACTTAACAACACTCCAGCAACCACAGAGAACATTTTAATCACATTAGGAAATACCTACAACACATAATCAACCATCAACCAACATTCTGGCAACCACTGAAAACATGTTAAACACATAGCAACACCCTAAAAAATACCCTAGCTACCACTGAGAACATGTTAAACACATAGCAACACCCTAAAAAAACACCCTAACTACCACTGAGAACATTAACCAGATAGCAACAGCCTAGAAAACACCCTAGCAACACCTAACAACACTCTTGCAACCACTGACACATACTGAAGCAACGGTGTAGAAAACATCCTGAAAACTTATGCAACCACTTAACAACACTCCAGCAACCACAGAGAACATTTTAATCACATAGCAGCACACTAGGTAGCAGGAACTTACTATGGAAGTGAACCACATAGCAAAAGTATAGTCACAAGATGTAAAAGATATACATAAAAATATTTCAGTGTGATAAAATCACTTACTAACCTTTTCTGTGTAAAGTTACAGCCAATTTTACAACTTTGTTGTCATGATGTAGTCAACAAAACCTAAAATCCTAAATTGACTTTAAAATTGACAATATAAACAACTTTACAGCACAAATAATACATTAGATTTAACGTAATTAATGTAAGTGCTTTTATAAAATTATAAGCTTCACATTTCTGCCCCATTCACTTCCATTGTAAGTGCCTCACTGTAAACTTGACCTTTGCTCTCTTTAAAAAAAAAAAAATGTAAAAAAGGAGGGACGGGGGTCTGGGTAGCTCAGTAAGTAAAGACACTGACCCACACTCCTGGAGTCGAGATTTCGAATCCAGGGCATTCTGGGTTACTCAGGCCAGGTCTCCTAAGCAACCAAATTGTCCCGGTTGCTAGGGAGGGTAGAGTCACATGGGGTAACCTCCTTGTGGTTGCGATAATGTGGTTCTCGCTCTAGGTGGGGCGCGTGGTGAGTTGTGCGTGGATGCCGCGGAGAATAGCGTGAAGCCTCCACACATGCTAGGTCTCCACGGGAAAATGCTCAAGAAGCCACGTGATAAGATGCGCGGATTGACGGTCTCCAACATGGAGGCAACTGAGATTTGTTCTCCGCCACCTGGATTGAGTCGTCACTACGCCACCACGAGGACCAAGAGCACATTGTCAATTCCAAATTGGGGAGAAAATTATGGAATCAAAATCCTGTCAAATGTATTGCATTATTGGATCTGAAAATAATAAGCGCAGATCAAAAATATATGAACACATTTAAAATATCCTTCAAAAAAATTAAAGCAAAGTCATCAGAATTGCAAACAAAATCATGTTTTCCTTGGTTATATTACTGTTTTTGTGCTCTGAATATTTTGCTCATATTTTTTTTTTTTTTTGTACATTTACACTGTATTTTTCTTTGCTTTTGCTTGTTTTTCCAAAACTTGTGAGGAGAGTTTTATGTAAATCAGGGGGTGTTTTGCGTCCCTATTGGTCCACTAGTTCTTGATCGACAGCTCCTCCTCTAGCCAATCATTTGAAGAGGGGAGGTGACGTCACTCCAATGCAACTCCGACAGCTGCTGCTCAATCACACGATGGTAGATGAAGATGGATAACCGTCAGCTGGACAATCACAGGTAATTGAATATATCTATATTATTTGTGGTTGATTGATACGTTGCTTGTGTCTGGGTTGAGTATTTTCTGTCAGCTCTAGGAAACCATGTCCGAGTAGGCCATTATTATAGTCTGTTAACACATGTATCGAGTCAGCTGAGTCTTTAGTTTAGGTATTATTTAAGACATCCTTATTTGTCCATTATTGGCAGCATATCTAAAAAAACAAGGCTGGGATGGTGTGGATGTTTGATGCATGTTTTTACTAGCTGTACCAATGTAGTCACGAGTTCAGAACCCAACCTAAAATCAAGTGGCTCACCAGGTGTCTCACCATTCACCAACACATGATCATTTATGTGCGAATTTGTCATACAGCCTGCTCCCGGTGAACAAGGTTTGAAATGAACACCCACCAAATTTTTCATGTGGTGTATTTTGCTGATGTACCAGCCACTGTGGAAGGCGACCTGTAATGATAATGGCCTACTCGGACCTTGTTTCAATAGAGCTGACAGAAAACACTCAAAACAGACACAAGCAACGTATCAATCAACCACAAATAATATAGATATATTCAATTACCTGTGATTGTCCAGCTGACGGTTATCCATCTTCATCTACCATCGTGTGATTGAGCAGCAGCTGTCGGAGTTGCATTGGAGTGACGTCACCTCCCCTCTTCAAATAATTGGCTAGAGGAGGAGCTGTCGATCAAGAACTAGTGGACCAATAGGGACGCAAAACACCCCCTGATTTGCATAAAACTCTACTCACAAGTTTTGGAAAAACAAGCGCAGAATTTGGAAACAAAAGCAAAGAAAAATACTGCGCAAGTGTACAAACAAAAACAAAATATGAGCAAAATATTCAGAGTATAAAAAACAGTAATATAACCAAGGAAAATATGATTTTGTTTGCAATTCTGATGACTTTGCTTTAATTTTTCTGTTGTTGTTTTTTTTGCAGCATATTTTTAAATGTTATCTTATTTATTTTTGCGCTTAAAATGTTTTGATCTGCGCTTACTATTTATTTTTGCACTTATTATTTTTTGATCTGCGCTTATTTATTTTTGCACTTATTTATTTTTGCGCTTATTTGTTTTGCGCTTATTTTTTGATCTGCGCTTATTTTTGCGCTTATTTATTTTTGCACTTTTTATTTTTTTTGATCTGCGCTTATTATTTATTTTTGCACTTTTTATTTTTTTTGATCTGCGCTTATTATTTATTTTTGCACTTTTTATTTTTTTTGATCTGCGCTTATTTATTTTTGCACTTTTTTTTGATCTGCGCTTATTTATTTTTGCACTTTTTATTTTTTGATCTGCACTTATTTATTTTTGCGCTTATTATTTTTTGATCTGCGCTTAATTATTTATTTTTGCGCTTATTATTTTTTGATCTGCGCTTAATTATTTATTTTTGCACTTTTTATTTTTTTTGATCTGCGCTTATTATTTATTTTTGCACTTTTTATTTTTTTTGATCTGCGCTTATTATTTATTTTTGCACTTTTTATTTTTTTTGATCTGCGCTTATTATTTATTTTTGCACTTTTTATTTTTTTTGATCTGCGCTTATTATTTATTTTTGCACTTTTTATTTTTTTTGATCTGCGCTTATTATTTATTTTTGCACTTTTTATTTTTTTTGATCTGCGCTTATTATTTATTTTTGCACTTTTTATTTTTTTTGATCTGCGCTTATTATTTATTTTTGCACTTTTTATTTTTTTTGATCTGCGCTTATTATTTATTTTTGCACTTTTTATTTTTTTTGATCTGCGCTTATTTATTTTTGCACTTTTTATTTTTTTTGATCTGCGCTTATTTATTTTTGCACTTTTTATTTTTTTTGATCTGCGCTTATTTATTTTTGCACTTTTTATTTTTTTTGATCTGCGCTTATTATTTATTTTTGCACTTTTTATTTTTTTTAATCTGCGCTTATTATTTATTTTTGCGCTTTTTATTTTTTTTGATCTGCGCTTATTATTTATTTTTGCGCTTTTTATTTTTTGATCTGCGCTTATTATTTATTTTTGCGCTTTTTATTTTTTGATCTGCGCTTAATTATTTTTGCACTTTTTATTTTTTTTGATCTGCGCTTAATTATTTTTGCACTTTTTTTTTTTTGATCTGCGCTTATTTATTTTTGCACTTTTTATTTTTTGATCTGCGCTTATTATTTATTTTTGCGCTTATTATTTTTTGATCTTCACTTAATTATTTATTTTTGCACTTTTTATTTTTTTTGATCTGCGCTTATTTATTTTTGCACTTTTTATTTTTTTTGATCTGCGCTTATTTATTTTTGCACTTTTTATTTTTTTTGATCTGCGCTTATTATTTATTTTTGCACTTTTTATTTTTTTTGATCTGCGCTTATTATTTATTTTTGCACTTTTTATTTTTTGATCTGCGCTTATTTATTTTTGCGCTTATTATTTATTTTTGATCTGTGCTTATTTATTTTTGCGCTTATTATTTATTTTTGATCTGTGCTTATTTATTTTTGCGCTTATTATTTATTTTTGATCTGTGCTTATTTATTTTTGCGCTTATTATTTATTTTTGATCTGTGCTTATTTATTTTTGCGCTTATTATTTATTTTTGATCTGTGCTTATTTATTTTTGCGCTTATTATTTATTTTTGATCTGTGCTTATTTATTTTTGCGCTTATTATTTATTTTTGATCTGTGCTTATTTATTTTTGCGCTTATTATTTTTTGATCTGCGCTTATTATTTTTGGATCCGTGACCTCAATACTTTTGACGGGATTTTGATCCCATAGAAAAAAATAAATGAAAAGGACAGACGAGTCGAAATTCATTTTTGAGGTAATCAACTTTATGCCACAAATGTTGTCGATTGAGCTTAACTTCTATTGAACCCAGAACATTCCTTTAAGGCAAGGCTTGGTCAAGCCAAAATTCAAAGTTTATCTTGACGAACTTTCCAAGTTTCTTAGTTCTTCTAATGCCTGTACGTAATTTCCATAGAAAAGTGCCCAAAATATATTGTTAAAACGACCTTGTGCTTGGCCAAACAAAGTTATGTGACAGCACGCATTTATTAAGCTTTGTTTATACGTTGCTTGAAAAGACCCACTGAGATGTTAGTTATTTAGTTTCTTTTTAATCACAAGTATCCACGACTACCTTTGACTTGCCAATGAACTTTCACTTGTTTCCATGGCTACTGAAGGCCACATGAGAGGAGGAATGTTGAGAAAGAAAGAAAACAACCAAAGACAGATACAGGAAATCAAACAGGCCACATTCACATTTCTATTTCCATTACTAGAAGTGTTTGCTAAGGCAAGCGTCTCTATTACTGTTGCTCATATTAAAACAATCCCCTAAGCATAAGTATTAAACTTGTGCACATAACACGTCCCGCACCACTCACACTTTCTTAAGAGAATGTAAAATTATAGATATTATTCCAATAGTTTGAGCCTTTTTATGCTAGATCAAGAGATCCATGTCATTTTTCCTAACACTCTTGTTGTTATATTAAATCTCTAATTACCATTCACACAGCCCAGTTTACCTGCTGTCGCTCTTTCCCAGATTTCCACTTGCTGGATGCAGCACGGTTTGGTTTGCCTCCATGTCCACAACACATTTTGTCTTTAAGTCTCTCTCTATAAGAATACAACAATTGCAATCAACCAGTCTGAAAATGGCTAATCTATTGACGGCTGTTAACTAATTATTCTGGTGAACCTTTTGTATGGACAGACCAAACAATGGCTACGTTTGCATGTACACCAATACTCTGATTATTGCAATAATCCAAGTACAAGGAATAATTCGATTAAGATGTTTACATGATTTGGGCACACCTCTTCAATCCTGTTTATATGCTACTTGTCAATACTCTGATTATTCGCTGAGAAATGTTCTGTTTCTATTACAAAACATTGTTGCAAATATGTATCTTTAAATACGTAAATGAGTCAGTCAGTTTGTGAGTCTTTTTGAATGAGTCATTAAAAGAACCACTTCAGAAGAGTCATTTTCGTCTACACTGGATGTGCGGTCTCATTTGATTCACTAAGGAGAATCGGTTCATACGAGTCATTTGTTTATCGGATTACACTGGTTGCTCTGTCTGTTTTGATTCAGAAAGGAGAACCGGTTCATATGAGTCACTTGTTTATCGGATTACACTGGTTGCTCTGTCTGTTTTGATTCACTAAGGAGAACCGGTTCATACGAGTCATTTGTTTATCGGATTACACTGGTTGCTCTGTCTGTTTTGATTCAGTAAGGAGAACCGGTTCATACGAGTCATTTGTTTATCGGATTACACTGGTTGCTCTGTCTGTTTTGATTCAGTAAGGAGAACCGGTTCATACGAGTCATTTGTTTATCGGATTACACTAGTTGCTCTGTCTGTTTTGATTCAGTAAAGAGAACCGGTTCATACGAGTCATTTGTTTATCGGATTACACTGGTTGTTCTGTCCGTTTTGATTCATTAAAGAGAACCGGTTCATACGAGTCATTTGTTTATCGGATTACACTGGTTGCTCTGTCTGTTTTGATTCACTAAGGAGAACCGTTTCATACGATTAATTTGTTTATCGGATTACACTGGTTGCTCTATCTGTTTTGATTCTCTAAGGAGAATCGGTTCATATGAGTCATTTGTTTATCGGATTACACTGGTTGCTCTGTCTGTTTTGATTCAGTAAAGAGAACCGGTTCATACGAGTCATTTGTTTATCGGATTACACTGGTTGCTCTGTCTGTTTTGATTCAGTAAGGAGAACCGGTTCATACGAGTCATTTGTTTATCGGATTACACTAGTTGCTCTGTCTGTTTTGATTCAATAAAGAGAACCGGTTAATACGAGTCATTTGTTTATCGGATTACACTGGTTGTTCTGTCCGTTTTGATTCATTAAAGAGAACCGGTTCATACGAGTCATTTGTTTATCAGATTACACTGGTTCCACAGTCAGTTTTGATTGTCTAAAGAGAATCGGTTCATATGAGTCATTTGTTTGTGAAGCTGAACACACGTGCTGGATGTTGTTGTGTTCTGCCCGTGAAGACAAACTCGTTTGTCAAACTCGAGGACAAACTTGCCTTTTTTGTAGTAGTATTAGTAGTAATATATGGTCTTTTTATCTCACCAACTTTCAATTAAGACTGCAAACGGACATTCACAACTCAAGAAAATATGTTTTATTTAGCCGTAGGGCTGTAGATTCAGATTCGGGTGAGCACCACTGCTGTAAAACGGTGCAAGAATCTGCCGTTTCACGTGAAGCCGAGAAGTTAGTGCAGCTTCTTCCGTTTCGTGATGTTTTCGAACATCATCCATATGCAGCGCTGGCACAGACGCACATTGATCAGAGTGGAAATAATGCGATTAAAATAGGGAGTACTCCACATATCATTAGCATAATCGCAATATCATAATCGCAATATTCTATTTACATGAGCTACAGTTTAATCGCATTAGAGGGTGCATGTAAACGTAGTCAGTGACATAAATCTCAAAATGATCTTCATACTTTTATATTATATGCTTACTGTAAAATAACCATAAAACTAAGTATCTGGCACTATAACAGAACACTGCATAAAGTACATGGACAAACATTAAAGTGAGGTAATGTTTCATAACTTTACTATGTTTACATATTGCATCAGTACACATAACTGAATTAATTATTTTAATTCGACACTATTTTACAACATATCTTTGAAATCAACATGAAACTGCATTTGCAACCCCTTTGACTTCCTTACTGTAATGTATTTCCTAATGGAACAGGATATGTTAAAGAGGTCATTTTGACAGACAATATCAACTGAAAATCAGTATAAGGACTGAAGGAGAACGTTTGCTCATAAAGAAATGACAAAAAAAAAGGGTTGCTGATAAATATCACAAACACACACTTGATGTGAGTCACATGTTTTGAGTTTAAACTCACCTCTCCTGTTTATGGGTCGAACCCGGACTGCCACTTTCACATTAGACTCATTCTGACCGCTGTCATCCATAATGAGCTCCTTTTATTCTGTATTAAAGAGATGTCATGTTGTTATTATTATTATTATTATTATTTCCACAAATTATGAGCAATATCACCACTTAATGAAACAAGCATGCAGCATCCGATCACTAACCAATGAGTCTGACCACGTGTTTTGATATTTATAATATTATTCTATTTAATGTTTGAATACTTCTAAACCTCACTTATGTGTTCAGCACCTCTGCATTGTACAATTGCAACATTGTAACAGATCAAACACTCACTGAGAATGTAATCGATCTGTAACATTGTAACAAATTCCACAGTATCACAAAGTGTGACAGTTACAATGTGTCACTTAAGTTGTGACACGTGCATAAATCTGCTAACAATTCATAATATAAAATATCATAACATATTTAAAAAGATTGTTTTACCGATTCCTGGAGTGTGTAGTTTCCTTGCTATTGAGCAATATGTGTCATTCCATCAGTGATATCTAGGAATTATTCAGGGAATAAATGGGTTGAACCAACACACTGGCGCTCATCCAGTCAGGAATGAAACACTTTCCGATTGACCTGCGGATTAAACGTGAATCCAGGCGTTTAAAAACGTTAAAACGGCGATAAATTCACCTGCTTCGTTTCCTGATCTTTCGCCATCTTACCGTGACTTGAGCGGATCTTCGGGAGCGGTTGAACAGGTGGTGCCGGTGGCGCTGCAGGAATTACGGGCGGTTCAGCTCAAGCTAGTTTTGTGCTAAAAAAAAGAAGCGAAGTGTCCCGGGACGCGTTGTTAAAAGTTGCCACTTGACACAGCGTCTAAAGACATCTGCGCGAGACGCGGTCAAAGACCTCCATCTACCGCATGTTTACATAGAATAACAATTGAAAACGGCGCAGACGGTTGAAAATACGAGTTCGGTGTGAACGCCCCTTACGCACACGAGACGGGATGAGTAGCACCTGCCAACTCCGTCCATAGAAAACGTACTCGATAGAATGGCACCATCAGCTATGCAGAAACAGAAGTGGGCGGGCTTAGCGGCCTGGAAATGATCACTGATTGGTCAAGCACAATGGGGCGTTGGATATCTTCTTATTTTTTATCTACACCCGAAAATGACACTTAAACTATATAGTAGTACGTAAACAGTAAGCAACCTTTTTTATTCAAACAGTATTAATAAAATTAGCCTTAAAGGTTCTTCATTGCACGGTAGCATGAAAGCTGAGCAGCACAAATATGAAATACAAATATTTAAAAACTTAAAATAAAAGTTTTAAAATAAAAATCTATTTATATTATACTTTCATTTACTTTCTTAATTTGTATTGGTGCACAAGGCAGTCCAGCTTGTTGTTATTGTATTTTTTGTGTTGTAAATTGAACAAATGTATGTACAGATATATAGTAGCTATTTAGGCTTATATACACCGATCAGCCACAACATTAAAAGCACCTGCCTAATATTGTGTAGGTCCCTCTCATGCCATGAAAACAGCACCAGCTTGGAACCAAAAATCATGCCATGGTCCAAATCAATGAGATCACATTTTTTCCCATTCTGATGGTTGATGTGAACATTCACTGAAGCTCCTGACCCGCATCTGCATATTCTATGCACTGCACTGCTGCCACATGATTGGCTGATTAGATCATCGCATGGATGATTGTTGGTGTCAGACGGGCTGGTTTGAGTATTTGTGGGATTTTCACACACAAAAGTCTCTAGAATTTACTCCGAATGGTGCCAAAAACAAAAAACATCCCGTGAGCGGCAGTTCTGTGGACGGAAACACCTTGTTGATGAGAGAGATTAACAGAGAATGGCCAGACTGGTTCGAGCCGACAAAGGCTACGGTAACTGTTCTGTACAATTGTGCTGATAAGAATATAATCTAAGAATGCTGCTTAGAATTGAATGATGAGATTTGGGATGGCACAGTTTTGGGGTTATGAGGGGGACCTACACAATATTAGGCAGGTGGTTTTAATGTTGTGCTGATTGGTGTTTGTGTATATATACATATATTTGTTCTTTCATCACAATCCCAGTAGGTCAGAAGTTTACATACAGTTTGTTAGTATTTGGGAGCATTGCCTTTACATTTATTAACTTGGGTCAAATATTTTGGGTATTCTTCCACAAGCTCCTCACAATAAGTTGCTGGAGTTTTGGCCCATTCCTCCAGACAGAAGTGGTGCAACTGAGTCAGGTTTGTAGGCCTCCTTGCTCGCATACGCTTTTTCAGTCCTGCCTATACATTTTCTGTCGGATTGAGGTCAGGACTTTGTGATGCCACTCCAATACCTTGACTTTGTATCCTTAAGCCATTTTGCCACAACTTTGGAGGAATGCTTGGGGTCATTGTCCATTTGGAAGACCCATTTGAGACTGAGCTTTAACTTCCTGACTGATGTCTTGAGATGTTGTTTCAATATATCCACATAACTTTCCTTCCTCATGATGTCATCTATTTTGTGAAGTGCACCAGTCCCTCCTGCAGCAAAGCACCCCACAACATGCTGCTGCCACCCCCATGCTTCACGGTTGGGATGGTGTTCTTCGGCTTGCAAGCTTCTCCCTTATTCCTCCAAACATAATGATGGTCATTATGGCCAAACAGTTACATATTTGTTTCATCAGACAAGAGGACTTTTCTCCAAAAAGTAAGATCTTTGTCCCCATGTGCACTTGCAAACTGTAGTCTGGCTTTTTTATGGCAGTTTTGGAGCAGTGACTTCATCCTTGCTGAGCAGCCTTTCAGGTTATGTGGATATAAGACTTGTTTTGCTGTGGATATAGATACTCGTCTACCCGTTTCCTCCAGCATCTTCACAAGGTCCTTTGCTGTTGTTCTGGGATTGAATTTCACTTTTCGTATCAAAATACTATCATCTCTTGGAGACAGAATGTGTCTCCTTCCTGAGCGGTATGACAGCTGTGTGGTCACATGGTCACGTTTATACTTGCATACTATTGTTTGTACAGATGAACGTGGTACCTTCAGGCATTTGGAAATTGTTCCCAAGGATGAACCAGACTTGTGGAGGTCAACATTTGTTTTTCTGAGGTCTTGGCTGAGTTTCCCATGATGACAAGCAAAGAGGCACTGAGTTTGAAGGTAGGCCTTAAATTACATCCACATGTACACCTCCAGTTCAGTGCACCTCGTATCAGAAGCTAATTGCCTAAATGCTTGGCCTTCATTTTCTGGAATTTTCCAAGCTGCTTAAAGGCACTTTTCACTTAGTATATGTAACTGTCAATTAAAAGTGAAACAATCGGTCTGTAAACAATTACTCATGTCATACACAAAGTAGATGTCCTAAACGACTTGCCAAAACTATAGTTTGCTAATATTAAATCTGTTGAGTGGTTAAAAAATGTGTTTTAATGACTTCAACCTAAGTGTATTTAAACTTCTGACTTCAACTGTATATATATATATATATATATACAGTATTCTGTAATTATATATTATTATTATTATTATAACTGAAATAAAGTAAAATTCCCAGTCTTTTAATTATTTCTTCAGAGTTCAGTTTGGAGTTTGAAAAGTGGGATATTCTCCTGGACATCATATTGGCCAAAACGCACAAACACACATTTTTAAGGTCATTCCTACAAGTCTGTGTCATTTTGGCCTTGAAAAATGTAACACACATTTTAATAAGTATCTTTATGATTCATTATTAAAGGAACATGATAAATACTTTATAACATACCCGTCAAGTATGGGGTTAGAATGGTTTCTATTTAACATACAAATGGAAAGAGATTCACAAATAAATAAAAAAAAGGTTCACAAATAAATTGAATGAGATCCACAAATATATGTTAGTAGTTTCTCAAAAATAAATAAAATTCTTTCCATTTGTATGTTAATTAGAAACAATTCTAACCCCATAGTCAAGCTAAATGACTTTGAAATCTCAGATATCGTATGGACATTTAATGTATAAATTAGCCACTACATGGTCAGTGAATGATATCTTGCAAACATAAATGTAAACGTATATTGATTATTTTAATTCTGTAAACATAAATATTATGAAATTTCGCTATATCTTCCCATAACAATGATGTGAAACTCTGGGTCATTCCCATAACAATGATGTGAAACTCCGGGCTCTGGGCTTAAACAGCTCGCTGTGCAGCTGGATCCTGGATTTCCTGTCAGGCAGACGTCAGGTGGATAGAATGGGCAGCAACATCTCCTCATCACTGACCCTCAACACTGGAGCCCCGCAGGGCTGTGTTCTCAGCCCACTCCTGTATTCCCTTTACACACATGACTGTGTGGCGACACATAGCTCCAATGCCATCATTAAGTTTGCTGACGATACGACGGTTGTAGGTCTGATCACTGACAATGATGAAACAGCCTACAGAGAGGAGGTGCACACTCTGACACGCTGGTGTCAGGAGCACAACCTCTCCCTCAACGTCAGTAAAACCAAGGAGCTTGTGGTGGACTTCAGGAAGAAAGACAGAGAACACAGCCCCATCACCATTAATGGAGCACTGGTGGAGAGAGTCAGCAGCTTCAAGTTCCTCGGTGTCCACATTACTGAGGAACTCACATGGTCCGTCCACACTGAGGCCGTTGTGAAGAAGGCTCACCAGCGCCTCTTCTTCCTGAGACGGCTGAGGAAGTTTGGAATGAACCACCACATCCTCACACTGTTCTACACCAGTACTGTAGAGAGCATCCTGACTGGCTGCATCACCACCTGGTACGGCAATAGCACCGCCCACAACCGCAAAGACCTGCAAAGGGTGGTGCGAACGGCCAGAAACATCATCGGAGGTGAGCTTCCCTCCCTCCAGGATATATATAACAGACGGTGTGTGAATAAAGCTCGGAGGATCATCAGAGACTCCAGCCACCCGAGTCATGGGCTGCTCTCACTGCTTCCATCAGGCAGGCGGTATCGCAGCATCAGGACCCGCACCACCCGACTACATGACAGCTTCTTCCCACAAGCAATAAGACTTTTGAACACATGATCTCTCACGATCAACAATCAGCACTGCACTTTATTAATCCTCATTCTGTCAATATATTCTCCCAATTCAGTCAGTGTATATATATATTTATACCCGTATCTAGTGTATGTGTATTCTACATTGTGTGTATTGTGTACATTTGTTATGTAAATTGTTGTGTAAGTATGTGTACATTTGTTATGTAAATTGTTTTGTGTAATATGTTGTTATTGTAAAGTGGTTTATGTCTCGTCACTGTCATTACTGCAATGTTGCTCGGAACTGCACACAAGAATTTCACCTGCTGTTGCACTCGTGTACACAGTAGTGTGACAATAAAGTGATTTGATTGATTTGATTGATTTGATTGATTGATTAACAGGGTGGACATGTTATGCTGAATGGCTGATGTCACCTCCAGTGTGTGTGATGTCATTTCTTAACATAATGCACTTTACCTATTCATTCACTGTTATATATTATAAATATTATATAATGTAATATAATGTTTACTCTTTCCAATGTCTTGTGAATCCAAGAATGACAATTGTCACATCCACTGGTTTAACATGGAGTCACTGCACAGCACTGCACACTGCGTTAGGCACATGTATGGTGTTAATGCCATGTTATACCTTAAAGTACCTTGTAAATGTAAAGTTGTGCATGAATATGATATTCATTTAGTACCATGGCATGAATCAAAGTGACATAATATTAGACGTATCATTGCACCTCCATGAAACTGCCATGGACGTTAAAAAACGCCCCAAAAGCTTCCTTTTGATCAATGATATTCCAGTATTCATAACTGCTGGATTTTTAACATAGTTTTAAACAGATTCCTCTTAAAAAAGAGCAATTTGTAGAAACTTGTAATATTTTAGAGCTAAATACATATATCATTTTTTATATCAAATATTTCATCAGCTAAAAATTGCTCTTTTTGAGTGTAATCTATATAAAATGATGTTAAAATTATATAAAAAATAGCCATACCCAGTAATAACTAAACTACAGACATGTCCATGACTTTCAAACATAATTAATTTTTAAAAATATCATTTTTTACTTTTGATATATTTTGTTCTTTGTAAAAATGTGTATAAAGTCTGTCACTATGCTAAATGCATGTCCACAACATTTTAACACACTGTAAAATGCTGTAAGATACAGAGAACCATGTTTATCTGTATATCTGTATATATACACCGATCAGACACAACATTAAAAGCACCTGCCTAATATTGGGTAGGTCCCCCTGGTGCCACCGTGTGTGAAAATCCCAGAAATACTCAAACCAGCTCGTCTGGCACCAACAATCATGCCACGCTCCAAATCACTGAGATCACATTTTTTTTCCCCATTCTGATGGTTGATGTGAACATTCACTGAAGCTCCTGACCTGTATATGCATTATTCTATGCATTGCACTGCTGCCACATGATTGGCTGATTATATAATCGCATGGATGATTGTTGGTGCCAGACGGGCTGGTTTGAGTATTTCTGGGATTTTTACACACAAAAGTCTCTAGAATTTACTCCGAATGGTGCCAAAAACAAAAAACATCCCGTAAGCGGCAGATCTGTGGACAGAAACACCTTGTTGATGAGAGAGATCAACAGAGAATGGCCAGACTGGTCCGAACAGAAAGTCTACGGTAACTCAGATAACCGCTCTGTACAATTGTGGTGAGAAGAATATCATCTAAGAATGCTATTGGTTGGCGCTCTTTTGGGGACACGCGGGGGAACAACACAATATTAGGCAGGTGGTTTTAATGTTGTGGCTGATCAGTATATATATACAGTATATATATTATATAACTTTCAAATTTGAGATTTTGTTCTGCTGATTTACAGTCCAAGATTGTCCAAACTACCAGATGGGTTTCAATAGACGGAGCCATAAACCTGGAAAAAGTGAGTGACCATTAAACACCTGAATATTCTCAGGTCTTCATTACAAGACAGATGCATTCATTGAAACATGTTTCCATTCCCAAGACTTTTGTGTTATTGGAGTTGAAGGAATATTCTGGACGAGCTTGTGGACTCACAGCCAGAATATTGTCTCCCTGAAGTCAATCTTTACACTTCTCATTATAACGTACATCTTCATAAGAATATCACTGTATGACAGTGCCGCCGTACATCACAGAGCACACACTGGGTTTAATGGAACTGTGTATGCCACAGTGCCCACACTGCAGACTGGCAGATGTGCTTACAAAAACCAAAATGAATTCAGCAATATATGCAGGCTTTTGGTAGTTGTGCCAACCAATGCATGACATTTTTAGATCTCAAAGTGATGATTTCATCTGAATTACTCAATGCTTGTTTTCATTAGTAGATGAGAGGGCACATCGGTTGCCGTGTCATTCAGATATGACGACACTTTAGTTTGGAGTAAAACCACTCACCCGATGTTTGGTTCAGGCTGTTGATGGAAGAGTTGGCGATGGTCATGGAAAAAGTTTCAAAGGCTCATACAGCCCCCTGCTGGAAGAACAAAGAAATACAAAGGTGCAACACCCAGTTACACAGACCTGGTGACACCTGCTAAAAACAAATGCATCTGAAATCTGTGGTGGCACAATAATATAATGACATGCATTAAAGTAATAACTCAAATAATGGAAGGAATTGTCGGTAGACTTTGTGATTAGAATATCCATCCGTCCCAAACAACCAAGTACTGATTATTACACAGGTGCAACCCAGAAAACAAAGCAGTTGTACAGTTGTACAGTTTGTGTGCCGAATGCATCGTATGCTCAGTGAACGCTCCACTGGCCAACAAGCTGAGACTTGCACTATGATATCTGAGAAAAAGAGATTCTTCTTTATAGATGACTGCAGTTGGCTTTAATTTGATTGCTTTATAATGAGTTGAGATAATGTGTGTGCGTTCAGGTGTGGATGTTTGGAGTTACAGAAAGTGTTTCTGCTCATATTCACAAAACGTGGTGAGTTATGCTTTACAATACTCCCATTAGCTTTAGGGTTGAATGTTTCATTTAGCTTTTATTTCATTCTTTTTCACTGAAGTCAATGCAGGCCGTCAACATGTCATCTACAGCATGAGTCTAGACATACAGATTCTGTATGACTGTAGTTAAGTTAAACATATTATTTTGGATCTGCTTTTAATGTCATTAGACAATGCTTTGATGGATGTGTTTAGTAAGGTGTCACGAGGAGCACATGTAGCACATTTGAAGAATCTTTTCTTATATACAGTACACTGTATTTATTCTGTATGAAGTTGAACAATTATTCAGTTGCTTTTTTGATTGAATTATTGACTGATTGATTTTTTTTCACCTTGTTCTTGCCATGTGAAACTGATATGGTAAAAATGCAAATAAAACTGCAAATACAATTCAGTGTTTTCTTGCTTTAGTTTAGTTTTAATGTAAGTATTTTATGGCTGATCTGATACTTGATCAGGGCAAAGTTGTTTTAGCATTTACATTTTTTTATGTTTAATGAAGGCATCATTTTGACATCATTTTTATTTTATTTTTGTTGGTTTTGGAATTATGAATTATAGTTCATATAATTCATATTTCATATTATTTCCAACCATGTGAGTATTTATTTAGTTTTCATTTTACTTTTTGTTAATGATAATAAAACTGGCTCTTTTTATAGCTTTGTATTAGTTTGACATCATTTGTATTTATTTTAAGTTAGTTTTGGAAATGTGAAAATGTATTTATTTATTCAGAGTTTTTTCCAACCATGTTTTCATTTAAAAAAATTGTAATACATATTTTCATTTAGTTTTCTCTAATGATAATTAAACTGGGTCATTTAATAGCTTTTTATTCATTTGAGGTCATTTTTATTTCATTTCAGTTCGTTTTGGAAATATGACAAAATATTATAATTTATTTGTAGTTTTTGTCCAAAAATGTTCGTTTTTATATTTATTTCAATTCACGAAAATATATATATATTTTTTTAGTTTTCATATTCGTTTCCATTAACAATCATAACACTGGCTCCTTTTATAGCTTTTTATTAATTTAAGGACATTTTTATTTAAATCAAGTTAGTTTGGGAATAATGAAAAAGTTTGAATGTATTTTCTATTTGTTTCCAACCATGTTTTATTTTTATTTCACTTAACAAAAATGTCCATCTAATATACTGTATATATATATATATATATATATATATATATATATATATATATATATATATATATATATATATATAGCTATACATATACATATAATAGTAGTATATAATAACATGTTACATATAGTAACACTGGCTCTTTGGAATAAAGAAATATCCATACAATAAATCGTTTTGTAGTCAGTTTGATCTCTCTCTCTCACTCTCTCTCTCTCTCTGGAGTTATTTGGAGCAGTTCAGGTCACTCCGTTGAGTTCAGGATATTCTCTGGGCAGCTCAAACTGGTTCATTCAGTCTCATTATGAGAAAGTTTCTTATATCTCTGGCTCTTCTCTGCTCACCACACAACCTCAGGAGACACACACACACACACACACACACACACACCTGCCGCACAGCAGACTACCTGGACAGCCTTTTTAGGCATCAAATGCATGCTCTCGACATAATTCTCTTGTACTCCTCTTTGTTGACTCTAGATGGTCTTAAACAGGAAGTGTCTGTTGTTGGTCTGAGAGTTTATTTGTTTATTAGAACACAATGTGCCATTCAGTTTCTATTTTGAGTGATTTAAGGCTTGTGTTTTGTGTTCTTCAGCTGATGGATCAAAGCTCTCTGAAGAACAGTGATGTGCTCATCCTGACCGCCAACCCAGACGGCATGCTGGGGGAATTCTGCAGCATTTGGGTGTGTCAAACTGTGATTCAGAGTGTTATATACAGTAAGAGTGCATCTGACTCGGAATATGGCAGAACATGTCTGAGAGTTTGTAATCCAGATTGCACCACGTTCCTTCTCCTCTCAAGCGTTTCCTGTGTGTCAGTCATGACGACCCGTGCCTGAGGTTATCCATGACTTGGTGTGTCTGTATTAGTTCATGGACTCGGCAAACCTTGGGAACACACCGTTATTATTTCATCTTGGCCAACAGCTCCCTGGAGTTCTCGCAGATCTTCACAGAATGGGAAGAATTGTTCTGAAAATGTTCTCAGGATAAATTATAAGAAGTTCGTAAGAATGTGCGATTCTTGAAAACATCTTAAGAATTTCCCAAATATTTTCTTAAGCATGTTTTAATTTGAAAGGCTTTGACATTTTATCAAAGTCTGATTACACGTTCTACTCATGAGATTGCCTTGTCTAATACAAGAAATGTATTATGTAAATATATTTATTCACATTTTTTGAATGTATCGTGCTATCTCAACTTTCTACTGATATACAGTTGAAGTCAGAAGTTTAAATACACTTAGGATGAAGTCATTAAAACACATTTCTTAACCACTCCACAGATTTAATATTAGTAAACTATAGTTTTGGCAAGTCGTTTAGGACATCTACTTTGTGTATGACATGAGTAATTGATTACAGACCGATTGTTTCACTTTTAATTGAATATATCACAATTCCAGTGGGTCAGAAGTTACATACACCAAGTTAAATTTGCCTTTAAGCAGCTTGGAAAATTCCAGAAAATTATGTAGAGCCTTTAGACAATTAGCTTCTGACATCTGTTTGCTTGACATCATGGGAAATCAAAAGAACCTCAGAAAAAAAAATTGTGGACCTCCACAAGTCTGGTTCATCCTTGGGAGCAATTTCCAAATGCCTGAAGGTACCACGTTTATCTGTACAAACAATAGTATGCAAGTATAAACACCATGTGACCACACAGTCATCACACCGCTCAGGAAGGAGACACATTCTGCCTTCTAGAGATGAATGTAGTTTGGTGCAAAAAGTGCAATTCAATCCCAGAACAACAGCAAAGGACCTTGTGAAGATGCAGGAGGAAACGGGTAGACAAGTATCTATATCCACAGCAAAACAAGTCGTATATCCACATAACCTGAAAGGCTGCTCAGCAAGGAAGAAGCCACTGCTTCAAAACCTCCATAAAAACAGCCAGATTACAGTTTGCAAGTGCTCATGGGGACAAAGATTGTACTTTTTGGAGTTATGTCCTCTGGTCTGTCCCCAAAGTGCTTGTAATAAATTATGTTCATATAAATTAATGTGTAACCCTCCTATTAAGGTCATTTTCGACCCGGTACAGGTAAAGAATGCTATTTAAATACCACATAGTTTTTGGTACAGGAACCAAATGTTGTGAGTTTGTCAAGACCATCAAAACAAATTAAATAAAAAAGATAAATAGCATTCTTTGGAGTGGTGGTGGTGTAGTGGGCTAAAGCACATAACTGTTAATCAGAAGGTTGCTGGTTCGATCCCTACAGCCACCACCATTAACTTCAGGTTGCTCCGGGGGGATTGTCCCTGTAATAAGTGCACTGTACGTCACTTTAGATAAAAGCGTCTGCCAAATGCATTAATGTAAATGTAAATCAGAGAATCGTGCCAAAAACAAAGTGCACCAAAAGAGCTCGGGAGTAACCGCTCACTCCCATTGTGCACTGTGAATGATTCCACTTTGGCCTTCATACACACTCAAACTATTTATATATTTGTATTTATCTGAATATTTTGTCTCTGTACTTTTCAACTATATTCTTACATTGTTTTTAATTCGATAACATCAATTGCAATGCTTCATGGGATTGTAGTTCGTTACCTCTATACATATAAAATCTTGAAAAAAATTGGTCTTTTTGTCCGATTTTCAAATCTTTTTTTTGTCTCAAATCAAAGTTTGTAATGTTGTGATTACCTCTGAGCTGGTTGGTTTGGTTCATGGAACTTTTATGAAAGATTTTAGGAATTCCCTATGGAAAAAATGAATGGGGAAAATTATTACGGAACTAAGATGGCTGAAAAAGTGGGTGGGCACTGTTGCGCTCTATAGCAAATATATGTATAATATATGCATACATCTGTGATCGTTTTTATATTGCTGTTGCCGCTGTCTTGTTAAAAATAATCTTGATAAAATCATTGTAACAGGTTCTGGTGGCTTTTTGCTTTGAACAAGACAGAAACCTCCCAAACATTAGCATTACTCCTCCTCTGGCTTTTATGATGGCCTGGATGCTTTGAGGCATGGACTTCACTTATGAAAAAATATTCTCCATCGAGCTGGTTTCAACT
Source organism: Moxostoma hubbsi (assembly GCA_032164185.1). Taxonomy (NCBI): domain Eukaryota; kingdom Metazoa; phylum Chordata; class Actinopteri; order Cypriniformes; family Catostomidae; genus Moxostoma; species Moxostoma hubbsi. The sequence continues at coordinate 3,150,434 of JAVLUX010000022.1, read as the reverse complement.
TTCTAGAAAAGCAGACAGATCAGCTTTGCAGGATGAAGCCTTGTCACAGACCAATTTTTCAGATTGAGATCCAGACTGTTTGCTGGCCATGTCATTGACTTGATATGCCTTTCCAGAAGAAAAGCTTTAACACTCTTTGCTCTGTGGCAAGATGCATTATCATCCTGAAAAATGACCACCATCACCAAACCTATTTTCTATCGATGGAATGAGAAAAGTGTCTAAAATTGCAATGTACCCCTGTGCATTGACAGTTGAGGTCATGATTGCCATCTCCCGTACATGCAACCCTATATCATAAACGACTGGGGAAATGTGAATGTTTTCATCAGGCAGTCATCTTTATACGTTTCATTAGAACGGCACTAGACAAAAGTTCCAGCATCATCGCCTTGGCCAATGCAGATTCGTGATAGGTGTTAGTGCTGTTTTTTGTTTGGCTTTTCTACATGTAAATCCCATTTCATTCTGCAGATTTCTTACAGCTGTGTCACAAACATTGACGCCTGTTTCCGTCCATTTATTTTGTGCATTTTCTATTTTCAAGGCATATCTTTGAGTTTTCTATCCTGATGCTTCGACATCTTCCTTGGACTACCCATATGTTTTCCTTTTATAACCTTCCCATTTTGTTTATACTTGCTGCACAGCTGACTGGGAACAACCAACGTCTTTTGCCACACTCCATATTGGATTTCCTTGAAGGAGTTTTACAATCCTTTCCATTGATTAAATTGGCAACTATGTTGTTGGGGCCATGTTTCCTTTCAATTAGCCAAGACCAACAGCTCTTAAGATCTGTAAGCACTCTCTTTTAACTGCAGACTAATTTGCATTTTTAGACTTGTGCCGGTATTTGTTTTAGAAATATAAATTACAAGGTGATTCCATCATTTTTTCCTCTACGTGTTCTGGATAAAAATATGCCATTAATAAAAATAGTGTAATTTAATTTGTTTGAGGGATGTTTCACAAAGCCAGAATGTTCAGCTATTAAAGAAAAATAGTTTTGTGTCATATCTGTGATTTGTTAATTTGCTTCAAAGTAAAAAAAGCTGGGTGAACACCCTCTAAGTGTGGTGATCCCATCATTTTTGGCAGGGGTCGTAGAAGCGTTTGCGTTCACGTATCTGGGTGTGTTTTGAGTTCAAACCGCCTATAGGATGAAGTCAAGCCAGGACAAGATTTGACAGATGTAACAGACTCTGAAATGACTCACAAAAAGTTGATTTCACCTGTGAAATATGGCTTTTTAAGGTCTCTATAACGTCCTGAGGCAGTAGAAAGGGAAACTCACACCTGACATTTGTAATTCAACCCATAAAACCTACTGACACAAAGCCAAAATGTAAAAATAACAAGAGAGAGTTGTTGAAACAGAGAACTTGAAACAGTGTTCACTCAGTATTTTGTTGTGGTATCGAAATTGGTATTGAGAATAGTCAAACTGCTTTCATACGCAAGCAAAATGGACATCATCAGTGATATCGACATACAAATTTATAGCATAACTAATAAATTAAAGCAAAATATACCGTTCTGCTCATTTACTTGCTACTAAGTGCCTCAAACTCTGAATATCTTTCAAAGATTTGATGTATCGTGGTGTCAGACCAATGTAATCTCAGAAGCAGTCGTGAGCGAGTCATGTTAGCCTGAGAACACTTTCAGAAACCACGGAGTCTTGATGCTGCTCCAGAAGCTGCCGAATGCACCACTGAGAGCGTGTTGTTTTGACCGCAGCTCTTCTCACACCTCAGTAAAGTGTCCCACATCTCCATCCATTAACCCGACTGCTGTGAGCTGATGCCTTTTAACAGGCCATTAAAATATCAAATTACCCTTTTGTATAAATTAATTCCCAGATTAATTTTGATACGCATATCAAGTTGCCTTGGACTAATTGAAAGGTCGTATTTCATCCCAAAATCAATTAAGGTAAACAGAATTATATTGTACATGAAAATGAAGATAAAAATGAAGATTTTGGTCTTTTAAGATGTGAAATAATACATTGTTTAATTGGTTTATAGCTACAGTTGAAGTCAGAAGTTTACATACACCTTAGCCAAATACATTTAAATGTTTTCCACAAGTCAGAAGTTTACATACAGTTTGTTAGTATTTGGGAGCATTGCCTTTACATTTATTAACTTGGGTCAAATATTTTGGGTATTCTTCCACAAGCTTTTCACAATAAGTTGCTGGAGTTTTGGCCCATTCCTCCAGACAGAACTGGTGCAACTGAGTCAGGTTTGTAGGCCTCCTTGCTCGCACAAGATTTTTCAGTCCTGCACATACATTTTCTGTCGGATTGAGGTCAGGACTTTGTGATGCCACTCCAATACCTTGACTTTGTATCCTTAAGCCATTTTGCCACAACTTTGGAGGTATGCTTAGTGTCATTGTCCATTTGGAAGACCCATTTGAGACTGAGCTTTAACTTCCTGACTGATGTCTTGAGATGTTGCTTCAATATATCCACATAATTGTCCTTCCTCATGATGTCATCTATTTTGTGAAGTGCACCAGTCCCTCCTGCAGTAAAGCACCCCACAACATGCTGCTGCCACCCCCCATGCTTCACGGTTGGGATGGTGTTCTTTGGCTTGCAAGCTTCTCTCTTTTTCCTCCAAATATAATGATGGTCATTATGGCCAAACTGTTAAATTTTTGTTTCATCAGACCAGAGGACATTCTCCAAAAGTAAGATCTTTGTCCCCATGTGCACTTGCAAACTGTAGTCTGGCTTTTTTATGGCAGTTTTGGAGCAGTGGCTTCATCCTTGCTGAGCAGCCTTTCAGGTTATGTGGATATACAACTTGTTTTGCTGTGGATATAGATACTTGTCTACCCGTTTCCTCCAGCATCTTCACAAGGTCCTTTGCTGTTGTTCTGGGATTGAATTTCACTTTTCGTATCAAAATACTATCATCTCTTGGAGACAGAATGTGTCTCCTTCCTGAGCGGTATGACGGCTGTGTGGTCCCATGTTGTTTATACTTGCATACTATTGTTTGTACAGATAAACGTGGTACCTTCAGGCGTTTCTAAATTGCTGCCAAGAATGAACCAGACTTGTGGAGGTCTACAATTTTTTTCTGAGTTCTTGGCAGATTTCGTTTGATTTCCCATGATGACAAGCAAAGAGGCCTTAAAATACATCCACATGTACACCTCCAATTCAGTACACCTCATATCAGAAGCTAATTGCTTAAAGGCTTGGCATCACTTTCTGGAATTTTCCAAGCTGCTTAAAGGCACTTTAAGCGGATGTTGACATGTAAAGTTTGTTATTTTTCACAATACTCTTAATCTTTCCCAATAAACAAGAATGGGCAGATTAAAACAAACAAATTTCCAGATTAATTTCACACATATCAGAATCAGAATCAGAAAACGCTTTATTGCGAAGTAAGTTTTTTACGCATACAAGGAATTTGTTTTGGTGTTGTAGGCGCGTGTCACACAATCTCTAAATATAAGAAACATGTATTAAAATACAAGCAATATATCATGTTGTCTTGGACAAATCAGAAACATGTTTAGGTCATATTTAACACCATAAACCAAACTTGTATTTTACATAAAGTAAATGAGGCCTATTGTTTAGTACATGTAATATTATATGTACTATTAGTATAATATATAATGAGTTACTGAAACATTTTTTAGAGCCTCTGTTAGATTTTTCCTGACATTTTTCCCGACATTCACCCAAACACTCGCACTCGAGTGATTTTCCATGGAAATTGCAGCAGTCCAAGACCAAACGTTCTCTTTGAAACAAATTAAAGAATAAGCAATGAATGAGTGACATGCATGTCTGTTTGAAGAATGGCATCATGGAAGTGAAGGTAAAGGAGACCGCAGACGGTCATTTACTTTCCTGCAAGCTGCGGATGTGCTCATTCACCTGGAGGAAGATGGAACACACATCATCTGTGACAACAACAAGCTGATGCACACCGCCCTGAGAGACCTTGTGCTGCGATTCCTGCAGAAACTATGACCTCTGGCCTCCTTATCTAGAATATGTTAATGAACTGAAGCATCCGCACGTTTGTGGATGTAAACAATTGCAACTGCACATCACAAAGCAGGATCCAAAATGACTATATTTGGCTGAGTGTGTTTGGATGAGATTCCCAAAAGTGTATTATTATTGAGTTGACATTTGGGTGAAGATTTGTTTTGTTTGGTGTTTTATGTCATAGTTCAAATCTTTTGGAATAAATAAAACAATTGAGATTTGCTCAGGGTCGTTTAATCGCCATTTACGTTACACATTTCATCAGGTTATCGCTAGAAGCAGACAAAGTTTGTTGTTGTGTTCAACAGCACCAGAGTTGAGTTTATAAATGCAGACTAAAATGGAAAGTACCTCAAAAAAGACAATTCTATTTTGAATAATGAAAGCATTTTCATTTTTGAGTGAATTATTCCTTTAACGTGAACATGTAAGAAGAACAAGCCAAGAAGCTCAGATTAATGCTTCAGATATAACGCGTTTACATCCAAAACGGCATATTTGACAGCGTTGTATACAGTCATAGCACTGTAGATTACTCTGTTTTGGATGTAAATGCATTATATCTGTAGCGTTAGTCTGAGCTTCTTGGCTTGCCATATACAAGAGTTTAAAATGCCCGTGTGAGATCTTCCTGTTTCCTGTGCAGCTATAATCTATAGTGCACGTCAATAATGTGCTCGGATAGCGGTCTGGGTAGCTCAGCGAGTATTGACACTGACTATCGCACCTTGAGTCACGAGTTCGAATCTGGCTTGCTGAGTGACTTCAGCCAGGTCTCCTAAGCAACCAAATTGTCCCGGTTGCTATGGTGAGTAGAGTCACATGGGGTAACCTCCTCGTGGTCGCTATAATGTGGTTCTCGCTCTCGGTGGGGCGTGTGGTGTGTTGTGCGTGGATGCCACAGATAATAGCATGAAGCCTCCATACATACTATGTCGCCGTGGTAACACGCTCAACAAGCCACGTGATAAGATGCGCGGTTTGACTGTCTCAGACTTGGAGACAACTGAGATTCGTCCTCCGCCAGCTGGATTGAGGCGAGTCACTACGCCACGAGGACTTAGAGCGTGTTGGGAATTAATTGAGCATTCCAAATTGGGAGAAAAAGGGAAAAAAACAAAAACAATAATAATAATGCACTCAGATTTATGGCAGTATAATGTTATCATAAATTTGGAAAATTTGTAGAATTATCAGAAGAATATCTGAGATTTCTGAAATTACATTTAATGTCATTTTTCAGACACTGAAATTATTGTTACAATCCAAACGCAAGTTCTCAATGACCTTGTTCATTTAGTCCTACCAATTATTTGCAAAGGTTATACAAGCAGCTGCTTCCCTTACAATGATGACGATTCTTCCGCCATCCTTTCCTCATCTCAACTTTTATATACAGTGAGGAAAATAAGTATTTGAACACCCTGCTATTTTGCAAGTTCTCCCACTTGGAAATCATGGAGGGGTCTGAAATTGTCATCGTAGGTGCATGTCCACTGTGAGAGACATAATCTAAAAAAAAAAATCCAGAAATCACAATGTATGATTTTTTAACTATTTATTTGTATGATACAGCTGCAAATAAGTATTTGAACACCTGAGAAAATCAATGTTAATATTTGGTACAGTAGCCTTTGTTTGCAATTACAGAGGTCAACCGTTTCCTGTAGTTTTTCACCAGGTTTGCACACACTGCAGGAGGGATTTTGGCCCACTCCTCCACACAGATCTTCTCTAGATCAGTCAGGTTTCTGGGCTGCCGCTGAGAAACACAGAGTTTGAGCTCCCTCCAAAGATTCTCTATTGGGTTTAGGTCTGGAGACTGGCTAGGCCACGCCAGAACCTTGATATGCTTCTTACAGAGCCACTCCTTGGTTATCCTGGCTGTGTGCTTCGGGTCATTGTCATGTTGGAAGACCCAGCCTCGACCCATCTTCAATGCTCTAACTGAGGGAAGGAGGTTGTTCCCCAAACTCTCGCAATACATGGCCCCGGTCATCCTCTCCTTAATACAGTGCAGTCGCCCTGTCCCATGTGCAGAAAAACAAAAAAAAAACCCCAAAGCATGATGCTACCACCCCCATGCTTCACAGTAGGGATGGTGTTCTTGGGATGGTACTCATCATTCTTCTTCCTCCAAACATGGTTAGTGGAATTATGACCAAAAAGTTCTATTTTGGTCTCATCTGACCACATGACTTTCTCCCATGACTCCTCTGGATCATCCAAATGGTCATTGGCAAACTTAAGACGGGCCTTGACATGTGCTGGTTTAAGCAGGGGAACCTTCCGTGCCATGCATGATTTCAAACCATGACGTCTTAGTGTATTACCAACAGTAACCTTGGAAACGGTGGTCCCAGCTCTTTTCAGGTCATTGACCAGCTCCTCCCGTGTAGTTCTGGGCTGATTTCTCACCTTTCTTAGGATCATTGAGACCCCACGTGGTGAGATCTTGCATGGAGCCCCAGTCCGAGGGAGATTGACAGTCATGTTTAGCTTCTTCCATTTTCTAATGATTGCTCCAACAGTGGACCTATTTTCACCAAGCTGCTTGGCAATTTCCCCGTAGCCCTTTCCAGCCTTGTGGAGGTGTACAATTTTGTCTCTAGTGTCTTTGGACAGCTCTTTGGTCTTGGCCATGTTAGTAGTTGGATTCTTACTGATTGTATGGGGTGGACAGGTGTCTTTATGCAGCTAACGACCTCAAACATGTGCATCTAATTTAGGATAATAAATGGAGTGGAGGTGGACATTTTAAAGGCAGACTAACAGGTCTTTGAGGGTCAGAATTCTAGCTGATAGACAGGTGTTCAAATACTTATTTGCAGCTGTATCATACAAATAAATAGTTAAAAAATCATATATTGTGATTTCTGGATTTTTTTTTTTTAGATTATGTCTCTCACAGTGGACATGCACCTACGATGACAATTTCAGACCCCTCCATGATTTCCAAGTGGGAGAACTTGCAAAATAGCAGGGTGTTCAAATACTTATTTTCCTCACTGTATTAAAACACCTTGTGGCGCGGTGGAGGGCGGGGCCGGGTCGTGACTCGACATGCCCGGTCCCGTATTAGGCTAATCAAGCCACCGAGAGGGATAAAGGCCAATCGCAGAGGGCGGTGCGGGAGAGAGAGATCCTTACGGACATGTCCATCGTCTTATGTGTTTGTCTTTTGAGTTTTTGAGCCCCCCTGTTATGCCATGCCAAATCTGTTTACCTAAATGCGCTCCAGGTCTATATCAACTCGTGAAATATTCATTTAGAGATGTACACCGACAGTGGCCCTAAAATGATTTGGACACTTGTGCCACACATTAAAAGTGTCTAGATGTCATTGCATTAGATAACAAAATATCAAAGCAACAAGTGCCATGTATTTTAAAGCAACAAGTGCCATGTATTTTAAAGACAGCACAAACACTTTAAGCAAAACGTTTCACAAAGCATTTTGTGATGCTTTGTGTTTTTCAAATGTTAGTAGAACATGTTCATAGTTAATGTGCTGAATTATGCATGTGTGAACATTAAGGAAACTGACATATATACACCATTTAATTCAGTCATTGAGCAAAAACGCTCAAAATGCTAGTTCTAAGAAAAGCTCCAGCAGCAGGTGACACTTGCTTTAATATTGGGTTATCTAATGTAAAGATGGGAGGTGTTTGGAACAGATCCCTGGTTATATGGGCGAGGTGAAACATATTTCAACACAGTTTAATGTCTGTACTGTAATGCGATCTCTCCCTCCGCCTGCATTGATATCATTGTTTCTCAAGGGTGCTTCAAACACATGCGACTAATGCAACGTCCTGCTGTGCATGTTACTATTCAAAGAGCCGAGAAACTCCATTTTTGTTGCTCATTGTGAGTTTTTTGGCCATGCACCATAATGATAGCATGCTGTTTTGTAAAAACCATGTTACATGAATATTGTAATCATTCAGTACCATAATATTACCATCACTGTACCATGTTACAGCCACATTCCATATGCTATGGAATGAGGGAGGGTTTACTTTCATGTTGGGCTGGTTTAACCCTCTCATCAGTTTGTTTGAGAGAGACGTTCAGTTGAAGTCTGTGTCTGGGGTTTGATTACAGACTGCAGTTTCCGAATGTTCAACACCTACAGTGGCTAAACAACAGACCCACCTTAGCCAGAGGCAAATGAAACCAGCTGTCAAGAAAGCCTAATTGAGTGCAGCAGTCTGGTTCTAGAAGTAAAAGTCCCATTAATGTTTTTACCATAGGGGAACACATTTTTAATGATAACCTATAAATCTTTAAAGACAGAGCTACTGTGAGCTCCAAGTTTTAATTGACGGTATATAATCCTGCTGAAGCCATCCGTACATGTTATTTCAACCTAATTATTTTTTTCTGCCCAATTTGGAATGCCCAATTCCCAGTGCACTCTAAGTCATCATGGTGGCATAGTGACTCCGGGTGGTGGAGGACGAATCTCAGTCGCCTCCGCGTTTGAGACCATCAACCCGCGCATCTTATCACGTGGCTTGAGCGTGTTACTGCGGAGACGTAGCGCATGTGGAGTCTTCACGCTGTTCCCCACTGAGAGCGCAAACCACATTAGAGCGACCACGAGGAGGTTACCCCATGTGACTCTACCCTCCCTAGCAACCAAGACCTGGCTGGAGTCACTCAACATGCCCTAGATTCGAACTCATGACTCCAGGGGTGGCGTCTTTACTTGCTGAGCAACCCAGGCCCCCAAAATTTCAACTTCATTGTTAATCCTGAAGAGAAAGATCGACCAATCAAGAGAATCGCAGGCAACAAAGTGCGACAAAAGAGCTCTGCAGTGACCACCCACGTCCATGAGACACTGTGAATGATGCAATCGAGTGTTGCACTTGCGATGCAAAGGACCGGGGTACGAGTCCTGAAGAGCACGAGTCAACATGTGAGCTGACATTGTCATAGAAGCACCGATAATGTCGTGGCTGCTTTAGAAATTGTGTTTCTCATCTCACATTTACTTTTTATGACAATACTGGTTAGGTTTAGGGTAAGGAGGTCAGTTTTGTTGAAGTCCATAGAGCATTAACCCTAAAAACCTTATCTGTTTGGGAGAACTAACTTGTTTTTAGCACCACACAGTGGAAATTCACCTTGAAACCGCAGCGATATGTGTAAAATGCCACATAATCTCATTTGCAAAAACACAGTCCGTAATGTCATTTTCATGAGATCAGGCTTACATTTTTATAAGCATAGCTTCACTGTAGTTAAACGTCTATGATTAGCTTTTTGCTTGACAAACCAGGGGTTTTCCTGGCTCAAAATGAGGCGGAGGTGGTATCATACTGATCAAAAAAGTGACGTTAAAACACGTAAACGTTGGCTTTGCGTTAATACACAACTAATGACCAGGCAACTGAATACTAGTGTTAATTTTGACAGCTGTTTTTTAATTTAGTCTTAATCCTGAGTCAAATGTCCTTTTTAGTTTTTAGATATTTAGTCAACCTTATCCTATTTGTATTTTTTTTAGTTAAGTTTCTAGTGAACACTGTAAACATTTTAGCCATATGAGTATTATTGATAAGCATTTGTCAAGCTTGTCTATCCAAAACCAATATATGAGATATATATATATATATATATATACACACACACACACACATTTTAATGTAGTTGACATTTTAGTGTTATTTTCACATAAGATTGATCATATCATGATGATCTCATCAATGATGCAACACATTGCGAGCTTTGTTTGTGCTTATTTACATGTCACGCTCCTATATTGTTTGAACTATAATTAAGGATGAAATAAAGATATATCGCCAAGCTGTGATCTGTGTTTCTATCAGACACTCGAGCTGCAGCGCTCCTCTCGTCTCGCGTGTCATCATTATAGTTTTATATGATCTCATGTTACGTTAAATGACATCAAGCGACTATTCGACAATGGAAATGTTTTTTATTACTATGGCAGAGATTTGCAGTTCCAAATGACAATCCACCGAGTGCAACGTTTGTTAGTGTTTTCCATGAAGACACCCACCAAAGTTTTGTAGCCTGAGGCGGCTGCCTAGTCATTTTCTGTGCAGGAAAATCCAAATTATAATGTACATTTACATTTATCCGATTCTTTTCACCATGCAACTTACAAATGAGGAACATTCAAAATAGCTCTCAAACAAAGTAGTTCCCCAACAATGATATTGGATAACATTTTGATTCAATATTTAACATACAACCTAACTGAATAAAGTGATGAACAGCAGTGTTTTTTTTTTTTTTTACAAAACATTTATTTAAATCTCTGTGCTGTGGATTAGGAGTTAGCACAAATGTGACATTCAGCTTGCTACATTTCCTGATATCTATCCACCTTTTCCCTATAGTTGCCTGCCCTCTCTTTCCTATAAACGGATTGCGAGTCCCCACATTCCTCACACATTCCCAATGCGCTCTAAGTCTTCGTGGTGGCGTAGTGACTTGATGAATCTCAGTTGCCTCCGCGTCTAAGACCGTCAATCCGCGCATCTGATCACATGGCACAACTCACCACACGCCCCACCGAGAGCAAACAACATTATAGCGACCACAAGGAGGTCACCCAATGTGACTCTACCCACCCTAGCAACTGGGCCAATTTGGTTGTTTAGGAGATCTCCAGGGGTGAACTCGCAACTCCAACGGTGGTAGTCAGCGTCAATACTCGGTGAGCTACACAGGCCCCCCTTAGGGAACACTTTTGAGTGATGATGACTGAAATAGTTGTGTAATTGGTTCAATGCAACAAACTTAAGTTGCTAAAAATGTTAGTATATCAATTCAGACTTTCCAGTTTTAGTAAACACAGTTGTTTGATTATTCAAGATTTCCATCATAATGAAAAAGACAATAGCACTGGCTGGTTTATTAGTGTGTTTGAAGAAGTTGTCAGTTATAACCTTTGCTGGCATTCAACACTTTTCTACAGATTGTTTATGTCATCATTTATGGTCCAATCCAAAGCCCATGCAGCCTTCACATTAAGAATAATAATAATACAAAATAAAAACTCACAAACATCAATTCCTGACCATTCAACAGATGTATACACGATAAACAATGGACATGTGACAAAAACCATCCTTGATCATTCATATTAAACTGAGGGAAACAGAGCTACATTTTTCTGTGTTTAAAAAAACTCATTAATTTACAATTGTGGAGCAATTTTTCCTCCACGTACCTGTCAAACATGTCGAGACGGCTTTCATGAATTAACAAAAGAGGTAAAAATAGTCACGCTGAATATTCTAAAAGGCATGACAGTTTTGTCAACTCGAGGGTGAAACCAGACTGGCAGTAGATGCCGCATGAAACATCTTGGCACAGAAAAAAACACTTGTACCATTTAGAGGAGAGAGGAGCAAATTTCCTGAATCCTGACAGCAAAATTGTATGCACTTCTCATTACGGTTACTGTGCTAATTACTCAAACCATGTACAGACTTCAGTTTCTCTCACACACTGAACTGTGTCCTTAATATTATTATTATTTTTTCATTCACACTATGATGTTGAATCTCACGAAAACTCAGAAACTGTCAAGAACATGTCCGGGTCATATTTCACCCCAACATTAAGAGAAAACATGAATAGGAAATTATATTTTGCTTTCAATGGATAGATTTTCATCATCGTTTACTAACTATCATGTTTTTCCAAACTCATTTAACTTTATTTGTTCAAAAGGATTTGTTCAACAGAATGAAAGCCTCAGTCACCATTGACTTTAATCATATAGAAACGATGCAATGAAAGTGAATGGTGACTGAAGCTTACATTCTGTCGAACATTTCTTTTTGTGTTCCACAGAACAAAGAAAGTCCTACAGGATTGGAACGATTGGTGAGGATGAGTAAATAATGACAGAATTTACATTTCTGGGTGAATTCTCTCTTATTTTGCATATGTTGTTTTCATGATAATCGAGCACATTTCCCCTCCCAAATACCATACTACGGTCTTGCAAAAATAAATAAATAAATAAATAAAAAATACATTTTAAAAACACATCATGACATTATTTGTTGTAATGAATCTGATTTAAATAAAATAGTATAACAGTAATGACTATAGCGAATTAATGTCACAATGCAAACTTAATAGTCTTAAAGACTTTCTGTATTTGTCCCAAAATGTGCTTCATTTCTCACATAAACAAATTTACAATATTTTTAGGACAATTAAATATTATTATTTTAATAATAATAATAATAATAATAATAATAATAATAATAATATATATATATATATATATATATATATATATATATATATATATATTTTATTTTTTTTTCTTCTTTTTTTGCAGGGCAATTAAGCACATTTCCTTCCTAAAAAATTATGAATATTTAAATTGTAAAGTATTAATAAATTATGGTATTATATGTTGAGCTGCATTACATTTTTGTTGATTTAAATAAAAAAAATAAAAAATTAGTGTTAGCTTACAGTAATGATAACACTAGGCAACATTGTGTTATTTCCTAATTGCTTATGCCTCAAAAGTATAGAACATGTCTAATATTCCCCACAAACTTTGCTTTTGTGACCAGGACAGTGATATTTTGAAATGTACCTATTTCCAATGTGAATTTTGTCTTTTCGTTCACATAAAGTCAGAAAAAACAACAACTGAATCCAAAATCCTTCTTTGTCTGTGGTCCGATGAAGACACCGGCTTTGACCTTTGCTTCAGACAGCTTAGGGAAGAAGTCTTGAAGGTACTTGAAGGCTGCCGACTCCTTAACTAGAGCTCTGACAAATTGTTTCTTAAGGCCCAATTTGATGTGCACTGGTGGCATCAGCACCTTCCGGGGATCCAACAGTGGCTCCCACTTGACGTTGTTCCTCTCCTCGAGAACTCGGTTCGCTGTGGCCAGTCCCGCCTGTGGTAGTGCCTTGGTGTCCCTGCTGTCCCAAAGGCAAAGATAGCAGGGAAACTTGGTAAAACTGCCTTGGAGACCCATCAGGAATACCACCATACTCATAGTACTTCAAGGCGTCCAGCAATGTCTTGATGCTGTTGTAATTCTCTTTGAGGTGCACTGAGTGAGCCAGGGGAAGAGACGGGTACTTGTTACCATTATGGACCAGCACAAATTCATATGTTGTTTTTTTTCTGACATTATGTAATCGAAAAGACACAAATCCGCCCATTTTCTCATTGGAAATAGGTACATTTCAAAATATAACTGTCCTGGTCACAAAAGCAAATTTTGTGGGGAATAATAGACATTTTCTATACGTTTGAGGCATAAGCAATTAGGAGATAACACTTACTACTCAGGAACAAAATCACCCCTGATAACATTGGGAATTACAAAAATGCTTGTAAGTAAAAAGTCCAGTCAGTCACATTACTGTAATGTGAATTAGAAATGTCATGAAAATGTCACAATGCAAACAGTCTTCTAGTCCAAAGAAATGGGCTTCATTTTATGGGGGATGCTATATTTAGCATAAATGGTAAATGGTCTGCACTTACAGCGCCTTTTTAACCTTAGCAGTTTTCAAATCGCTATACACTGAGACTCATTCACACATTCACACATCAATGATGGCAGAGCTGCTATGTAAGGTGCTAGCCTGCCATTAGAAGCAACTTGGGGTTCAGTGTCTTGCCCAAGGACACTTCGGCATGTGGAGTCATGTGGGCCGGGAATCAAACCACCAACCCTGCGATTAGTGGCCGACCCGCTCTACCACCTGAGCCACAGACGCCCCAAATATAAAGAAAATACATCTTTAAAAGACCATTTAAGGACTATTTGTTTTCCAGTGAATTTTGTAGTAAATATTTTGGCATGCAATTAAAAACATTTCCACCATAAAAATAAAAAAAAGATTATATTATTTCAGTAGTAAAGTATTTATAAATCATGGTATTACTTGGAATGCAATTTATGTTCAATAAAATGTTTTGGCTTCATTTAATAGGAAATCAATATTTGTAATTTATTTCCATCAGTACTTTCATTAACAACAATGCAATGATAATCAACATTAAGAATAACAGAAATTACAAAATAAATAAACAATAATAATTGCAAAAACAAAAATGATTGTCCTAAAAGTGGGCTTTATTTTCTTTTTGCCTAAGCACATTTCCCCCATTAAACAATTCTCATTTTTCTAAATGTTAAGTATTTATAAATCATGGTATAATTTCCCATTTGTGTTGATTTGAAATGTTTATATTTTTTTAGTATTTACAGTAATGATAATCACCATTGAGAATACTGCGAATTAAAAAAAAATACAAATAAAAACTTAAAAGTAAAAAGTCACATTATGGTAATGAGATTCTGGTGGGATAATGTGCATAACTGTCATGAGAATAAAGTAACAACACAAGACATCTTTCTTTATGCAAGCCATAATGTATTCTTTTTTCTTTTGATTTTGGGGTGATTATATGATAACGTATATTTGTGAGATTCACCAATGAAATCATATGATCTTCTTAAGTCGCCACAAACAAGACGTGATTATCCAGCAAAAGGTGTTGAATTCCTTATTCTGTCAGCATACTGAAGAGGTTATATACAGACATTTTATATTCTGGCATCTTTGTGACAGAGGTTAAAACATTCAGTGGTTTGATCTGGTGCTATTCCTATGAAGTAATGTTTGATTTGTTGTGTTGACACTAATAAACTGATTTAGTCTTGTGCTATTCTTACTGATGATCAACAAAGACATGACGGGGATTAGTGACGTTTTAGTCACCAACACACACACACACACACACACACACACACACACGTAAAAAAAAAAAATACATGACCATCAGTGCATTCTATACAAGAGAGTATACGGAAAGTAAAAATAAAAAATTTTACCGTTTAGAGCGATGACACCTCGGCCGTTCCATAACTTTCGATAATTCTCAGATATGTCATAAAAACACCCACCATTTTCCAGTAACTCTGCATGTTCAGTCAGTATAACATGATCAAACTCTTTGTTTAACATCCGTAAAGGTTTACCAGTCGCAGACGTCCACGTAATTTTCCGTCGACCATTAAAAGTGGCGCAAATAAAGCCTGTAGTGGTTGCCGATGGATAACACACGTGAACAATAAAAACACCTCACAGTTTCTGTAATTGTTCTCCCTTGACTTCAAGGAAGACAAAGTCCAAGTAAAATACTCTGATATTTACTACAAAGCTTTAATTTCCTTCATGTACCCAGCGAGACACCATCCTATGTCAGTTTTCCGTCAGATTTCTGTGCTTGTTTCCGGCCCCGCTCTGCTAAATGAATTTAAAACACTTTGTCTTGTCGTGGGGCAGTCGCGTCTTGAAGAGCACGGAGTCAACTCTGAACTGAGTGTATAACAGCGGCATGTATCCGTAGACTTTTACAAAGAAGTTGATGCACTTGTGGCGCTCGTGGAAGTGCGAATCGTCGTGCGACAGAGCCTGCGGACATCCAGGACAGCGGAAAGTCCAACGGGACGTCACCTGAGAGGGGAACGCCAGGAAGAAAACAATTTAGATGAAAAAAATCAGCTGTTAAAGGAATAGCTTCCCTAAGGCCTTTCATGGAAGTCAGTCAGCCATTTGGAGTGACTTGAGGGTGAGTAAATGATGACATTTTTTTATTTATTTTGGAGTGAACTATTCCCTTTAAATCAACTTGATGTAAAGATGACGGACAGAGCGTCTTGTTAACTTCATAACAAATGATCATCTCATTCATGAACGTAGTTTGATATCCCATTTCAATCTGTCGGCTTTTCAGTCACAATAACGGGAACGTAATTGATTTCTATAATCCGCTGGGACACAATCAGCCAGACACCAGACTAATAATGCCACTGAAAATCCATCAAATTTATTTATACCGTTAATTCATAAGCTTCAGAAAATGGAAACTTAGACTATCAAAGGCTTATGAAGCTTCCCGAAATCCTGCTGTATAATCCCTCTGAAAATCAATTCTGTTGTTACACACAAGCATCAAACTGGAAATGAAGGTTCGGTTTCAACCCCGGACAGGTACTTTGCATTTAACTTTAGGTTTAGTTATTGGACATTCAATAAAAAGGCCAAACAATAACAAATTAATCTCCCAAAAAAATTTAAATAAACAATAATGTCCAGGTTACAGTTCACTTGTTTCTTTGCCTTACGGTAATGAGAAACTGGGTGAAGTGTGCTAAAGACATATGACCCAGACCAGTGTTGGTAAGTTACTCAAAGTAATCTGCAATAATTTTTCTTACTTAGTATTTTTGATATGTTTTCCAGTAAAAATATGTCAATATTCTTAAAACAAGACTGTGACGAGGAGGAGGGCGTGGCCGGGCCGTGAAGGAGCACTGAATCAGCTGATCAGTGGGAGAGCGAGATAAAGGAGAGCCGGAGGCGCCAGATCAAGACTGAGAGAGAGACGCACACGGCTGCATTGCATGTGTCTGTATTTGTTTACAGTATGTTTGTTTTAAGTTAAGTTTGACATTAACACTTTATGTTTACTGTTCAGCCAGTTCCAGCCTCCTCCTTGCCCATCCTTGAACTGTTACGAAGATGTATTTACCAGACAAGGAAAATGCCATAAGATACAAAGTCTTGTTTTCAGAGAAATCTGACTATTTAATAAACTTAATGCTTAACCTCCTCAGACTCGAGTGTGACTGCTGCGTGCATTTTCCATTTCCCTTTTTGATTTGTAAAGCCCCGTCCACACTGCAAGCGGCATCGCACGATGAAGCGACTCAATCCCATTCATTTTCAATGACAGCACAGCGACTTACGTTGACAGAAGCTGTCGCAACCGTTGGTGACAGAGATCACTGTGGGGAGCGACAAGACATTTTGAGAAAATGTCAACTTTACACACATGACGAGCGACATTCGCAAGCGACTGTAAGAGGGTGAAGACAGAGGAGTGTACGTCATCCGTCTCCAGGCAGTGAATGTGACACTGGAGTCGAGTGATTGCAGGCAAGATGATGAAGTAAAATGTTTCTGTGAATGATTTCACTCTTCTATATAATTTGCCTGTATATATATGGATATGGACTAATAAAATTATGCATGGAAAACTGTCGGCATTCTGAGTAGGGGTGGGTAAAAATATAGTTTTTCCGATGCAAGTGTTCAGCAGCGAGATCCTTTTACATCGTGCTGAGAGTAAAAGTTGTTCTGTGCAATGTGTCCTAGGCTAGATCCAGTTAACCCATTTATTATTGAGTACTGTCTCTTCAAAAACCTTTCAGTTCTTTACAGTCAGTTGCTGAAAACAACCACAAAAAAACATTTAATTCTAATCATGCATTGCACAGATGAGATTAAGCCATTTGAAAAGTCGTACGAATCCCGACGATTTCGCGATATGAGTGTGTGTTGGCGTATCCGCCTCAAACAAACTGATCACAATAGAGAAAGGGAGCGCTGCGCAATTATTTAAATTAAACTATCCAACATCATACCACGAATTGGCCCGGTTGCTAGGGAGGGTAGAGTCACATGGGGTAACTTCCACGTGGTTGCTATAATGTTCTTTCTCGGTGGGGCGTGGTGAGTTGAGTGTTGATGCCGCGGAGAATAGCGTGAAGCCTCCAAACGCGCTACGTCTCCGTGGCAACGTGCTCAACAAGCCACGTTACAAGATGCACGGGTTGACGGTCTCAGACGTGGAGGCAGCTGTGATTCGTCCTCCGCCACCCGGATTGAGGCAAGTCACTATGCAACCACAAGGACGCATTGGGATTTGGACATTCCAAATTGGGTGAAAAAGGGGAAAATACCCCCCCCCCCCCTAGTTTGTATGAAACTAGAGGTCTTTAGACTCAAACAGGTTTTAATGTAAAAATGTAATAACATTTCTTACCATATGTAGCTTTGTTGCCGTTTCTCCCAAAGACAAACTCCGCTGTGATCGGTGCCACGTTCTTTTGTCACATGACTTCATATGTCGAAATTTTAACACTTTAATGACGGCACATTGTGTTCTGAACGGAGATCAGTCAGTTTAAATGAATTTAAATTATGTGTTGCGTATAGCGAAGCCAAAATACAACGTTCACACGTGTACGCACCACGTAGGAGGATAAAACAAGAAAAATAAACCTGCCAATGTGGTGAAAAAACAAACTTGTTTTCCCTTTGAAATAAGCTTATTTTCTTACCTCAATGGAAAAAAATTAACTATTCTTACCCCATTGACATTATTTTGTTCTTGATTTAATCATAAGCCTCACTAATTTTAGTTAGACTTCTCTGAAAACAAGACAAAATATCTATATGTATCTTGTTTTAGAAATATTTTGATATTTATACAGGAAAACAACACAAAAATACTAATTAAGAAAATTATTTTTGCAATGTGTTATTGTCACACGTGAATCATACGCTTGGTTCCATGAATCTCTACAATGATTCATAATGGGGTGCAAGCACTTCAGTGGTCACAGAAACAGAAACAGACATACATCCATATGAATAGGGCTGGGTATCGTTCAAAAAATGCCGATATCAATACCGATACTTTGACTTCGATACGGTTCCTAAATGATACTTTTTCAAAACCAATTTTATGAAATCCATTTTAACAAGATTACAAACATTACCTCAAAAAAACGTTTGTTGACTTTTTTACAGAATCAAAGACTCATCTGCTGAGCCTTCTGGTCTCCTCATGCCAGGGTTGGCAGGGGCAAGAGGAAAAAAAACAAGAAAGCTAAACTGTTAATTCAGCCGACCCTAAGGATAAATACGGTTTAAGAAGACAACTAGTTTAAACTAGCGTTTTTCCTTGATGCCTATACACATTCAATCACCGGCACTTTTAGATTTGGGCAAATCTAGCATGCTAGATGCTTATCACAGACGTTGACGAGATTAACCCCTTAGGTATCGACATTTTGGTACCGAACGTAAAGACATTTTTTGATACTCGATTTTTAAGAGGCAATTTGGTTGGTGCCTAAAATCCAACTCGATACCCAGCCCTACATATGAACATAATTTGTGTTTTAAGAAATGTGTAGCCAAAATAATGTATTTAACAGTAATTAATTTGATCAAAGTCAGTAACTGTAATCTGATTAAAATATTTAAAATGTGTGCATACTTTTTCTACTAAACAGTAATTAGCCTACAGTAATTAATTACTTTGCAATTAGGTTACTTCCAACACTGACCAAGACATGTTCAAGGCAAGTTTTGTGAGATTCGCACAAACAAGTAACAGTACAGCACAAACAGACAAAAACACAGCCAATCAGAACATTGTTGATGTTTAATGTATAGCTCTGGGGATTTCACTGTGGGCGAGGCAAGACAAAATGTTGTCATGCTTGACGTGGTACCAGCTGGTTTGGACCAAAACACAAATGAACATGTATGATTTATCACATCACACTGGTCAGGACACGGTGTAAGGCAGAAAATTGGCACGACTGAGCAAGAAACTGCAAATTGGTCTCATAAGACCTTGAATGTGCTAAAATTACATTTTGAAGCTTTTCTCTAACAGCCCACTCACCTTGATGGGGGGTTTGCGTGTGATATGCGATACAAGGAAGTTCATGGCGATGTCCTCGCAGTTTATGTACTCGTCCACCATGTCACGAATGGCTTGAGGCATGATGTATGAATAGAGGTATGCATAATACTGAGGAGAGGCAAAAATGATGGATATTAATAAAAATGAACACAATTAAAAAATGAAAAGCAATTAAATGTGCCATATGATGCTGTACGGTACAATCCCGTATACATCTGAGAAATAAAGTAACATGTCTTATATTTTGGTTTACCAACAATATGAGAAGTAATGAAAAGGTCAAGTTATAAAATTTCTAAATGGAAAGTGTTACAGGAACAGACAGGAAAAGCTCCTATCTACTGTCTCAAACATATTAAAACCCTTTTGACAGATTATTTTTACAAAGTTAATTTAATGTGAATCACTGTTTTTTTTAATTATATATAAATTATTTAACCTGAGGCAAACTAATTATGAATAATAACACGAATAAATAAAAATTTGTCTTGATTAGCAGATGTTACCGGTGTTTAACTATATTAACCTCTAATAAGGTCTATTTTTGACATTTTCAGGTTATGGAAAACGTTAATTTTCACCTTGTGGAAGAAGGCGGCACCTGTCAGCACCATGGAGAGCTCACAAGAGTAGTTGGAATTGTAGAGCCAAGACTGGTGGTTTACATCCCAGGCATGAAACCTTCCCGGGAACCCCACAATCCGGTCTCTGGCCTCCCGCCACACCCTGAGAGCGGAGGAGAGAAAGCGATGAGAGCGATCCAAACTGGATTAAGACGTCAAGGATACACAAGAGCTCTTATTATAATATTCCCATAACAGCACATTTATTCCTTAAGATATTTAGCACAAACCAAAGTACTATATTCCAATTATTTAGGCTGTATTTATTAGGGATGTACAAAACTATTTTTTAAATTGAGGTGTCACTGGATTGTCTGAACGACTAATCAACTAATCGGTCTTAAGGGGCGGTCACAATAGGAATTGAGAATGCTAAATTTGGTCATAAAATGCAATGGATCAGGATATGTCACACAGGAGGACTTGGTGTAAATAAAGAACAGATCACAAAAAATATTCTATTAAATTAAGAAAAAATATATTGTCTACTCACTTTCCTGCAACAATACATCTCGCAGCTTTGAAATTAGCATCATTTGAACTGAGCCAATAGGTCAGTGTGTGATGTTTCAGTCCCCTATTGGTCGTGCGTCCTCTAGTCGTACGGTTCAGAGTTCACACAGTTTGAACTTTGGTACGCACCGTAGTATGAAATTTCTCTGCATGAGCTTGCGTTTCCGCTCTGCTGCATTCGGATGCGTTTCAATGGGAGTGAATGGAGCACGAAGTGTAGTGTGACTGCCCCTTTAAGGACACCCTGTGTAATTAAGATGGTTTAAGGCCACGTCACACCAATAAGTCAATTTATTAACAATAAACTATATTGACACTCTTGCCCTTCAATAGTCCAATTAACAGACATTTAACAAATAAAAAAGCTAAACTCTAAAATATTATTACATCACAGGTGATTTAAAGTCATTCATTATTTTGAAATATATTATTAAAAGGCAAATAATCTGTTACAAAAAGCTGTTTCTTGATGGTTATGTCTGAAGTGCATTAAAGAGGACGAATTGAATGCATTTGAGACATTAAAACCCTCTGAGCAAAGTTACTCCTCTAAATATATCCCCTTTAAGGAACCGCCACTAAAAGGTAATACATATTTTAAAATAACTAAGAAACAATTACAAATATACTCATTAGTCATAACTAATCCAGCCTCACTAATCAACAAGTCAGTGTTTAAATAAACTAAAATGTACTGAGATGCTGTTTGTGTTGAAGATCACTGACCACTTTCACCCCAGAACAAAGGCCTGAAAAAGGCAGAGAAAAACGGATCTAATCCTTAAAACATGCACCTACACATAGAGGTTCACAGAAGGGATGATAGTAGGAGTTCTTCAACTGACTTAATCTGCCTTTATCAGATCAGATGCTTTAAATTCCAGCTGTTTTGCAGCTGTTCTTTTAACTCTCCCCATCACTAATGAATGACTGAATGCCAAACCCCCGTAGGAACTGGTATTATACACACCAAAACACAACTCATCTCAACAAATACATTTATATTGGCAAACATATTTGAAAAACACACTTTTTCTTAAATCTTTTGATCATACTAGAAATGGCATTCTTTAAACAAAAACAGAAAAGTGAGGACAGATCATCTTACACTGGCCCTTTAATAGAAATATTTTGCTTTCCTATCTTCATAAAATGACATTTATTCTTTATAAACATACTTTAGTCCAAAGCAATGACATCATGGCGAGTTGTTTTCGCTTTCTATTCTTTTTTAATAATATATTTGTACTTTAAAAAAACACTCTATATTTATTTCAAAAGGCTGAATTTACTTTGCTATAATGCATATACTGTGTGTATATACAGGTGCTGGTCATATAATTAGAATATCATCAAAAAGTTGATTTATTTCAGTAATTCCATTCAAAAAGTGAAACTTGGATATTATATTCATTCATTACACACAGACTGATATATTTCAAATGTTTATTTCATTTAATTGTGATGATTAAAAATGACAACTAATGAAAATCCCAAATTCAGTATCTCCGAAAATTAGAATATTACTTAAGACCAATACAAAAAAAGGATTTTTAGAAATGTTGGCCAACTGAAAAGTATGAACATGAAAAGTATGAGCATGTACAGCACTCAATACTTAGTTGGGGCTCCTTTTGGCTGAATTACTGCAGCAATGTGGCGTGGCATGGAGTCGATCAGTCTGTGGCACTGCTCAGGTGTTATGAGAGCCCAGGTTGCTCTGATAGTGGCCTTCAGCTCTTCTGCATTGTTGGGTCTGGCGTATCGCATCTTCCTCTTCACAATACCCCATAGATTTTCTATAGGGTTAAGGTCAGGCGAGTTTGCTGGCCAATTAATAACAGGGATACCATGGTCCTTAAACCAGGTACTGGTAGCTTTGCCACTGTGTGCAGGTGCCAAGTCCTGTTGGAAAATGAAATCTGCATCTCCATAAAATTGGTCAGCAGCAGGAAGCATGAAGTGCTCTAAAACTTCCTGGTAGACGGCTGCATTGGCCTTGGACCTCAGAAAACACAGTGGACCAACACCAGCAGACATGGAACATGGAACGAACGCCAAACCATCACTGACTGTGGAAAATTTACACTGGACTTCAAGCAACGTGGAGTCTGTGCCTCTCCTCTCTTCCTCCAGACTTGGGGACCTTGATTTCCAAAGGAAATGCAAAATTGACTTTCATCAGAGAACATAACTTTGGACCACTCAGCAGCAGTCCAGTCCTTTTTTGTCTTTAGCCCAGGCGAGACGCTTCTGACGCTGTGTCTTGTTCAAGAGTGGCTTGACACAAGGAATGCGACAGCTGAAACCCATGTCTTGCATACGTCTGTGCGTGGTGGTTCTTGAAGCACTGACTCCAGCTGCAGTCCACTCTTTGTGAATCTCCCCCACATTTTTGAATGGGTTGTTACACAATCCTCTCCAGGGTGCGGTTATCCCTATTGCTTGTACACTTTTTTCTACCACATCTTTTTCTTCCCTTCGCCTCTCTATTAATGTGCTTGGACACAGAGCTCTGTGAACAGCCATCCTCTTTAGCAATGACCTTTTGTGTCTTGCCCTCCTTGTGCAAGATGTCAATGGTCATCTTTTGGACAGCTGTCAAGTCAGCAGTCTTCCCCATGATTGTGTAGCCTACAGAACTAGACTGAGAGACCATTTGAAGGCCTTTGCAGTTGTTTTGAGTTAATTAGCTGATTAGATTGTGGCACCAGGTGTCTTCAATATTGAACCTTTTCACAATATTCTAATTTTCTGAGATACTGATTTTGGGGTTTTCATTAGTTGTCAGTTATAATCATCAAAATTAAAAGGAATGAACACTTGAAATATTTCAGTCTGTGTGGAATGAATGTATACATTATACAAGTTTCACTTTTTGAATGGAATTACTGAAATAAATCAACTTTTTGATGATATTCTAATTATATGACCAGCACCTGTATATAACCATTTCAAAAAATAAACATTGTTTTAATTAAAACTAGGGCTTTTGATTTAACGCGTTAATTCAGTGCAATTAATTTGACAAAAAATAACGTTAAAAAAATTTACGTAATTCAGCGCAATGCCCCCAAGGAAGATTCTTGAGAAATGCAAGCTTGTAGTACCACCCGTTTACTCCAGGGGGCAGTAAGTGAAACTTCAGCTGTATGAGCAACACACAGTTTATACAGTGAAGAAAACACTTCAGCAGAACAACACAAACATGCGTTACGTTCTTGCGTTCAAAACACTTGAAGGAGCGCAAATGCGAACTAAGTGTCTCAACTAAGTATCTCAAAATGTGTTTAAAGATTGAGTAATAAACTATATTTAACTTGACTCAGTGACCTAAACATTTTATTTTTATGATGCAACGCACCAGAGATGCTACACAAGCATGTCTGACGCAGATGTTCATTGAGGGGTCCTTAAACAAGCCCTCATAACAAATCTCCAACTGATTGACAAATTCACTTGTGAAATGGATTGCTGTGAACTGTGTGTCAATGATTGACTTATGATCAATAATATGGTAATAATCAATACATTGTATTCTAAAGCTGCTTTTTGTATTGTCTTATTAATGATTAACTCTTCTGCTACAAGAATGTAATGCATTTTAATTAGCTGAATATATATATATATATATATATATATATATATATATATATATATATATATATATATATATATATATATAATTTTTTATATTTAACGATAACTATGTATAATTATTTCATCTTTATATATTGAATCATTGTTATATGAGGGGCTTTCTCAGCAAATATTTGTATATGCGATTAATTGTGATTAATTAATCAAGACACCATGTAATTAAATCGATTGACAGCCCTAATTAAAACTGATTGATGTGCTAAACAATATTTCAGATCCTATTAAAACACCTCTGACAAGAAAGGTTTACAAAACTAGTCTAATAACACGCTCTTTAGAAACCTAAAGACAAAATAAAAAGCTCATTAAAATCATCGCAAATATATTGTGAATACTTTATATATTGCCCAGCCCTAATAAACATACCACGTTATGATCTAAATATCCCAAAACACTCACCTGAACCCAAACATGATTTCATCATGTCGCAGATGGGCATCGTCATCGATAGACAAAATAGCCTCAGTCTCGACTGCATCCCAGGGAATGAAGCGATTGTTTAAGCTGTTCTTCTCTGTACGTACCACCTGGAGAGAAAAAAAAAGCCATCTGTTGTCTCAATGTGCAGTATTGTGAGCTACTGCTGGGGTACAATATGGCATTAAAAGATTTTAAATACATGACCTTGTGCAACAACTACTGATGATAACTCTGGGACTACTTCTGGGAAAGTTCTGAATAAAGGCTTTGTGAAACAGAACTTATAATTAAAATCTTGCTAGTTCTTATATGTAACTTTTTAACCCAATACATATCCTCAATTTCAAAGTTCTAAGCTACTTCTTAAAGATGAAACGAATAAAGGTGGAAGAAAAAACTTGGGTTACTTCGGCATTCTATTTGGGTATTACATTTTTTAAGAAGCATAACTTTACTGTGGACTTAATGCAGCTCTGTTTCCTTTAATATAACCAGAACTAATTTGGCTTGCTGCCCTGAAGACATGAAAGCTATTCTTCAAAGACAGCAGAGCAAGCAGACCAAATCTACAGCTGAATGTAACATTGTGTTGGTCTATCACTTTTAAGCCTTTGAGAATACAAATATAATATATATATATATATATATATATATATATATATATATATATATATATATATATATATATATATATATATATATATATATATATATAATTTTTTCTGTGAGTGGTGTTTGCCGATGTAGAACTCACAACCAGGATGCTAGAGTGCTGTGTGTGGTTGTCAGGGCATTGGTATCCATTTGCTAAAATGTTTTTCTATAGTTTTTAGTGTGTTTCTATGGGGTTACTAGGGTGGTCTGGGGGGTTTCAAACTCCTAAAGGCCAAAGCATACTTTGGTTTTCCAGTTTTACTCGAAGGGTTATTCCAAACGCAATTGAGCAACTCAATCCCTTCACACAAAGCCATTAGCAAAGGGTAGATTCATATAGTATTGCAATGATCCCTTCAGAGTACCCACTTCAAGAGCTCTTCCCTTCGGAGTAAGGCATAAGGATGCTCACTTTTGATTCGAATTCACCCTGTGCTAAAACAGTATCACAAAGCAGACGTCGCGCACATGTCGAAGACTTGCATATGGTCTTGTGGTCAAAAGAATATACTTTTAAAAGCCGAGCGCTCGAACATGCGCAAGACGAAACTGCACATAGAAACACAACATACACTCTAGCCTCGTGTCTCTATGATATTTTAGTACCTAGGATTGACGATATATGGTCAAATATATTGTACTTACCATGATGGGTAGCCCAATGTCTGGCCAGAGGAGGTCATCGGAAGGCGGTTTGGGGGAATTCCAAACTACCACCACTTTGTTGAGATAAGGAAGGCCATTTAGCCTCTCCAGTGAGTTCATAAGAACCTCCTCCCGTTCATAAGTAAGCATGACCACAGTGAACTGTTCCCGTGGGACGTTTCCTCCTAGCGCAGCCTGAAACTCTTTTCCAGATCCCCCAGAGCCTCCACCGATAGGGCGGAAACCAGTCCCTGACCCCAGAAACTTGGCCTCTGAGGGCAGTAGAGGGTCCAGGGGAGTATGTGGGAATAGATGGAATGGGCCAGGTGCACGATTCCAGGTGCGGTAGACATCAGCAGCAGTGTAGGTGAAATTACGCAAGAAGCGGGGTGAAGCATAAGGGGGCTCTACTTCAACAGGCCCCAGATCCAGGTCTCCATTGTCAGCCATGTTAGCGTCGGTTCCTGCCAACTTTCCAGCTTTGTGTGGGATCTCCTGGGCAGGCTCCTCACGTATGGGTGCTGCTGGTATTTGAATGCTGGTTCGTATACTAGCCAGGATGGTGCTGAAGATGCTCTCTGAGGTAGAGAAGTATGTCTCCCAAAGAAACCGACCTTGCCGTCGCATTGCCAGAAGGTCATTGTCTGAGATACTGCGTAACAGAAAGTGCAACTCCGTAATACGAGGCTTTGGTACCAAAATAACTGCCTCACTCCAGCGTATGAGGTGATGGTAGGGCAACTTTGAGTGGTCGCCAAGAACCACCGGTATTGCCCCAACTTCCAAGGCTTCAAACAGTCTCATGCTACAGCCTACGGTTGCCACCAGCTGTCCATCACCTGGAGATATCACCAGGGCAAAAGTAGAGACCTTTAGTACCTCTAAACGATCCTCACGCTCCCCACACAATGCCCACTCTGCTGGCAAACTAGGCTTGGCCTGATTTTTGCAAGTGAACTCTACAAGAACCTGGTCTAGGTGACTGTCCTGTACAGCTTTAAGTGTGCCAATAATGCGGTCGTCATAGTCAGCTGGTGGATCCCCTTCCATTTCCTCTTCAAAGGACTGTGGTGGGGCTTCAAGGAAACTGCTCCTCAAAGACTCAACCTTTTCTCCCTGAAAGGAGAAGAGGTATTTTCTCTTTACCGGGACTTGTGGAGGCACCTCTAGGAAGTTGGGCTCAGACAGTGCGTGGACTAGAGGAGACACTACCATGTCGAAACCCTCTCTATATTGACGTTCATAAAAGATGGACTGTGCTACTGCTGCTCGACCTGTGCTAACATTGTACAGGAAGTTCTGTGTCAGAGACTTTCTAGACAGGTGGACCAGCAGGTGGTTGTGGCCGTCCGACCTCCAATATGGCAATGCCTTGAGCTGCTTTTCAAGGTCTGATGGTGAGGAAGGGGGTAAAGAGGGTGATTCTTGAATTTCCCCTACAAGAACTACATAGAGACAAGCAATGTTTGGATTATCGGTCATATATACACTGCTTTTGACAGATGATGCAAAGGCTTGTTTAACAAGAGGGTCCAACTTTTCACCCCAAGGATAGGATCCTGTGTCATAAACATAGAAAGGGAAACCAGATGTAAGAGGACATCTTGCATAATCAAAACAAGTATGCAAACGACAGTTTTGGGCTGATTTTGGAGGAGGGAACCCCGGATCATCTTTGTCTGGAAGAAGTCTAACTGGCAAAGATAGTTTTGGCTGGTTCTGTGCCATGAGTTCCTTATAAGAGTGCTCTGTCTGGCTGATGACATTCTTAAGTTGCAGTAAGTCCTGTTTGGCACTGTCGATACTACGTTTACAGGCCTCAATGCGTAGGTTAAGTCGAGCGATCTCGCCGTTGAGCTCTTGACGTTTTGCCTCCAGTTGAAGTAACTCCTCACTAACGGATTCCCGTATTCGACATAGGTCTTGCACATGCTTGGCTTCACACAGCTCTCCTCCAGGTCTTGGCCCAAAAATGCGCTTATCTGGTCCCCCTGCCTCATCAATTGTGGTGAGGTAGTAATGTGCAATGAGAGGAAAGAAGACCAAGATGAAGAAAAGCATGAAACTGAGCCAGGTTAGTCGCACCCGCCGCAGGCTGTTCCCGACGATGCCTCCACTTCGCTGCATCATGCAACTGTCACTCTCCTCTGAACCACATACATGAATGTTGCCATTGGGGAAATTCAGCTGCCATAATGCAACTTCATCCGTCTTGTGCACCCTTTGAGTTTGACTCTTTCCCAGAGTTTAGATTCCCACAAGTGATCAGTGTCCTTGTTTTAACTGGGACATCTAAAAGGAAATTTCATCTTTGTTGTGACAGAATGATATTGTCGATAAACAGTACTGTCTTTCTTGTTGTTTGACGTAACTCGATTTTAATACAATCCAATAGAAGAGTGAGAGTCCGGGGCATCAGTGAAAATAGAGTGCCCTTGATGAAGATCACCAAATGATGCATGTCTGGACTACATTTTTCTTCGCTGCATTATAGCCAACCCAAGTCACTCTTCCATTATTGGGACTCACAAAGTGGCCACAGTGTGTCATAAACTCCTGAAGATAGCCATCCCACAGCCTTTAAAATGTTCCTCGATCTGTAAAACAGAAGGAAGAGTCAGTTATTTGCATTTAATTTGTAATCTGTCATTTAAAAGCAATGTCAACAAGCTCCAAAAAAGAGATTCCTTAGTTATATGATCTGATATTATCAATGCTGTAAACAGAAAATCTGAATAACTTCGTTTTTTTAATTTAGCATTGATATGATACAGTTTAAATCATCATTTAGATTAATTCTTCTGATCTGAAATGACTCTGCAATTCATTATTCTGAGGACACATCAATCTTCATTAAGCCTAAAAGACTGCCAAATCGATGTTTCAATTAGTGATTAGCAGAATATCTATCCATCTGTCGATCTCTTGACAGTGTGGTATAGATGTTACAGAGGGAAAGCTGACTCGTTTTCTCCTGTAGCAAAACGTAATTTCTAATTTAGCCCAAACCTGATTGATTATTTAAAAATGTAACTACTAAAGAATGATAAAAGAGATGCAAAATTGTTCAGAAAAGTTCACAGCATTGAACCCAGAAGTATAAATGTTCTAGATCTGAAATACACATTGTTAATGAAATAGCTGTATGTAAACAGACGCAGGCCAGTCTAAGCCATATCAAACTCATATAATGTTGCATTCGGTGCAATACATGCATTTTACAATATGCAATTGACAAGAGTTCTTTTTGTACCCAGTGTCACAGAGAACAGTTCACACCCACTTGAAAGATTTTAAACCCTCTGCCAGTGCTGTGAATGACCTCACAGCCTTGTCCAATTCACTGAACACATTATCTGGTATGTTGACAGCTAGCTCCAAGCCTTAGCAGCTGTTCTAAAACAAACCCACAGAGCAAACACTCCATAAGGCCTGCATACAGAAAAAAAACACACGTGAATCGCCTCTAGTGATTAAATCGTCTCCACTTGATTTACCAGCGCGGCCATCAGTAAAAGTCATTGAAGATTTCAGAAAGCTTTATTATCTCTGGATGAGAAGAAATGCGGGCTGATTTTCCTTTAATGGTACAGATTTTGACATGGCCAACACTTCTGAACAAGATAGAAAAGAGACAAATCACACACTACCATCAAACCACTGCATGGCTCGCACACCACATCAATCATCCAGCACTCACAAACTCAGAAAACAAAGAACAAATGTGCCGCATATTGTGATAAGGATCAGTGTCCAGTTGCATAAAGCACCTTAAGAGCAATTTCCCTTAAGATCATCCTAAAATTTCCCTTAAACTTAAGGGTGTTGCAGGAAGTAAACCTAAAGATTTAATGAAGGGTTTTTATAGGTAAAACATCACAATCCCTTACGATTTCCCGTAAGTATTTATTTTTTAAGTATGATTTTAAAAACCATTAAGAGTTAAATAAAGCCCCTTAACTTCCATTTTCCTAGTGTTTCTTAAGGTTAGGAAAACTTCACCTTAAGTGTAAGTTGAGTTACAATGTTTTTAAAAATGAAGAAATAGCAAAGTTCATACAATGTGTGCCGAGGCTCATTTTTTCCAGCAAAAATCCAGTTTAGACCATTTTAGAGATGAAAAACTGTTTCAGGACTCAATATGAGCAATATGAGAAATCGCTAACAAACTGGAAGGCAAATCTAATAGGAAGACACACAACATGAGAAATAATGTTTTAAATATCAAAATATTTAAAAATACTTAAAATATCTCTATTTTTGGTCAACTTTAGTTTTGGTCAATTTAATATTTATACTTGCTTTTTTTTTAACTCAAATTAAAAAAATTAAAATAACATCTATATTATGCAATTGTAAAAAAAAAAAAATCCTCGTTTCGAATAAATCACCGTTGTCTCAAACAACCATGGTTAGATCAAATAACTGCAATCAGACTTTTATTTAATAATCACGACAGGCCTTTTCATGTCTATTCCCCAAATATTCCATAAAATACATCATATATCATAATTGCAGTAGCAAAGAACAACAATTATCTTATTTTTATCATACTAGGACATG
The DNA here is from genome assembly GCA_032164185.1 of Moxostoma hubbsi. NCBI lineage: Eukaryota > Metazoa > Chordata > Actinopteri > Cypriniformes > Catostomidae > Moxostoma > Moxostoma hubbsi. Next base: position 3,119,770 of record JAVLUX010000022.1, on the reverse strand, counting down.
CAATTATGAATAATGATGCAGAAATTAAAACTCAGTAGCATACATTTTGTGTGTGTGTGTGTGTGTGTGTGTGTGTGTGATTTTTCTCCCCAATTTGGAACGCCCAATTCCCAATGCACTCTATGTCCTCGTGGTGGTGTAGTGACTCGCCTCAATCCGGGTGGCGGAGGACGAATCTCAGTTGCCTCCGCATCTGAGACCATCAATCCACGCATTTTATCACATGGCTTGTTGAGCATGTTACCGTGGAGACATAGCGTGTGTGGAGGCTTCACGCCATTCTCCGCGGCATCCACACACATCTCACCACGCACCATATACAACCTGGTCATACATTCTACTTCCAAAGAGGAAATTATAAACTCCTTGATTTAGTACTGGGTTCACTTCATGTAGTTTGGTATATACCTGTATGCATTCATTGATGTGTACTGGTTTAACATCAAATGCTGGTATATTACATTCTGTCATGTCCAACTGAAGTGCTTCCTTAGCCGCTTTATCTGCCTGTTCATTGCCAGCCAATCCCATATGGCCTGGTATCCAATAAAAGACAACATGGAAATCTTGTTTTTTTTGTTCACTTTTCCTATTATGCTAATAATTGTAGGGTGCTCTGTTTTCAGAGCTTTGAGTGCTTGCTGGCAGGATTTTGAATCTGTAAAAATTAGAAGTGACGTTGCTGTTCCTTTTCTATTTGTTCTAAAGATAGTAATAATGCACAAGCTTCTGCTGTGAAAATTGAACTTTGTCCAGGAGTACACTTGCCAAAACGTTTGGGTCAATCACTACTGCTGCAGATACATGATTGTCTGACTTTGATCCGTCTGTGTACATCTTATGTCCAGGTAGATGTTTTGATGATTTATCTTTTTAGTATACTGAGCCAGGATTATCATGATAGTTAATATTCCAGGGTGGTATAGTGCACAGATGTGTCGATGTTAGGATATCCAGATTAATGTCCATGTTCTCCAAGTGTGGTTCTGTGAGAATTTCAAAAGGACTGATGTACCTGGGTCTGGCTACATACAGGTGTGAATGGTGAGGATGAAAGACTGAAGGATATGCTGGGTTACTTTCATTAGCTTTTAGTTTAAGGGGTAATTTCAATCAACTTAGTGATGGTTCTCTTGCTTCTGTATACAAACTTTGGATTGGAGAGGTCCTAAATTCTCCTAGTGCAAGTCTCAATCCTGTTTGATGTACTGTATCCAACATTTTAATATATGACTTCTTGGCAGATCCATAAACTGCGCTCCCATAGTCTTATAACTTGATTAGATCAAACAAGTGTCCTATAGAGTCTCAAGATTACTTCACAATCTGGACAATCTGGATTTAGTAAGCACAAATCATTATTGTATATGAACTTATTCTTCTGCCTTTGGTATTTGTATGTTTACCTCCCCATAATGTGCCGTGGCTAATAAAGTCACCCATTAATATGTATGGTGATGGTAAACGTTCTGCCATTTTGTGGGTGACAAGCTTCGACTTCGGGATTTGTAGTTTCTGTCATTTCAAAATCATTATTCTTTAAACATTCATTTTTCTTTCTTGATTTGCTTTTGTTGACTGAGTTTTTGTATTTTGTCAAATCTTTTTTGCTCTCGTTGACCGGTTGTGCTCATTTGATGATCTTTCCTCTTCCTTGGCTTGGGTTTGATTTGTCATTATCTGATTTTGTGTTCCTTGATTCTTCTTTATTGATTGGGTCGGACGTTCTGTTGCTGACATTTTGTGGTTTCTCACTGTTCTCCCAGGTCAAATCAGTCTGGCAATCAGTGGTGCTCATGGTTGGTTTCACCAAAGAGGCATATGTTTTCCTCAGATTAAAGGATGGTGTCTCCTCAACCTTTTTTCGTGCTTCAACATATCTGATCCTTTCAACACATTTTATTCTTTGAATTTCTTTTTTCATTTGTCTAAATCGGACATTCTATTGTTGAATCTGGGTGATTAACTGAACAGTTGCTAAATTTGTCGTGAACACCCTGGTTCATTTCCTTCTTCTCCACAGTTGCAGCAGATTGCTTTTCTTTTGCAGAAAGCAGAAATGTGGCCACATTTTTGACAGTTGTAGAGATCTCAATGGGTTTGGAATAAAAATATTGGCTGGTACACTCACATATCCAATTTGGATCCTCTCCGGAGGTTGGGATTTATTAAAGGATATAATGCAAGTGCCTGTCTTTTTATATATATATATATATATACACTACCGTTCAAAAGTTTGGGGTCACTTGTCTGAAATGTTTCTCATGATCTTAAAAATCTTTTGATCTGAAGGTGTATGCTTAAAAGTTTGAAATTAACTTTGTAGACAAAATATTATTCTGCCAAAACATATACATTTATTTAATTACAAATCTAAAATTTCCTAAAAAAAAAAAAAGTTTTTGAAATGGATGACTTGGATCAAAATATGAAGAAAAGAAGCCAATAAGTGCCCAACATAGATGGGAACTCCTTCAATACTGTTTAAAAAGCATCCCGGGGTGATTCCTCAAGAAGTTGGTTGAGAAAATGTCACGAGTACATGTCTGCAAAATCTAGGCAAAGGGTGACTACTTTGAAGATGCTAAAATATTACATAGTTTTGGATTTATTTTGGATTTTTTGGTCACAAAATAATTCCCATATTTCCATTTCTATTATTCCATAGTTTTGCTGACTACTATTATTCTAAAATGTGAAATAAATAAATAAATAAAGAATGAGTAAGTGACCCCAAACTTTTGAACGGTAGTGTATATATATATATATATTCCCCCTTTTCTCCAAATTTGAAATGCCCAATTCCCAATGTGCTTTTAAGTCCTCGTGGACATCTACTGATTTGCCTCAATCCGGGTGGCGGAGGACTAATCCCAGCTGCCTCCGCGCGTCTGAGATAGTCAACCCGCGGATCTTATCACGTGGCTTGTTGAGCGTGTTGCCACGGAGATATAGCACGTGTGGAGGCTTCACGCTATTCACTGCGGCATCCACGCTCAACTCACCATGCACCCCGCCAAGAACAAACCACATTATAGCGACCACTAGGAGGTTACCCCATGTGTCTCTACCCTCCCTAGCAACCGGGCCAATTTGGTTGCTTAGGACCTGGCTGGGGTCACTCTGCACGCCCTGGGATTCGAACTAGCGAACTCCAGGGGTGATAGCCAGCGTCTTTACCACTGAGCTACCCAGCTGATAAAATGCCTTTATCGGTACATTTGCCAGCATATTTCCATGCATGATGTTTTCAGCATGGCTTTTCTTGGAGCATTCTACTAGGATTTGTCCGAATCTTAGCTTTTTAACATCTTTAACTGTTCCTGCTATGCATTTCTGTATTGCAAATGGAGACAATTCTGTAAGAGGCATGTCTTTTATTTGTGATTCTAGCAGTATACATACATCTAGCAGCTGTACATACACCCATTATCTGATTCGTCATCCAATATTTGTTCTGTCATCCGTTGTTTTGGGTTTTTTATGTTAGCCATGTTTGTATTTTTACATTTTCATCACTCCTGCTCCCCACCTACCGCGGAGCCCAACAGGGGGGTGCACAGAGCCACAGTTATGCACCAAGTATACAGGGGTGATATACTTGAGCAAAAGGAACAAGAAATTAATTTAACTCAATTGACCCTAAGCCAATGCCCTTTCGGGTACATCTTGACAAGCCAATTGATTGGACCGTGTCCTTCCAACCTCCCGTCTATGTGAATTCAAAGCCAAAGTATTGTATTGGATCTGAGTCAGCCGCAGCACACACATTCCTCAAATACCAGGTTCTCATCCTCCCCAGACACGGGCTGCAACTTATGGCAAAGAATTCGCCCCATTTGTCACCTCTTACAATCAGCAAGGGGGTGCTAGGGACCTATTCTACCCTGGGTCCCCACGGGGGTATATTTCTTTAAAACCACAAAATTTCACAATTCTCCAAATTAGCAGAGTGTATCAGTGAAATCAAAGTTTGGATGGCCAGAACAAATTCTGACAAAACAGAGGTACTAATTATTGGACCAAGAACCTCTAAAACACCCTTGATGGATGTACTGTTACATCACCTCCTACAACGAAGAACTTAGGTGTTATATTTGATATCTGTTCTTTGAAAATCTAATTTCTAATGTTTTTAGAACAGCATTCTTCCACCTCAGAAATATTGCTAAATTCCAACACATGCTCTCTGTTGCTGATGCCGAAAAAATAATTCACATGTTCATGACCTCAAGACTAGATTATAGTAATGCATTACTGGGAGGAAGTCCAGCAAGTTCAATAAATAAACTTTTCAAATTGCAGCTGCCAGAGTTCTCATTAGAACCAAGAAATATGATCATATCAGCCCCATTTTATCAACGTTACATTTGCTATCTACTTAAATTTAGTATACATTTTTACATTTTGTTAACTATGTACAAAGCTTTGAATGGTCTAGTGACTTTCTACCATGCTATATTCTATCACGTTCATTACGATCACAAAATTCTGACCAATAGTTCCTAGAATATCAAAATCCACAAAAGGAGGTAGTTCCTTTTCCTATTTGGCTCCTAAACTATGGAATAGTCTCCCTAACACTGTTCTAGGTGCAGACACACTCACTCAGTTTAAGTCTAGACTAAAGACTCATCTATTTAGCCAGGCATACACCAAATTTAGCCTTCGACTCACAATTAGGCTGCTTTAGTTTGGTCTGCCTGAACCTGAACCATTGATCATGATCTATAACTCTGCAAAAAATGGAATAGCATATACACTAATATTATTTTATTTGTTTCCCTGTCTCAACCTCGGGATTCCTATCCTGAGGTCACCAGAACCGGCCAGATCCAGCTCCGTTCCTGCTTGTTGGTGGGAGAGACACTGCTATGTGTCTCTGAGGATGGTTTCAAATATATTAAGTTTTAAGTGACCCAAACCCAGTTCGGTTAAATTTAACCAGAAAGGGAACCAGCTGCAAATGACCTCAGTGCTTTTGTAAGTGGACTTAAAAGAGGACCCAGTTTCTTTTTTGGTCCTCCTCACATTAATGTGGTCTCAGACCCCTTGTTGTTCACACCACAGCTCCTTAAGAACTCCCATTGCAGCTAGGACTGTCATGATTATGAAATTTGGCAGACAATACTTTTTCATAAATAATTAGATTATAATGATAAGCAATTGTCATACTTCTTAAGGTGTATGTATGCCTATTACAGATAGACCTACACCTTAAGTGGTAATTTATTGATATTTAACTTAAAATCATATATTAAAATGGAGATAAATGATTAGTTAAGGCTTTAAAAAATATTGCATTTTTCATAAAAGATTATTGCACAGGGATAGCATTACATACAATGTTATATTCTATGTTTTATCATTTATGAAACCCAGACAACACCACCAATTGTATTACATTATGCAATAGTAATCATGTATACTGTATTTCTGTCCAAAATTCTTCCCTCTCCAAGTCCTTAATTTGCATGATGGAAAACATTTGAAATTCTGTGTGCATTTGAAAATATGTTTCTTTATCTATCATCTCGAGAGTAATGGAGCAAGCAAGCATCCCCTCCTGCGTGTCATTTACACTGTGTGTACGAGCCAAGAACCAGGGGTGGAAGTCAGCGTCAATGCTCGCTGTACTACCCAGGACCCCCCCTTTAAGACAAATTATTAAACAAAAATGTTCTTTAAAAAAAGCAGCAGCAAATGTCGAGGTTACAGTGAGGCACTTACAATAGAAGTGCATGGGGCCAAGTCTTGGAGGGTTTAAAAAGGCAGAAATATTAATTAACATTTTTTTTAAAGAATTTCCATTATTTCTTCTGTTAAAACGTTTATAATTTCGTTTTAAATTCCTTAATATTGACAGTGTTTTTCTGAAGATAACAGTTTCAATATTTATGTTTACACATTTATTAAAGTTACTACATTATGTAACATGTTTGTTTATATGCACTTGTTCGACTTACATTGATATTGAGAACAAGCTAAAATTAAGAAATTCAAATAGTGCCATTCAAAACAGAAATTGTGCAATTATTCTTTTTTTAGGCTGTTGGTAGATTTTGAAATTAACTTATGCACTTCTTTATTAACACTTCTTTTAATAGGCTAATTTTGTTTCATGTTGTCTTTAAAAGGCAAGGTAAGGTTAACTCAATATTCGACAGCTCAAAACGCAATAAGACTCATAAAGATTGTCGTGAGGCTATTGGCTGCAAAAATGTGCATTATTGGGTCATAAACCAACAAGACGGAATGAATCTAACAGGTTGTCAGAAGTGGGTCAATGAGTTCAGTATGACCAGTTGAAGGAAAAGAGTCGAGACATTCAAGCCAACAGAAGTATCAACAGCAATCTACATTCATTGACCTTCACACAGTATTCTGTTGCCCTTTTTTACACCCACCTTTACATAAATGATTCACAAATGCCACATCCTACGACTTCAGTCCATTACAGGGGTCAGCAACCTTTTTGAAATGGAGAGCCATTTTTTATTTTCCTGTTCAATGGCTGTGTTAATGTCACAAATGTGCTTTTTTTTGATTACTGTTCACAAAATTGGGTTTTTGAACCCCACCAAGTGTGTCTATGTTTTCTCTTTTAATCGTTTAATGTCATTTTGAATGTCCATGGTTTAAGGAGTGTATCTGTATGCTGGGTTGGAAATCTCAGGGATTAATAGTGGTGTTTTTCTTATTGCATTATGTGTTGTTCTGAAAGCTAAAAGAAACAAATGAAACACAGAATGTAGGCTGTCATCCGCGCAGTCTGACCGAAGCAATTAACAGACTGTGAAGCGCTGCCGGCTCGTGATGCACGAACGGCTGGCACGCACGCACGAGTCTGTTGGCTATACCGCAGTCTCATCACATTGTAACTTTTTGTTTAGCCTCCCATTCAGCTGATGAAAACATGCTGCGTGATCATGAGGGAGGATTACATCAAGACGTAGATTGTAATGCAGGTGCAGAATTTCAAATGACTAAAATAGTCTACTTCTCTCTCGCCGTGCCAGTGATTACCCCTCCGTGTGCCAATGCTGGCACGTGTGCCATAGGTTGCCCATCCCTGGTCTATTAGAACACCAAATGCTCATGCCCAACACATTCCACACAGCATTTTTTAAAGAAACTTATTTACCATTTAGGTTTAATTTTGTTTCCAAACAAAACAAAGATTGCATAATCAGACAAAAGACATTGACATTTATCAACAAAATGGTATGACGCACTGTAAAAAAAAACATTATGTAATTTTAACAGTAAAAGTCTGTAAAAATGCTACAGAAATAAAGTGTTAATTGATTAACGAATATGAACTGTAAAATACACAGCAACATTTTTTATATATATTTAAAAAGACAATACAGAAGTTTTTACAATAAATTATTTTAGATGTAAAAAGTATGATTTTCCAGTATAATTCATGGTAAAAATGTACATTATGTTTAACAAGAGAGTGCATGTACTTTTTACAGTAAATTATTGTTAAAATTACAGTAAAAAAAACAACAATCAGGCGTTCCCACAATTCCCTGCATGGCCCACCATATTTAATTGTATTTTATGGGAATAGTTATGATGTTTCTTATTTCTAATATCAGTTACATACATTGGGGTGTTCTGTTTTATATTTAACATAGTTTATTTAATGTTTACTGCATTATTTCACATGTGTTACCCTGATGGTGTTTATTGTTTGTGTCTCGACATGTTTATTGGTCATTGCTCCTGGAAGAGCCACTATTGATGAACTTCATGTCATAATGTGCTCTTCTGCCATGTTTACAGTGATTAACAATACATTAAAGTAAAAAGCAGATTTTTACAGTTTAAGAAAGTTAATATCAAGTTTATGATGGGTTTTTATTTACTGTAAATTTAACAGAATTTTTCCTTAAACCGAAAAATGTACAGTTTGTTCTGTAAAGTCTGTACATTTTTTTGTACATAATTATTCTGGCAACCACAGCTGCCAGTTTAGTTGTTGTTGTTTTTTAGGAATTGTTTTACAGTGTGGCATTTGAGAGCTGTAGGCCTATAAAATGGTCAGATAATTTAGTGTTTGTTTTAGTCATGAGCCACTGAGCACATGAAATGTCATTATTTACCTTCACAAATAAATTGTGCAATGAGCTATGACCTTCACAGATGGGTTGTGAGTAAAACAACAAATGATTTACACAAACACAAAACTGGTCAGCAGCACCCCAAATAATCCCTGCCCACCTCATCCAAACAACACACATCTGTTCTCAAATTCATCACACATAGGCTTTCATTTGCCTGAAACAGCGAGTAGACAGACACAAAATATCACAGACGCACAGTGTCTGATATTCAAGAGCATTTGACACACAAAGGCTTGATCTGTTCTTCTCAAAAATAACAAACTCAAAAATGTCATTGAGAAACACTAATATTCAGAACATGTGATCAAGTTCAGATCACAGCAGTGTAAATGTTATATTATCAGTGTCAGGTTTGCATATTCTCATATAAAAGATAAGAATCTGATAACATTTGGAAAACCTGAGAAAGCCAAAAAAAAGAGATCTGATCCTGTAATTCTGGAGTCTGAAATCATTGATCTGATCCAGATCATGGCAGTGTGAGGCTGATAGTATTGATAACCTCATCTGATATTATTATTGATTCGAACAGGTCATTGCAGTGTGTCTGACATTCTGATCATTAGACTTATTAAACAATGCATGCATGAGTTTCTATGTTTGATGTCCAGATTAGAATACCAGTGAATGTTTGATCATATTCATCATATTATTCTAATATTCTCAGTCGGATTTCATATCATCAGATTAAAGAAGTGTGTATGTGTCTGTTATTATAGGTCAGATATGGCTGTCTGATATTCGGTTGTTGATCAAAATACTATACTATGTCACTGTGACTTAAATCATACATACATTAGTCACATTAATGATAAAACAACAATATTTTCAAACATCTGTTTGTGTTAGCTGTTGCTAACTGACCCGCTAACTGACGAAAAGACCGTTATTTTACTTTACCTCAGAATGCATCTTTGACATTCCTCGTCAGTCCTCATAAACTGTGGTCCTTTAGCGTGTCCACGGTGTCTGTGACGGTTAGAAACGGCCCGGTAAACGGCTGCTGAACACGCTCCGTCTCTGAGGTGCAGCAAAACGCGTGCGCGCTCACGCAGAGTAGCAGACAGCCTTGACGCCGGTGCGCGTGCGCGATAGAACGCTTGGCCAAGCGGACACGCGCGCCGCTTCTGTTCAGTGCACGTGCGTGCTGCCATCTAGCGCTCAGAGTGGAGAGTCACGATGTCCGTTTACATTTATTTCTGGTATACTTTTGTCGCAATATCTGCCATGAAATTGATTTTAAATAATACAAGTGTTGCACAATAATGTATTTTATGTGTTATATGCAATATGGACATAGGAACGGTGGATGAAAAGTGTTTTAAACAGTCTCCAGCCCTGTAGGTGGCAGTATGTTCGCTGTTTGTTTGTTGGGTCACTTGCAGAAGCAAAGGCGTCTCACGTGTTGGATGTGTGCGGTTCAGATCTGACCCATGGAGAGAAAACACTTGTCTGCGTTTTCTATTTATCAGTCATTAACAGGAGGAACAGCACCAAAAGAGCAGGTATAAATGTTTGTATGCATAATTATATCATTTCTGCATGATAAGGAGCTTTTTAAAGGGGAATATAAACATCGCATTGACAGTTACATTCAAGGTCTAGCAAATCAGTGCCAGATATTATTTTACATATTGAATATACAACATGCAAACTGTGTGAATGTGTTATAAGCATTTTGAGTAAGATTTGGAATCAAATTAAGTTGCACTAAGTCCATTTAGGCTTCAATAATAAATATTATTCCAATGTGTGTGGATTATATTTTATACTTAAATATGAGGACTCTTATTGTATATTAATATCAAGCGAAAAGAATAGTTAATTATAGTCGTCTAGTTTATAATTCCGTAAATGCTTATTTGCATTTAGATGATCTTTGTGTCATTATTTTGCCTACTGTGTGTTGTAGAGGCATCCTCTGCTATCTCTTTAGTTGAAAAACCTAAAAATTAAAGGTTTCTAAATTTCCATTTGTTCTCTCACTAACAGAAAAGTGCCTGAAGTATTTGTTTTTGCCTAAATTAACGCACACCTTTAATTTCGAGGTGCAAGTTAAGTTATGAAAGAAATATAACTCCACAATTCAAAATGCAAGGTTATTGTGTTAAATAAGCTTGCATTTTGTAGTTATTTCTTTCCTGTATATTTTTGTATACATATATGGTATTATTTGAAGTAACTTGGAATTCTGCCTTGCAGGTTGATGCTCCACCAGCTAAGAAAACCAAAAAGAAAAGGAATGGCATACAACCAAACAAGAAGACAATTAAAAAGAAAAGTAGTAAACATGGGCTGAAATCCACCGTTAAGCCAACCAGCACTGATATCGTAGTAAGTGTCTGACTCTATAATGACAGATGCATCAGTGCAGATCTCAAGCTCATGTGGTTTGTTTGTGTTTTCCAGGAGGAGATGTGTGAGAATGGTAATAGTGATGGATTTGGCAGTCCGGGTCTTGAATCACTCTTAAAAGATCTGGCAAAAGTAAACAACAGCAGAGAGAGAGCCAACAGACTGTTCCAGTGGCTCATTCATCCGGTGCAAGACAAAACGTTCTTCAGGTATGAGATTGCACAAAGGTTATTATAGTGAATTGAAACTGAAACGAAATTCCAAACAATAAACTAGAAAAACTAAATTATAACTAAAACTGAAATTTTCCCAAAAAACTCAAACTATCATGCATTGCTTCAAAATTAACTAAAATGAAATATAAATTAATTGACATAGAATTTGATTTGTGTGTGTGTGTGTGCGTGCACGCCCACGTTTGGTTATGTGCTCAATGTTTCAAGATAAATGGATTAGTTTGTTTAATCACATCATCCATTGCTGTTCAAAATATAAACGGATACATTTGTCTACATTTGTCCTTCTTGGTTGTTTTTACCATGTTGTATATCAGCCTAGCCATAAACTTTTTAGACTTATGTGTAATCTGGATTGGTTTGGGAGTAGTTTCATTTAAAGAACATTACACAAATGTGTCCCCAAGTCATTTACTCATCTGTGTTAACTGAAATAGAAATACAAACTAAAATATATTGATAGACTAAAATAAAAGTGAAACTAAAATGTATTGAAAAACTAAAACTAACAAACACTGTAGGTAAAATAACTGAAAATAAACTAAATAATAATTACAAAATTAAAACTAGATTAAAGACCCAAAACTATAGTAACTTTGGATTAGACAAAGATTTTTTATTTTTTTTATCTTTATAAAGATATAATGTATTTACAACTGAAGTTTAAAGAAATAGTTCACCCAAAAATAAAAACTCATCATGCTATCCTAAATGTGTATGACGTTCTTCTGGAGAGCACAAATGAAGATTGTAGAATATTTCAGCTCTGTAGGTCCATACAATGCAAGTGAATGGTGTACAGAACTTTGAATCTCCAAAAATCACATAAAGGCAGCACAAAAGTAATCCACAACACTCCAGTGGTTAAATCCAAGTCTTCTGAAGTGATCCAAATGGTTATGGATGAGAACAGACCAAAACGTAACTTCTTTTTCACAATCAATTTTGACATCAGCAGTCTCCTTGGCGATCATGATTTCAAGCTTGATTACACTTCCTGTAGTGCTCTGCTCATGCTTCAAACACTAGGAAGTGTAATCAAGCTGTATATCATGATCTGGTATGACAAGATGTACAGTGAAAATGGAGTAACGTTTATTATGGGTTACTTTTATGCTACATTTATGTGCTTTTTTGGAGCTTTAAAGATTTGTTCACCATTTACTTGCATTGTACGGACCTACTGAGCTGAAAAATTCTTCTAAACATCTTTGTTTGTGTTTTTCAGAGAGAAAAAAATGTCACACACATTTGGGATGGCATGAGGGTCAGTAAATGACCTGTACCTTTAACACTATCATAGTCACAAGGATCTTTAAACTATTATAATACCATGTCTAATTGCCAAGTAAAAAACACATTCAAATGATTGAGATTATTTTCTATTGTCAGCAGGATCATTGCAAATATTTGATATAATATCCAAAAAAGCGTGATCTACACACTATAACTATTGACCTGGAGCAAGGCAATTCACCCCAGGTTGTTCTACAGGGACTAGAGCTGTAATAAGTGTACTGTAAGTCATGAATTCTTTCTCTGTCCACATTATAGAGATAACTGGGAGAAGAAACCGATTTTAATCCAACGTCAGAATCCAGACTATTACAAAGGACTCTTTTCAACTGCAGAGTTCGACTGCATTTTAAGAAATGTAAGTGTTTTTTTTTTTTTCTTTGTTCATTTGGAGGGAATCATTTTTGTCTCATCTCGCTGATGTCAGTGTTGTTTTCAGGATGGAGGGAATCTGGTTTAGGTATTAATGGAAACAACTGTTAATGCGATCTTGCTCTCAGATGTAATGGTTAATGTAATGTTCAGGATGATGTTCAGTATGGAGTAAATCTGGATGTGACGAGCTACACAAATGGCAAAAGAGAGACCCACAATCCTCCAGGAAGAGCGTTACCGTATACAGTGTGGGATTTCTATGAGGTACAGTGCATGCTCACTTTCCCCTTAACCCACTGTAGAAATTAACTGTTTATCTGATTATTGGGTTTGATTAAAACATTTTTGCTATGATCACCAAATCATCCAAGGATGTTGAATGCATAGATTATGGTAATTATGAACATATATACAGTAATTCTGATTATAAATGGACTTTATATACTACAAACTGTAACTGTTATTTCAATGACTCTTATATCAGTGGTTCTCAGCCTTTTTGACTCCAAGGCCCCCCGTGGTCCAAGACATTATTCAAAGGCCCCAATCCCCCTGAAACTAGGAGCGTCAATAGATTCAAATTCTTATTTGTTAAAATACTTGATATGTTGTAGGCCTCATCTGGAAGAAACAGTGCACCGATTTCTTTTCACGCTTTGTCTTTTATGACTTTTGCGGTGTAATGTCAGGCAGTAACACACTGATATAGTGATTGATGTATGTCGTCATGATTCGATCACAAGTGGGCACAGGAGACACATTTAAGCGATGTCTTGCCATAACACACGTGATCGGATCACCCGAGATGCACCTTAATACCAGGTGGAAACGGGGTCATATATATATATACACATATACACTGGTGGCCAAAAGAGTGGAATAATGTACAGATTTTGCTCTTATTGAAAGAAATTGGTACTTTTATTCAGCAAACTGGCATTCAGCTGATCACAATGTATCATCAGGACATTAATAACGTGATAAATTACTATTAATGTCATATATATATATATATATACGCACACTTGCTATTATGACTATTCCTGTAGTCAATCCTAGTTGTAAAATAAACATGAATTTATTCCTGTTGGTAGTGGAGAAAATATCATGTAGATGTTGTAAATGTGTTAATATGCGTTTGTACAAACATTCTTAAACTGAAAAGCTGTCATAGCAATATATTGAATTCTTCTGTGGAGTATCAATGTATGTTTTACTATAGATTGAAGTTAGCCGTTTGTGACGGATGATGTTTTTTGTTGTCAGAGCGGCTGTTCTCTCAGAATGCTCAATCCTCAAGCGTTCTCTTCGACTGTGTGGCAAGTGCTCTCTATTCTTCAGGAGAAGTTCTGCAGTATGGCGGGTGCTAACGTGTATGTGAAAAGTTTTGATATCTTAGTAACATCATCTTATGTGATTCATTTATTATAAACATTTTGAAGGTTCAATCTCTGTCTGCTTGTGAAGCAATCTCTTATTGTACTGTGGGTCATTTATATCTGATATTTTTCCAGATATCTGACACCACCAGGAACGCAAGGATTTGCTCCTCACTATGATGATATTGAGGCGTTTGTTGTGCAATTGGAAGGCAAAAAGCACTGGAGAGTGTACAACCCGCGGTGAGTAATCAACAGGGTCCAAAATGAACACTCGCCAAGCAGAGCTGGACTGGGAATCTGGCTCATCGGGCATTTTCCCTGTGGGCCGATGCACTTTGGGGCCGATCAGGGGCAGGCTGGCCATTGGGAGAACCGAGCAGTCCAGCGGGTCGGCCGCAAAACTGTCTAAATGGGCCGCGATAAGCTAAAATGAGCCACTGCGTTATGCAGAACAGACCACAAAACGCTGCTGCGATTATGCAGAAAAGGACAGCGAACGCAACTTTTACATTTACATTTATGCATTTGGCAGACGCGTTTATCCAAAGTGACTTACAGTGCACTTATTACAGGGACAATCCCCCGGAGCAACCTGGAGTTAATGGTGGTGGCTGTGGGGATCAAACCAGCAACCTTCTGATTAACAGTTATGTGCTTTAGCCCACTACGCCACCACCACTCCACTTACTTTTGGGCCAGTTGCTATGTAAAAATCCCAGGCCGAATTCTCGTCCCAGTCCAGCCCTGTTTCCAAGTGATAAATGTGAGGAAAGATTTGTTTTTAGTGAGGAAATATAACTAAAAAAGCAGTTGACTCACCGGTGCCAGAACCAGTTTGGAAGTGAGTGGGGGGGGGCTGCAAACTCAACAGGCTATGATATCATCACAACAACAATCATATTAAATGTCAATTTAAATACATTTATTTAAAAAACAAATCTAAGTACAGGTGATATTATGGGTCTTTATAAATTTGTGGCTCTTTTGTTGTCCCTCAGTTCTGAAGACGAAGTTTTGCCACTGGTCTCCAGTCGTAAGTAAACTGTCTTTATGTGGTCATATATACTGACCTAATATGCACAAACTTTGTACATATTCACTTTAGTCCCTGTCGCCCGCATCTATTAATCCAGTCGTTCTGTCTGGTTATAAACTCACCTTGTGTTGCACTTCTCTTCAAGCTAATTTCAGTCAGGCAGAGATCGGGCAGCCCATCATGGAAGTGGTTCTGGAAGCAGGTGATCTGTTGTATTTTCCTCGTGGATTTATTCATCAGGGCGACTGTCTGCCTGACACTCATTCACTGCACATCACCGTCTCGTCCTATCAGAGGAACAGCTGGGGAGATCTGCTACTGAAGGTACAGCTCTTTACTAATTCTGTGCTTGTCCTTGTTGTGAAAACAGAATGTTCTGAATTATACAATATGAATAGCATTGAATGAGAAAATCCATTATTTTCATGACAATTAAGCACAATTGAACATCCTCCTCCTGTTGTCATTAGCGTGCTATAATGTGAAAAGTCTCGGAAATGCTCTCATTACCATAACATAAAGTCAAATTCTTGTTATTGTGCATTTGCGTCAAAAGCAATAGAACCCATTATTATCAATGATGCTGTCTACTAGTGTTGTCAAAAGTACCGGTTCTTCGGTACCAAGTCAGTACTAAAATAAAGGCGGTGTAATGATGATACCAGTGATTCTACAGTTCCGATAGTACCGAGCACCGACTTAATTCGGTCTTACTGACACATGACTGCTTTCAAATGCTCACCGCTTTTCAAGTGCTCTGTTACTCCTTTCACACTGAAATGCACAACTAATCAAATTAAAATCATGATATGTTCTAGTGTGATTATTAAACCGCAAAATGCTCCAATCTTAGTCTGTATGAGCTGCATGAGCTTTAAATGAATGTGTGAAGCAGACCGTTCATATACTGGAAACTCCACAAACATTGAGAATCATTCACGTTGTATGAGATGACCGAACAGAGCATTAATCCACTCTGCAGCGTTTTTTTAATATCATTTATTTAATTAAATCACAGCATTTGTACTTTAACGATCACACTGGGCCATGTAGCGAACAGTTTATCCGGAGAAGTTAAACTTCCGTGAAAAATACACGTCAAAATAAAAGCACGATTCATAATAAAAGCGAAATGCCTGAAATTGCAACAGAAATGTATTATAACTGTATAGTAAAATGTAATCCCCACTGAATAATAATAATGGCTTGTTCCTTGGCTCGTGGCTTGTTGAGCGCGTTACCGCGGCGATCTAGCACGTGTGGAGGCTTCACGCTATTCTCCACGGCATCCACGCACATCTCGCTACGCGTCCCACCGAGAGCGAGAACCACATTATAACAACCTCAATGAGGTTACCTCATGTGACTTTACCCTCCCTAGCAACCGGGCCAATTGGTTGCTTAGGAAGCCTCACTCAGCGCAACTACTGTCAACAACCACATCCAGTTTCCAGAATCATCCTGTACTGAGGTGCACATCACCAGAAACGCATCAAAACGGTTAAAGACGTCCAATTTGTGTTTAAAAAGCAGCTGAATGTAACCGAATGGCTTAAAACTGAGTTGTAATTTGACACTGTGTCTTTAATAATTGAAAAATATTTCAAAATAGGCCAGATGGGTCCCATTTGGTGTTTAGGAATATTAAGACCACAGTAGGCCACACTGTTTGCCCTGCTTTCTGTTTTTACGAACTGAGACCCAGGGCCAGTGGGCGGAGCCAAGGTTGTGATGATGTGAAGTAGGCATTGATGTTGTTGCTGCAGAGGCGGTCATAAATTAATGAGTACCCTTTGTGACATCACACTATTATGCAAGTAGAGACTGATGTGTTTTGGCAGCTTGGTTTCAATAAATGCTTTTTTTGCATTGGGGATTCATTTTGAGGTCTGAAAAAAAAAATCTGAAAGTTTATATAGTCCTGACAAGTGACCCTGACATTTCTTAATGCAATTCAACCAAATGAATCCAAAGATTTAGAAATTGTTTCTTTGATTATGCAGTTGATGCCAGCAGCTCTGGAGAGCGCGATGGAGGAAGATGTGGAGTTCAGGAGGGGACTGCCGCTCGATTACCTTCAGTTCATGGGAGTCCAGAACTCTGAAAAGGTCCATAAATATACCTGGAGACATTTCAAAATGCATCACTTTCTTTTTTTATTGCTATCCCATGTTCACACAGTTTTGTTGTTAACAGGAAGACCCACGAAGGGATAAATTCATAGCACATGTTCAGGGCCTGGTAAAAAAACTGGTTGATTTTGCACCAGTTGATGCCGCTGTGGACCAGAAAGCCAGAGACTTCCTGTACGACTGTCTTCCTCCTGTACTGACTGCAGGTGATACTCACAGTAATTAACCAAAACTAGATTTTAAAATTATTTGCACATGCACATCAGTTTATATATATATATATATCTATATACATATACAGTGGCATGCAAAAGTTTGGGCACCCCTGATCAAAATTTCTGTTGCTGTGAATAGCTAAGCGAGTTAAAGATTTAAAGGATTAATGTTAAAAATGACACATTTCTTTAATATTTTAAGCAATTTTACTTTTTTATTTCCGTCTTTTACAGTTTCAAAAAAACACCCTGTAAAGGGGTTAATGGGCAAGGAGGAGGCGAGAACCGGTTTGACAATATATATATATATATATAATAGTTTAAATAATAAACTGACACATAAACACACAGAGCAGCTGTCTGTCATTCTCTATCTCTCTCTAACCGTCGTCATCGACCGCCTTTATCCCTCGCACGCCCCCATCAGTATGATTGGGGAATGGGCGTGCGTTGTTCCAGCCCGACCCCGCCCTCCTCCGCTCTACACTCCTCCCGGCGTTGCTTCAGGCCGGGGAACCCCCGGCATGATGTACATGTGGGGAGTGGGGAGTGGACTCCCCAACCGCCAGGGGCGGAGGAGTGCCCTGCTGTCCCCCAGAAACACGGAAGGGGTCGAATGAAGACTGCCGTTGGGCCGCTGCCAGGGGCGGAGGAGTGTCCTCACGAGTCGCCGGGAACGTGGAGGGGCGTTCTGTGTGCCTTGCGGGTCATCCCCGCCTTGCCTGACCTGGGAGGGGGCAGGTAAAAATCAACAACAAAACAAAATAGGCAAGGGTTAATGGCCAACACGGAGCGACAGAGAGAGAGGAGAGAGGGGAGAAAGAAAACACTCACTAGTTTCTGATGCACCGTCACGTGGTCCTTGATCGCTCCTCCACCCTCTTAGGCAGACGGCAGCCACTCCTCCTCGGGCGGACCTGAGTCAGGCCTACGACCCCGGGAGACAGAATGCCCCTCCATGTTCCCGGCGACTCGTGGGAACACTCCTCCGCCCCTGGCAGCGGCCCAACCATTCCAGGCGGTCGGGGATTCGCTTCTCTTCTCCCCTCGCGGACGGCAGTCTTCTTTCGACGACTCCACGTTTCTGGGGGACAGCAGGGCACTCCTCCGCCCCTGGCAGCAGCTCCATCGCTCCATGTGGTCGGGGAGTCCAGTCCCCACTCTCCTCATGGACGGCCAGCATTCCCCACGTCCAGGTGGTCAGCTACCCCGTCCCCCGGCGAATGGCAGCGGTGCTCCCCTGGGTGGACGGCAGTGTCGAGGACTCCACGATGGGCATCCCTCCTCCTCCCGGGTTTCGGCACCAATGTAAAGGGGTTAATGGGCAAGGAGGAGGCTTGTTTAGATTCATTTGCAAACGTCTGATGCTGAATTTTGTGGTGAGAATGCAGGACAGGTTTTCTTCTCACGACTCTTCCATGAAGGTCATATTTGTGCAGGTGTCGCTGCACAGTAGAACAGTGCACCACTACTCCAGAGTCTGCTAAATCTTCCTGAAGGTCTTTTGCTGCCAAACAGGGATTTTGATTTGCCTTTCTAGGAATCCTACGAGCAGTTCTCTCAAAGTTTTCTTGGTCTTCCAGACCTCATCTTGACCTCCGCCATTCCTGTTAAATACATTACGAACTGAGGAAACGGCTACCTGAAAACACTTTGCTAGGTGTGCTAGGCAGCTGCTTAGAGGAGCCCATGGCTGCTGATTGTTGGGACAAGGGTTGAGGAGTCAGAGTATTTATAGAGCTTTGAAATTTGCATCACCTGGCCTTTCCAAATGATGTTTGTGATCAAGCCATAGCCCTAACAAGCTAATTAAGGTCTGAGACCTTGGTAAAAGTCATCTGAGAGCTAAAAAACGACCTCTAAATATGTGCGAAACAAAAATAATACACTTGTCTTGCTTAAAATGTTGAAACGAATGTTTCATATTTAACTTTATGACTTTTGGAGATCAGTTCATCTACTCACTTTACTATTCACAACAACAGAATTATGTGTGTGTGTGTGTGTGTGTGTGTGTGTGTGTGTGTGTGTGTATAACACTTTATTGTTGTATCAAATTAAGAATCATTGTTACAGTGTGTACAACTTTGAATTAGTTAAAGATCAAAACATCTTTTAGTCAAATGAATTGGTGTGTTTTGTAGAGGAGAAGGCCAGCAGTGTTTACGGGGCCCCTGCTTGCTGGGGAGACGGAGAGCCCATTGATGTGGCTGTTCAAATAAAGGGACAAACTAAAATTAGACTCATACGGGCTGGAGCTGCCAGGTAATAGAGACACGTTCAATAAACAAATCCTCCTCTGTACAGAGTACTTGCGTACTTATTTTTGTCCAGTTGTATCTGTACTGTAGTGATTCTGAAACCAGAACTAAACTGATGAATTGTCATTTTCGTCTCTATAGGTTATGCAGTGATGGAGATGCTGTGTCACTTCACTACACTACAGAAAACCCCAGAGTGTACCATAAAGAGGCACCCAAGAGCTTTGAGATACAAACGGAGGTAAACATGCTCTTTTATTTGAAATGACTTCAGTCCTTGTCTTTTTTAGCTCTTGACTGATCCAGTTCTTGTTTTTGACTCAGCATATAGATGCTATGGAGTCCTTAATTCATTCTTATCCCAAGTTTGTCCCTGTGGCCAGTTTACCATGCGAGACAGCTGAGGCAAAGGTATTGATTTCTTTTAAAGATTCTCATCATTAGTGACCTATTAAAATGGCATTTATTGTGTTATGTGCAGACGTTATGCTCAGTTTAAAATGAAACTCGTTTTTGCAGGTGTCTCTGGCCGAGCTGCTGTTTGAGAAAGGACTGATCCACATGGCCGAACATTTGACTGCTGAATAAAAATGAGTTTGCTGGCCGAAGGAAACGACCAGTGTTCTGCATCATATCACCATTAGATGCTAAAATCAGTTATCTGTTCAAATGACATCATCCATGAAATCATCCATTATGGTGGAAAGACTTTCTGAAACTTTCTTGCCTTTTTAAACAGTTTTGTAGCACAACAATGTTAATTACTGCATTGTGGTCGTACCAAATAAACATACTTTATTAATGTTAATATATGTGAACTGCAGCAGTAGGTGATTAGGTGATATTAACTGGTGGTTGACTGAAATATATAAGATATAATGCCTATATACATGATGTAGTGTGATGGCAAAATACAAAATGATGGCAATTAACACTTACATTAATTGCTGAAATTAAACTACAAAATATTTACACAAAATGCACTCAGGTCCAAGATGACAAGGCCTCTGGTATTTTGGAGATAACACAAGGGGCAGAAATATCCAAGGCAGATTATCTCAAAGTGGCCAAATATTCGCCAATCGATGTCATTGTCGATATATTGGTTACTTTTAAGAAAAGGCACTCCTCACTGAAAATGAAAATGCTGCACAAGGCAACACAGGAACACCCAATCAGAAAATACACTCGCAGACCACTTTATTAGGAACACCTGTACGCGTACTTATTCATGCAATTATCTAATCAGCTACTAGTGTGGCAGCAATGCATAAAACCATGCAGATACGGGTCAGGAGCTTCAGTTAATATTCACATAAACTGTCAGAATGGGGGAAAGTGTGATTTCGATCATGGCGTCATTCTTGGTTTTGAGTGTTTCTGTAACTGCTGATCTCCAGCTCCTGGGATTTTCACACACAACAGTCTCGAGTTTACTTAGAATGGTGCCAAAAACATTCAGCGAGCGGCAGTTCTGTGGACGGAAACGCCATGTTGATGACAGAATTCAAAGGATAATGGCCAGATTGGTCCAAGGGGACAGTAACCCAAATAACCACACGTTACACAGTGCTATGCAGAAAAGCATTTCTGAAAATACAACACGTGGAACATTGAGGCGAATGGGCTACAATAGTAGAAGACCCCTCTGGGTACCACTACTGTCAGCATAAAACAGGAAACTGAGGCTGCAGTGGGCACAGGCCCACCAAAACTGGACAGTTAAACATAGCCTGGTCTGGTGAATCTCGATTTCTGCGGCGACATTCAGAATTTGGGGTAAGCGACATGGATTCATCCTGCCTTGTGTCAACGGTTCAGGCTGGAGGTGGTGGTTTAATCGTGTAGGGAATGATTTCTTGGCACACATTAGGCTCCTTAATACCAATTGGGAATCATTTTAATGCCTGACCATGTTAATCCCTGTATGGCCACGGTCTACCCATCTTCTAATGGCTACTTCCAGCAGGATAACGCGTCATCTCAAACTGGTTCCAGGAACATGACAATGAGTTCAGTGTACTCCAGTGACCTTCACAATCACCAGATCTCAATCCAACAGGGCACCTTTGGGATGTGGTGGAGCGGGACATTCGCAGCATGAATGTGCAGCCGACAAATCTGCAGCACCGCCATGATGCTGTTATGTCAGGGTGGAGCAGAATCTCTTCAGAAATGTTTCCAGCACCTTATCGAATCCATGCCACACCAAATTCAGGCCATTCTGGGGGCAAAGCGGCATCCTACCCAGTATTAGAGGTGTGCCTAATAAAATGGTAACCGAGCATTTGCTCCTTAAATTCATGGGTGTTTAGCGACCCACTTACTTTTGAGTATAAATACACAGGATTTCAGTTGTACACCCATTTGACAACAGTCATATCATACTGTTCATGTGTTACACTTGCTATAGTTTACTTCCACATTGCTGCTTCATCAAACAGCAATGTCAAATGTAAATCTAGTCAATCACAGACACATCAGCACCACTTTGAGTAAGAAACAGCATGTATATTATGTATGTGTACATGTCACACATATGTGATACTGATAATTCACCAATGTGACACAGAAAATCAATGTGATATAGTCGTCATTTGTATGACTGTAGCACTCATTTGTCTTGTTGCTTGGTGCGTAATTTAACACCTTTTACTTTATTTGTATCGTTCTCAAGTTAGGTAAAGTAAGTTGAGTCTAAACTATAAGGATCTTTACAAAAAACCTACAATCTGTACAGAAGACCCCTTTCTTTGCTCACGATCTTAAAAAGTAAACAATCAAAGCCATGGTAGGCAAATTTCTTGTAATGAATAAAATTAAATATATTAGTTACAAAATATTTTCTAGAAGTCAAAAGATAAATACAAAGTAAAAAGTAAAGAACAAAATGTTTTTCAGTTAAAGGCAATATCAGCAAGGCATCTAGCGTCAGAGATACTGTTCAAATGAACAATATGTGATGTAATGAGCATGGCATCAGTCTTTTATAGACCACCTGTCTAAATAAAATAAAAGTACGACTCCAAAAGTCTCTTTAAACAATCTTCTCTTTGCCTATTTCAACGACTCATTTTTCTCCGCTGCCTTCCACATGTCTCACCTGCAAAATATTACGCTCGATCTATGTAATATATGTTTATTTTAGTTCTAAATTAAAATATATCATATTTAGGGCTGTCGATTTAACACGTTAATGCAGTGCGATTAATTTTACTAAAAATAACGCGTTAAAAAATGTATGCAATTAATCGCAATGCCCCCGGACCATAATAAGGAAGATTCCTGAGAAATACAAGCTTGTAGTACCACCCGTTTACTCCAGGGGGCAGTAAGTGAAACTTCAGCTGTATGAGCAACACACAGTTTATACAGTGAACATAACAACATTCAGCAACAACACAGACATTCGTTACATTCTTGCATTCAAAACACTTGATGAAGCGCAAATCCGAACTAAGAGATCTCAAGATGTGTTGTAAGTATTAAACTATATTTAAAGACACAGTGACTTAAAAATATATGTTTATGACGCAACACACCAGAGACGCTACACAAGCATGTCTGACCCATTGACGGTCTTTAAACAAGCCCTCATAATAAATCTCCAACTAATTGATAAATTCACTTGTGTAATGGATTGCTGTGAACTGTGTGTCAATGATTGACTTATGATCAATAATATGGTAGTAATCAATACATTGTATTATAAAGCCGCTTTTTGTGTTGTCTTATCAATGATGAACTCTTCTGCCACAAGAATGTAATGCATTTTAATTATCTGATTTTATAATATCTCTTTTAAATATTTAAAGGTAACTATGTATAATTATTTCATCATTATATATTTACAAATATTTGTAAATGCGGTTAATTGCGATTAATTAATCGGGAGACCATGTAATTAATTTGATTCAAATTTGAATCGATTGACAGCCCTAATAATATTACATATACTGCATAATACGTTGGTCGAACTTGAAACATGTTTTCTCTCTAGTCAAATAAAATACTTTTACAGCAAAATAGTCTGGACCTTATCTTTTTAACCTTAACTTCACCTCTGTGCAGCCTTCACCGTGCACCTGGCTCATAGATCTAACTCTTAAGCCATTTTCTCTCTCTTGGCTCCCTCTCCTCTGTCCTACATTGTGTCTGTACAACATGTCCAGACATGTCCTATACTGTATATAATCCATGTTTACCTCATTTAATAGGTAACAAAAAATGTGTAGCACACTTTACAGATAACAGCAAAATATTGTATTTAATACATTGACAAAATGTATCAAAACACATATATAAATAAAATAATCAAACAAGGAAGCAGGTTAATTGCATTTCTCCATATTACACAACACTTGTAATAAAGAAGTAGATATCCTGTGATAGAATACTTATATAGATATGAAATAATCCTATAAATATGGTTTCTGGGTCTTTAATGACCCTAAACACACATTTGGTAATTAAGCAGTAATACAGATATATACTGTACTATTGAGAAGAGAAAGGTTGAGGCATACTAAAGAGGTATGGGCATAACTCCAAAAATGGTTGAGGTACAGGGGGTGGAATGAGGTGCCAGGCCACTTAAGACCCCAAGTATTATTGTTACCCCTAATATTGTGTAGGTCCCCCTATTGGGCAGGTGGTTTTAATGTTGTGGCTGATCGGTTTATGATATATTCCTGATATTCAATATTTTGAACAATCATCTAACCCTAAGCATCGCCAACACAACTGCATTATGTCCCGCATATTTGTCCAGCAACTTTTAATGACCAAAAACTCCAACCGAACTTGATTGTCATCTAAAATTAATTTTAGCATCATAATGCAATTTAACTTTTCTAAAGCTCAGCAAATGCGATCCGAGGTAAGGAGGGTTACATTTAAAATCGTTCTTTTTATTATTTTAATTTTATCCCCATTTCTCCCCATTTTGGAATGCCCAATTCCCACTACTTAGTAGGTCCTCGTGGTGGCACGGTTACTCAACTCAATCCGGGTTGCGGAGGACAAGTCTCAGTTGCCTCCGCTTCTGAGACCGTCAATCTGCGCATCTTATCACGTGACTCGTTGTGCATGACACCGCGGAGACTCACAGCATGTGGAGGCTCGTACTCTCCGTGATCCACACACAACTCACCACACGCCCCATTGAGAGCAAGAACCACCAATCACCACCACAAGGAGGTTACCCCATGTGACTCTACCCTCCCTAGCAACCGGGCCAATTTGGTTGCTTAGGAGACCTGGCTGGAGTCACTCAGCACACCCTGGATTCAAACTCACGACTCCAGGTGTGATAGTCAGCATCAATACTCGCTGAGATACCCAGACCCCAGATTTAAGATCTTTAAAAGATTTAAATGTTTCAAAAGCTAGTTTTCTGAAAGTGAACTCAGTATTGGACAAATAGTTTTATCTAGTCTAGAAAAAAAAAAAAAAAGAGTAGGACATTCAGGGAATGTCATTCAGCCGAATTTTTCATCTACAGGGTAAGGCTAATTGAAGAAAAGGCAATTATATAGGCCTTTTATATATATATATATATATAATTTAATGCTTTATTCATTTGGTAATTTTTTTATGTAATACAGGGAATTTTGTCTGCATTTTTTCAAAAGTTAAACAACAATTTTATAAAATTGGGCTACATGTTTGTGTTCCAAAAAAGCACAATGAAGCTTTTCTCTGAGTATTGTGTATGTTTAATTTAAAACATCTTTGTGCACAGTCATTATATGTTTTTTTGTATTATGGGTTAATTCCATGACTGACCTATTATTATGTGCGATGTGGAAAACTTAGAGAACAACTTTAAGAAATAAACGGATGGCTACCGCGAATATTCACAAAAAGTGGCCATTCATTTGTTCTCCGTGCACTTGTCGATGACAGGTGCATGATACGAGATATATGCGTTGGCACTCCTGGAGGTGTCATGAGGCAGATGTGTTTGCAGCATCGGATCTGTGCAGGTGTGCCATTAAGACCAGTCCATAATAGTGCGAGTAACGCTTCATGTACAATAAACTGGTTTTCAAAGATGTATTCCTTGTCGTCATGATTAAAACAGGCTAACAACTGTGAACAGTAAATTCTGTCATGTGACGCTACATTTTTGCAACATTTGAAGTGTCGACAATTTTAGCGATAATATGCGTTTCTATAAGCTATATCGGAAACTTTTTGATGCGCTACATCTTTTGTCACAAAAACCCTTGGATGGAAACAGTTATTGTCTGCTTAAAAATAAAAACTAGAAAGCTTTACAGAACTAAATTAACATTTATTGTGACAACATGCTTGGAATCAGAGACACAGTGGCTGAACTGACAGTACACACATTATGACAGTAAACTGGGCAGAAGGTCCAATAAATATCACTTCCAGGTGAACTGCTCACCGGGCTTCAGTTCCCTGAAATCACACAGATAGAGATTCAGAAATATAATTCATTTAGCAAGACATTGCGTTTTCAAATATCTTTATATGAACCGAGTATAAAGAGAGTTCACCTGCTGTATAAAGCACTCTTATTCCTGAATGCTGAGAGTTTCTGATCGTTCCGTCGGTCCAGGTAAACCCCGACGACGAAACCCAAAGGGACCAAAATATTGACCCAATGTTCCCGTAACGCTGCAGCAAAGTTCACCATGATGCCTGCAGTCAGAGAAAAGAGACATAAATAAAGTTGGATGATTTCATTTCAGCTCTGATATTTTATATTGCATTTCACATTATCCTGCAAATTTCATTCAAGTATTAAATAAAGAAGAGTTAATAAACACACACAGTAGTATTTATCTATGTAGCTGTCTATCCATCTATCCTATTCATCAATATCTCTTTCTATTCTGTCTATCTATTTCTATTCTTATCTGTTTGTCCATCTAACACTATTATACTTAACTATCTCTCTTTTTATTCAATCAGTCATCTATCTATCCACCTATCTATCTATCTGTCTGTCCATCTATCTGTCTGTCCATCTATCTATCTGTCCATCTATCTATCTATCTATCTATCTATCTATCTATCTATCTATCTATCTGTCTGTCCATCTATCTATCTGTCTGTCCATCTATCTATCTGTCCATCTATCTATCTGTCCATCTATCTATCTATCTATCTATCTGTCTGTCTCTCTGTCTGTCTGTCTGTCTATCTATCTATCTATCTATCTATCTATCTATCTATCTATCTATCTGTCCATCTATCTATCTGTCCATCTATCTATCTGTCCACCTATCTATCTGTCCACCTATCTATCTATCTATCTATCTGTCTGTCCGTCCATCTATCTATCTATCTATCTGTCTGTCTGTCCATCTATCTATCTGTCCATCTATCTGTCCATCTATCTGTCCATCTATCTATCTATCTATCTGTCTGTCTGTCTCTCTGTCTGTCTGTCTGTCTGTCTGTCTATCTATCTATCTATCTATCTATCCATCTATCTATCTATCTATCTATCTATCTGTCTGTCCGTCCATCTATCTATCTATCTATCTATCTATCTATCTATCTATCTATCTATCTATCTATCTGTCTGTCTGTCCATCTATCTATCTGTTCATCTATCTGTCCATCTATCTATCTATCCGTCCATCTATCTATCTATCTATCTATCTATCTATCTATCTATCTATCTATCTATCTATCTATCTATCTATCTGTCTGTCTCTCTGTCTGTCTGTCTGTCTATCTATCTATCTATCTATCTGTCCACCTATCTATCTATCTATCTGTCCATCTATCTGTCTGTCCATCTATCTATCTATCTGTCTGTCCATCTATCTATCTATCTATCTATCTATCTATCTATCTGTCCATCTATCTATCTGTCCATCTATCTATCTATCTATCTGTCCATCTATCTATCTATCTCTTTTTATTTGTATCTGTCTGTCTGTCTAACACTATTATATTTAACTATCTCTCTTTCTATTCTATCAATCATCTATCTATCTGTCCATCTATCTATCTCTTTTTATTCATATATGTCTGTCTATCTATCTATCAATATTATATTTAACTATCTCTCTGTTTATTCCATCTATCTGTCTTATATCTCTCTTTCTATTTATCTCTCTATCTATCTCTTTCTATTCTATATATGTCTGTCTATCACTCTTTTTATTCTATCTTTCTACCTTATATATATATATAAATAATCTACCTCAAAAACATTACAACAAAAACGCAGGAGCTCACAAAACTGAAGCAGAAATTCCCAATGTGCAAATATATCGCAATAATATAATTAAAGTGAAATTAAATCATACAATAATATAAATGTTCTATAATTTGTGTGTACTTGTGTGAAGGTGACTGTTCTGGGCCTGTTTCAACACTATGTGCTCAATTCCTCCAACAAACATGTCGTTTTAATGTCACTTGTATAAACGTCACTCTTAAACGTTTCAATGTAATTATTACATACAAAAAATAAAAATGCGTGTGTCGATGCAACAAATGTGAATTTTGATCTAATTTACCTTCTGCTGGTTTCCTCTGTGTTATTAACTACGGTCAGAGGAGACAGGACTCTACCAAACGTCATCACGTCAGTTTGAGCCTTATTATAATTTTATTACATTTATAGTATTTACTAAAACAAGTACTTTTTAGATATACATTGAATATAATTTAAATGATATTTGTTAAAGAAATAAATGAAAACGAATCGTTCTAATAAAGTAAATAAACACGAGAGTTTCTTTACCTCTCTCGTGCTGTCAGTGGTTCAGTCCAGTGACGTCACGACGGCGACAGTAATGGCTGCTGGACTCATGCTGCACAGTTGAGTTATACATATCAATTAAAGATGATTTTTCATCGTTTTGCAGCATTTATTAGCTATCAAACCGTCTGGAATCAAAACTGACATTGCGCAATACGGGTATGAAACTTTTAATTACACAAGCTTTGTTCTGTATTGAAGCAAATCTGTTTTTTCGATGGACTGCCGGTTGATGTGAGGATTTATTCAGATCACATCACATCCAAAAAAGTCTAGTATTTGTCCAAAAATTCATGCTAGTACCATAATAGTTTTATGCTAGTATCTGACTCATGTGAAATATTCCATTGACCCTAATGATTTCATTCAGGCTAATTATTATTAAAATAAATACAAATCCTGAAGAATGTTGGTTTTGTGTTTAATGTGTTCACTGTTATTTACTAATGCTGTTGGTTCTGTCTTTACAGTGCGATTGTCCAGACAGCAGAATGACATCCATCATCAAACTGACCGCCCTATCCGGAGTGCGGGAGGAATCGGCGCTATGTTACCTGTTGCAGGTGGACGAGTTCCGCTTCCTGCTGGACTGTGGCTGGGACGAAAACTTCTCCATGGACATCATTGACTCCCTGAAGCGGTATGAAACACTCATTAGAATGTCTGACATTATTTAGAGCACTTCCTGAATGTGATTTCATTGTGCATTTCCTGCCTTGTCTTGGTCAGGTATGTTCATCAGGTGGACGCCGTGTTGCTCTCTCACCCTGATCATCTGCATCTTGGTGCTTTACCATATGCTGTGGGGAAACTGGGGCTCAACTGCACCATCTACGCCACCATACCCGTCTACAAGATGGGCCAGATGTTCATGTATGATCTCTATCAGGTGAGAAAGAGTCATTGGTTGATGATGGCCCTGGTTATGTGTCTGAATTTACATCAGCCTACGGCAGAGTAGCATTGTAATAGTTTTAGATGTTCACTGATGTCTTCCACCTTCTTTGTTTGCTCACACAGTCTCGACACAACACAGAAGATTTTAGTCTGTTCACACTGGACGATGTGGATTCAGCGTTTGACAAAATCCAGCAGTTAAAATACTCACAAATAGTCAACCTGAAAGGTAAGATATATCTGCTGTCTTTTAATGACAGGACATGTCCTGATTCAGCAGACTCGAGTAAAAACTAATTTCAACCCCAAAAAATTTGAACATAAAGAAAATGAAGACTGGGATGCTTTTTTCATAATGTAATGCTAATTAAAGGGATAGTTCACCCAAAAATGAAAATTCTCTCATTATTTACTCACCCTCATGCCATCCCAGATGTGTATGACTTTCTATCTTCTGCAGAACACAAATGATGATTTTTAGAAGAATAGTTCAGCTGTGTTGGTCATCACAATGCAATTGAATGTGTGCCATGTTTTTGAAGCTCCAAAAAGCACATAAAGGCATCATAAAAGTAGACTCCAGTGGATTCATTAAC
Source organism: Moxostoma hubbsi (assembly GCA_032164185.1). NCBI lineage: Eukaryota > Metazoa > Chordata > Actinopteri > Cypriniformes > Catostomidae > Moxostoma > Moxostoma hubbsi. The sequence continues at coordinate 3,090,099 of JAVLUX010000022.1, read as the reverse complement.
GTCTTCTGAAGCGAAACGCTTGGTGTGTGTGAGAAACAGATCATTATTTAACATCTATTTTCCTCAAAAAGAACTGATGCGTGAAATGCATAAAGTATAACGGAAGCATGGTGTTGTTTACAACAGAGGAGCGTAGATAATCATACATAGACACCTCATTCGGCTGGTTTGGAAATATCAACCTCTGCACTATCTTGGAACGGTCAACAAGGAGAGCTGTTTGAATGCAGGAGATGCCTCAGACTGAGCTCCCTGCTCAGACCGCTGCATAAAGTGTCCAAACAGTATCACGATCCATAGAAACAGCTGCTAATTAGGGATCAATAAGGGATTACACGATTACATCACATGATAGGTAGTTTGAACTTCACCCACATCAACTAGCTGGCTGGAAGCTAACATTTTTAGTAAAAAAAATAAAAATGTTTAAAATATTGAACTATTTCTTACACCTAGCATTTTGCATCAGAAGTCATTAATTACACCACTGGAGTCACATGGATTATTTTTATGTGCATTTTGGAGCTTCAAAGTTTTATTCACCATGTACTTTTTTTATGGACCTACAGAGCTGAAATATTCCCCTAAAAATCATTATTTGCATTTAGCTGAAGAAAGTAAGTGTCTCACATCTGGGATGGCATGAGGGTGAGGAAATCATGAGAGAATTTTCATTTTTGGGTGAATTATTATTTTAAGCACCCCTCCCCCCAAATGTCTTGTGTTAATGCACTGGGACATTTTAGTTTTTAGTTTATTTAATTGTTCTCATTAGTAAAATTTTTGCTAAAAGGCAGTCCTACAAGTTCTTCCATGATGTTTAGCTTTTTAATATTATTATATAATTAATGTTATTAATATATATATATATATAATATACACACATTTTTGCCTTTATAGTAATAAATTTGTTTTCTCTGCTTAATGGTAATTACAACATGTGGGGAAAGTGCTTTATTTGTTATGAGCAAAATATAATATCACTAGGACATATTCTTTACAGGCTTTGTGAGATTCGTCCAATTACGTGTCCTTGTATCATTTTAAAGGCAGGAGAAGTGATGATGCAATTTTTTACTTTTCTGTCTCCTTTAAAGAAATATTGTGGGTTCAGTACAAGTTGAGCTCAATCAACAGCATTTGTGGCATAATCCTGATTACCACAAATATTTATTTTGAATCGTTCCTCTATTTCTTAAAAAAAAAATAAAAAGCAGAAGTCATATTTACAGTGAGGCACTTACAATGGAGGTGAATGGGGTAACTTTTTGGAGGGTTAACATTAATACTTCTGTTAAAACTCTTGTATTTGATTGTATTTGACATTTATTTGAGCTGTAAAGTTGTTTAAATTGAAATGTTTACAGTCATTTGAAGATTTTAGTGTTTGTTGACATTACATCGTCATGGCAATGAAGTTGTAAAATTGGCTAAAACTTTACACGGATGCAGTTAGTAAGTGATTTCATCACAGTACAATCATGTTAACACATTGTTTGTCTTGTGGCTATACTTTTGAAACTGAGTATTTTAACGTTTATGGATTGGCCCCATTGACTTCCATTGTAAGTGACTCACTGGAACACAGATTTGTTTATTATTTTTATTAAAAGAAAATTAGGGACAGGTCAAAATAAGTTTTTGTGGTAATCAACATTTTGCCACAACTGCTGTGGATTGAGCTTAACTTGTACTGAAACTGGAATATTCCTTTAACTTTTAAAATCGATGATCATGTATAAACAAACAGGAAAAGGTCACGGTCTGTCCATCACCCCTCTTCCTGCTGGTCACATGATCGGAGGCACTATCTGGAAAATCGTTAAGGATGGTGAGGAAGAGATTGTATATGCTGTGGATTTCAACCACAAGAGAGAGATGTAAGTTTGAACTCCATCACTCCTGGAGATAAAATGCTTGTTCTGCAGAGTAAACCGTTGTAAACATGATACTTCCTGTATCCTCTCAGTCATCTGAACGGTTGCTCTCTGGAAACGGTCAGCAGACCGTCTCTTCTCATCACCGACTCCTTCAACGCCTCGTATGTGCAGCCTCGTAGAAAACAGCGAGACGAGCAACTGCTCAGTAAGTTTTACAACCCTTTTTTTCCCTTTGTCCTCTTCGCAAGGCAATCATCATATTCGGGGGTCTTTGGCATCAACAAACAATCCATGCTGAAATGTTCAGCTCAAGCTGTTGAGATCTGACTGAAAAAAGTTTTGAGTTCTGAAACTTACAGTCTGTTTTCCTAATAAATATATATATATATATTACATCTGGAAGATTTGACCCCTTTGTTACGTGATGTTTATGATGTTTGCCTCTCCCCTCCAGCCAATGTCATGGAGACCCTGCGTGGTGATGGCAACGTGCTGATCGCTGTAGATACAGCGGGACGTGTGCTGGAGCTCGCTCAACTTCTGGATCAGATCTGGAGGACCAAAGACGCGGGACTGGGCGTCTACTCCCTTGCCCTGCTCAACAACGTCAGCTACAACGTGGTGGAATTCTCCAAGTCACAGGTCTCGCTGTCATGTTGCTGTTGCTCTTTAGCTTCTTCATTAAATAAAAATTGACACACTTGCACTGACATGCACGAGTCACAGATGCATTTAGGGCTAAAGAAGTTTGGCTGTATATATCATCAGAAAAATAATGCTAATGTTACATGCATTATAGGTCTGATTAGAGGTCGATTATTTTTTTTTTTTTTTAGGGTGAATTTTGCCGATACCGATAACTAAGGTGGTGGAAAAGGCAGATGACCATTAATCGGCTGATAGTTTTTCAAATTGATTCATAGAATGTAAAAAAATAAATGCTTTCCTTACTATGATGGGCAAAGACCAAGTCCTAAATTAGTAAAATCCCATATTTACATTTATGCATTTGGCAGACACTTTTATCCAAAGCGACTTACAGTGCAGTTATTACAGGGACAATCCCCCCGGAGCAACCTGGAGTTAAGTGCCTTACTCAAGGACACAATGGTGGTGGCTGTGGGGATCGAACCAGCAACCTTCTGCTTACCATTTCTGTGCTTTAGCCCACTGTGCCACCACCACTCCATATGTAGTTTATTGATCAACCAAAATCTCAAAAATAATCAGAAAAAAATTACGATTCGTTGCATAATGCGGGACTTTTCAAATAACCCCAAAACACACCAGGGACACTTATTTTGAAATGACAATATGATGAAAAACTATCGGCAACTATCGCCATCGATTTTTGCCAATAACGATAGATCCGAAAGCAACTATCGGCACCCATTAATTGGTAAAACCAATATATCGGTCTAGCTCTAATATGCATACAGGATACCATAATACAACATAATGATTTGATACACACACAAACCAACGTTATGTAAACTGCGGAATAAGCGTTTTACGTTTGCATGTAGCATTAACATTTATTGCACCAATAATTACAAACAAATGTCATATGCAGACAGATAAGACCCATGTTTAAATCAAGCATGGACACAGAATTAATAGCCATTGATTCATACCATATAAAGGTGGTTAAATTTCTCTATTCATTTCCAATGGGAAAGGCAGCAGATTAGAGGCAGCCCCGCTTGCATTCACGACAATTTTTTATCTTTTGCGGCTGCTATGTGTCATTGGCCAATCAATCATAGGTAACTTTAATCAAGCAGCAATTAGCTTTTAACTGGTTAGTTCCCTTCAGAACAGTCTGAAATCACTCCCTGTTCCCTATATAGTGCATTATGTGGCATTCACTATAAAGAGTTTAGAGAATGAGTGCGTGATTTAGCTTGTTCACATTTATTTAGGCTGTGAAGAATTTAAGAAATGACGTATGTTAGAGATATAAAGCAATATAAACATAATATATAATAATTGAAGTATGCAACAGCAATTAACTTACTTTGATCAAATGGAAACAGTTGTGAATAATGACACAAAGACAAACTCGACAGCCAGGGATGGATTACAGTTTGGCGATCCCAGTTCTCGAAAACCCATCAACAATAAAAACGAACCCCCAACAACTTTTGGGCAACCCTCCCCCACCCCTCAACAACATTTGGGCAAATACTTGGCCAACACATTACAAGCTTTTCTTCTCAAAAGCCAGTCGAGCTTGCGTAAGCTTGTGTAGAATATTTTTTGGGTCTTAGTTGGTAACATCAGTTGTCGTCACATCACAAGTTCTCTTGTTCTCTCACAGGTGGAGTGGATGAGCGATAAGCTCATGCGATGCTTCGAGGATAAACGCAACAATCCGTTCCAGTTCCGCCACCTCTCGCTCTGTCACAGTCTGTCCGATCTGGCCCGTGTGCCGAGCCCGAAGGTGGTTCTGTGCAGTCAGCCTGATCTAGAGTCGGGCTTCTCACGGGAACTCTTCATTCAGTGGTGCCAGGATGCTAAAAACTCGGTGATCCTCACCTACCGGACCACACCGGGCACGTTGGCACGCTATCTCATTGATAACCCGGGCGAGAAGAGGATAGATCTGGAGGTATGAGATATGAGACAGGTTTAGTTCATCTGCGTTTTCCATTTCCATTAGTCTTTAATTTTCATTAGAAGTAGATGTTAGTATTCAGAAACAATCCTCAAAAAAACTAGGGGCCTGGGTATCTCAGCGAGTATTGACGCTGTCTACCAAACCTGGAGTCACAAGTTTGAGGTCTCCTAAGCAACCAAATTGGCCCGGTTGCTAGGGAGGGTAGAGTCACATGGGGTAACCTCCTCGTGGTGGTGATTAGTGGTTCTCTCAATGGGGCGTGTGGTGAGTTGTGTGTGGATCGTGGAGAGTAGCATGAGTCTCCACATGCTGTGAGTCTCCGCGGTGTCATGCACAACGAGTCACGTGATCAGATGCGCGGATTGACGGTCTCAGAAGTGGAGGCAACTGAGACTTGTCCTCCGCCACCCAGATTGAGGTGAGTAACCGCGCCACCATGAGGACCTACTAAGTAGTGGGAATTGGGCATTCCAAATTGGGGAAAAAAAGGGGATAAAAATACTCAATCTAGTGTATCAAACGTGCAAATAGTCGTAGCTAAATACAGCTAAATTAATGCATTTTTTCCAATTGAAAAAAATGAGTGTGGATGTGGCCTAAACTACAGTTTGGAACAAACTTTATTGTTTTTCTTAAACTTAACCAGATACGAAAGCGCTGCCGGCTGGATGGCCGAGAGCTGGAGGAATACATTGAGAAAGAGAAAATGAAGAAGGAAGCTGCCAAAAAATTGGAACAGGCGAAAGAGTAAGTGGAAATGTGTTTGCAGCAAGTGTTTAAGAAATAAATATACTGTTGAGTTGTAATCATTGCAGAAATCTGCAGTTTTAATTCTTCATAAAATATGTAAGGGATAATGTGCAGTCGGCCAGACTGTGATCAGGGCAGTCTTTTATCATTTTGAAGGGGTTTATTTTGTGATAAAGACTGCATTTGCATTTATGCATTTGGGAGACACTTTTATCCAAAGTGACTTACAGAGCCCTTATTACAGGGACAATCCCCCCGGAGCAACCTGGAGTTAAGTGCCTTACTCAAGGACACAATGGTGGTGGCTGTGGGGATCGAACCAGCAACCTTCTGATTACAAGATATGCACTTAGCCCACTACGCCACCACCACTCCAGACTGCTTGCCAATTAAATATCTAAATGTACCTCACACTACTATGTCCAATTGTTATAGAGGAAATCGGTTGCTTGGAGCAACTTATTCCGAATAAATATGCATTTTAGCAGATGTTATACCAAAATAACTGACTAAAGAATGGCTCAGTTGACCAGTCAGAATCAGTATTCCAGAGAGCTGTAAAATAAAGGGTTTCAGTAAGATTTTTTGTGTTTGTAGGGTGGACATGGACTCGAGTGATGAGAGCGATTTGGAGGATGATCTGGAGCAGCCAGCGGTGGTGAAGACCAAACATCACGACCTGATGATGAAGGGGGAGGGAGGGAGGAAGGGCAGCTTCTTCAAACAGGCCAAGAAGTCCTACCCCATGTTCCCCACACACGAGGACAGGATCAAATGGGACGAGTACGGAGAGATCATCCGGTGAGTTCTCTATTGGTGCCTTTTTTGACAGTCCAAACCCGTATGACTTTGTTTTTCTGTAATATATGAATGTAAAATATGTGTGTTTACTGTGACCTTTGACGTCTAACCCCAGGCCAGAGGAGTTTTTGGTTCCTGAGCTTCAGGCCACTGAAGAAGAGAAGAGTAAACTGGAGTCTGGACTGACGAATGGAGAAGAGCCCATGGATCAAGACCTGTCTGACGTGCCCACTAAATGCACCAGTACAACACAAACACTAGACATCAGGTGAGGAACTGCCTGTTGTTTGGCTATTATTACTATTGATGTACTAGATGACATAAAACCCCATTAAATCAAAATTTGTGTTGACAAAATGAACCTTATAGAAACTGTAACCGATTTTGTGACCTACATGGTGATATTTAGTTACTTGGAGATGCTTTTTATTTTAGGTAATCTAATATTAGGTAGCAACAGATATCATAGAACGACCCAGAAATGCACCATTCATTCATTCATTCATTCATTTTGACCTCAGAGCTCGAGTAACATACATTGACTATGAGGGCCGTTCTGACGGAGACTCCATTAAGAAAATCATAAATCAGATGAAACCCAGACAGCTAGTGATCGTTCATGGTCCACCTGAGTCCAGTCTGGATCTGGCCGAGTCCTGCAAGGCCTTCAGCGGGAAAGACATCAAAATTTACACACCAAAACTACAGGAGACTGTAGATGCCACCAGCGAGACGCACATTTACCAGGTAACAATCCCTCTCCTGTCACCCAGAACTCCAAACACATGTGTGATAACATAAATGACCCGCTTCAGCTTTAAGATTGCATTTCAATTTAGTTTAACTCCTGTCTTTTAAGGGACTGATAATGAGCTGTAAATGTGTCGTCTCTCTTTGTTTTCGTAGGTGAGACTGAAAGACTCTCTGGTGAGCTCACTTCAGTTCTGTAAAGCCAAAGGCACAGAGCTAGCCTGGATCGATGGCGTTCTGGACATGCGTGTGGAAAAGGTGGACACGGGCATCATTGCAGAGTTGGGCGAGGCGAAAGACGAGGCTGAGGATGCCGATCTGACCATGGACGTCTCGACAGACCTGACGACGGAGCCCAGCACTGCTGCTAACCAGCACGCCTTGAAGACACTGTTCGGAGAGGATGACAAGGAGATATCGGAGGAAAGTGACATCATACCCACCCTCGAACCCCTGCCTGCACACGAAGTGAGTGAGAGTGAAAAGATGACCGCGGAGAATCATTTTGACTTCATTTAGTATGTAGAAACAAACGGAAAACTCATAGATTAGTTGACTTGTATTAGAAGTGTATGGGGCTAGTGTCCCGGATGGCTGTTCAATGCAAGTTAAGCTATATTGACAATCTTTTGTGGCCAACATTATGCCTCGTATGCTATTTCGAATCATCCCATGTTTATTAAAAATAAAAAAAGCATAATTGCGGTTCCAGTGAGGCACTTACAATGGAAGCGAATGGGGCAAGTTCGTAAATGTTAAAATACTCACTGTTTCAAAAGTATAGCCACAAGATGTAAAGATTATATTTATTAACATGATTTTAGTGTGATAAAATCAACCTTGTTTTCATGACGCAACGCTAGTAAAACCTGATAGAGATTTTATCACATTAAAATTTTGTAGAAAACAGATTTATTGCACTAAAATCATGTTAACGTGTATAATGTTTGTTTTGTGACTATTCGTCAATTTGTATATTTTTGTGATTATGGACTGGCGTCATTCACTTTCATTGTAAGTGCCTTACTGGAACTGTAATTTATTACGAGAAAGTCAACATTATGCTACATATGCTGTCGATTGAGTTTTCTGTCAACATTCCTTTTAACATTAATTAGAACAGTTAATCACATGTATAAATAATTGCAGAGAATGGTCCTCAAACGGGGCTCAATGGTTAGCGCTGTCGCTTAACAGCAAAGTCCCGGCTCAACTTGGGCCTTTCTATCTCCCTGTGTTTGCGTGGGTTTCCTCCGGGTGCTCCGGTTTCCACCACAAGTCCAAAAACATGCAGGTTAAGTGAATTGGAGACTTTAAAGTCCCTCAGCCACTTAGAAGCTGGTATATTGTTTACTTCCATTTTATTGAACATAAGATAATCATTGGCCTACAGTCCACTGCAATTAATTCAGTCTGTCAGAAATTGATTTATTATAAGGGCTTTTATAAGGATGCATCAATGTATACTTTTGGTGCGTCTTACTTTGGTTGCATTGCGTCATAAATGCAGCGTTTTAGTTTGCTGTGTCCAGTTAAGCCTAAACGTAGTTTACAACTTAGAAAAAGACATCTCGAGATGCATCCAGCTTTGCACTCCCACCCAGCTGTGTTTGAACTGTAGGAGTTTCTCTTACTGCCCCCTGCTGAAAACAGGTGGTACTTCAAGATTTAATTGCTCTGGAATATTCCTTGTTGTGGTCCAGGAGCATGGTTAATTGCGTACATTTTTTAAATGCATAATTTTTTATATAATTAACCGTACTGAATTAATGCATTAATTGTAAAACTTTAATTATTTGAACAGTTTATTATTTAATCTGTAATGTTGTCTATCTGGTATTCTCTCATTCCCAATTTGGAATGCCCAATTTCCGCTCTAAGTGCTCGTGGTGGCGTAGTGACTTGCCTCAATCCGCGTGGTGGAGGACGAATCTCAGCTGCCTTGTTGAGCACGTTACCGCGGAGATATAGCGCGTGTGGAGGGTTCACGCCGTCCACCGCGGCATCCACGCACAACTAACGATGTGCCCCATCGAGAGCGAACCACATTATGACGATCACGAGGAGGATACTCCATGTGACTCTACCCTCCCTAGCAACCGGACCAATTTGGTTGCTTAGGAGTCTCAGCTGGAGTCACTCATCAGGCCATGGGATTCAAACTAGTGAACTCCAGGGGTGGTAGCCAGCGTCTACACCACTGAGCTACTTAGGCCCCCAATTTTCTGGTATTCTAACGACAAACTGTAAAATGTATGTCTTCCATGTTGATCAGTTTTTGTCCTAACCAGTCATCATACTGTCAATCACTTGGTTTCTTTTTCTGTGGCATTGCGCTGCCTAGCCGTGCCCACTGGGGAATCTCATTGGTCTAAAATCCTGTGCATCAAATATGTTCTGATTGGCTGTGAATGCACCACGTTGAACAGCATAATAGCATTCAGTCTTGACAGAAAGATTGATCATGTCTGGTTAGGACTCAGTCCTAAACTGAAAATATAATGGAGAAACCATGAAAGAAGTTTAAATAAAGCTCTTCAAGAAACGGCTCGTCAGACATCAGAAGAAACGGGGATAAAAATAGACGTTCTGACTGAAGAATCTCCACATCCCATCAAAGACTCCAGAACAACGTTCTGCCCACAACTAATCGACTTTATATTTGGTGATTTACCCGCTTCAGTCGTGTCTAATGTGGTATTTGGTGTTAAAAGAATTGTCATTGTTTTCTCACCAGGTTCCGGGTCATCAGTCTGTTTTCATCAACGAACCCCGTCTGTCGGACTTTAAACAGGTTCTGCTACGTGAAGGAATCCAGGCGGAGTTTGTCGGTGGCGTGCTAGTCTGTAATAATCTGGTTGCCGTCAGGAGGGTGAGTCAGATCAGATTACACGTGTATAGTTCTCGTTACTTCAAATCTCATGTTGTGCTGAGGATCTGTATATATATATATATATATATATATATATATATATATATCATACATACATACATACACACACAGTTGGGGCCAAAAATATTGGCACCCTTGGTAAATATGAGCAAAGGCGGCTATGAAAAATGTCTTTATTGTTTATCCTTTTGATTTTTCATTCAAAATATTCACACAAATCTATCCTCTAATTGATATCAAACAATTGCAAACACAGCACAAGTTTTAGCAAAAATAAAATATTTTTGTATAATATATGTGTGGCACAATTATTGGCACCCTTTTATTCAATACTTTGTGCAAACTCCCTTTACCAAGATAACAGCTTCTCCTATAATGCTCAATGAGGTTGGAAAACACATGGCTAGGGATCTGAGAATATTCCTCCATACAGAATCTCTCCGGATCCTTCATATTCTAAATTCCACACTGGTGGACTGTCCTCTACAGTTCACCCCACAGGTTTTCTATGGGGTTCAGGTCAGGGGACTGGGATGGCCATGGCAGAACCTTGATTTTGTGGTCAGTGAACCATTTTTGTGTTGATTTTGATGGTTGTTGTGGATCATTGTTTTGCTGGAAGATCAAACCACGGCCCATTTAAAGCTCTCTGGCTGAGGCAGTCAGGTTTAGATTTTTTTATCTGTTGGTATATGATAGAGTCCATGATACCATGTATCCGAACAAGATGTCCTGGACCATTGGCACAAAACCAGCCCCACAACATTAAAGATACACCACCATATTTAACCACGGGCATGATGTACTTGTCCATACGGCTACATCTCCGGTATTTGCTGCCAAAAAGCTCTAGTTTTGTTTCATTTAGGAATAGATCCTGGTCCCATTTGAAGTTCCAGTAGTGTCTGGCAAACTGAAGATGCTTGAGTTTGTTGTTGGATGAGAGCACTCTCGTTTTGGAGACTTTCTGACCCCAAGACCCAACTCATTTCTGCAATTCTCCAGCTGTAATCCTTGGGAGAATTTTTTGGCCACTTGAACCATCCTCATCACCGTGCGTGTAGAAAATATAGACGCGTTCTCTTCTAGGCCGATTCGTTGATCTCCAGTTGATTGGAATTTGTTAATTATTGCCTTGATGGTGGAAAGGGGCATTTTGAATGCTTAAGCTATTTTCTTATAGCAACTTCCCATTTGGTGAAGCTCAACAACCTTTTGCCGCACATCATAACTTTATCCTTTGGTCTTACACGTTGTGATGGATGACTAAGGGAATTTGGCCTCATATTTATATCCTTGTGAAACAGAAAGTCATGGTTGAACAATTACATGTTCCTAGTCACCCCGGGTACTAAAAAATATGAATGGGAATATACTTCAGATATATTTTACTCATAAGAATTTCTAGGGGTGCCAATAATTGTGGCAAATGTGTTTTGGAGAAAATTATTTATCTAATTATGAGACACCCCCCCTGCCTTTTAATTGGTTTTCTTTAGTTAGATTTTTGTGAAAATGAAAATGATCCCATAATATAATTATAATTTATAGTTATATAAAAAAAATATCCTGGCTCTTCCAAGCTTTATAATGGGAGTGAATGGTACCTTAGATTTCAAAGCCAAAAAACGACAATATCTTTGAAAGAAAAATATCCATATTTATAACTTTATAAACTATAATCACTGGCTTCCGGTAATGGTCGTCCATGCGTTCACTGGCTTCCTCTATCCTCTGCGCTTTCATGTTCGTCACTTCTCACTGTAGTTTACGCTACGCCGACATCACATGCCGGAACTCCACTCTCTTGTGAACGCGCGGACGGCCGTTACCGGAAGCCAGTGATTATAGTTTATAAAGTTATATATATATGGATATTTTTCTTACAAAAACACATCACTTCACTTCAGAAGGCCTTTATTAACCCCCTGGTGTGCTGTATGGATTACTTTTTTGGGCTTCAAAATCTAAGGTACCATTCACTCCCATTATAAAGCTTGGAAGAACCTGATATTTTTTAATATAACTCCGGTTGTGTTTGGCTAAAAGAAGAACGTCATATACACCTAGAATGGCTTGAGGGTGAGTTAATTATGGGATCATTTAAATTTTTGTGTGAATTAACCCTTTAACTGTAGAATCCTCCAGCGTCGATCACAGATGAAAACATGGAATTAGTGTTTTTTCATGGGAACAAAAAAAAAGAATTCGACTGAGTTTTACCAATTACCGAAAGTTATTATTGGCACAAATTGAATCGGAAAAACTGACATATCACTCTACCTCTATCATAGTATTTAAAAAGAAAAATAGTAATAAAATATGGAAATTATTTATTATTAGAACCAAGAAAAAAAAAAAAAGATTTGTAAATTTAAGAATGTATCCTTGGCAAAACAGTGATATGATGACAAAATAAGGTGAGTAAGCAACAAAATGTCTGTATTGTTTATAAAAGAGTTTAAAAATTTTTACTTAAAAGTAACTTTTGTTACACACCAAATCAGTGTACAGTACAATGGGCCAATCAGAAGAAGCTGGGGGCGAATGCTGCAACATTCTCTATCTTATCAATTACAGCAATAGTTCTAATATTTAGGTAATATAAAAGAGACTTTTGTTGTAGCGAAGTCCAGTTACCCAGATTTGTGTGACGTAGCATCGAGAAACTACCTCAAACGTTTTGTAGCTAACAGTTTTTCCAACTAGCTCACTTTATGAATAACTGCGAACAAGTCTGGCGACAAATGCATCTCGAGACCCCTGTGATCTAGGGCTGTGCCGAAGCAATCATATATTGATATACTGTGTTTGCATTTTATTCCAGTTTCTTTCTCTCTAGTTAGTTGCTTTAGAATACTGAGCTTGCTGACTTCTGTTTCTCTTCCTTTCCATCTTTCAGACTGAAGCAGGCCGTATCTGTCTGGAAGGGTGTCATTGTGATGACTACTACAGGATTCGTGAGCTGTTGTATCTGCAGTACGCTGTAGTTTAGCTCTTCAATCGGAGCTCATCTTGGTGTAATTGGGACTACAACTCCAGCCATACCCTTATTTCCCTTTACTTTTGTACTTTTGTAGCTTTTGAGTTGTGTATATTTTTTTATTTGTTTATCCCAAGTTACATGGCAGATGCTCTCTTAAAGTGACCCAAGATTAGGGCATCTGTGTGAACTATAGAAGGATCGTTGCTACAGAGCTTTTCAGAATTGCTTAATGCATATAAATGTGACTCTTTTTTTTTTACCCCTTGATTTGTTCACTGATAAACCTCAGTTTTCCTAATGAAACATTGTGTCAAATTTATTCATTTGGTTTATTTAAATCAATAAACATGAAATGGCCGGTGACTTACCACATTTGGCAAAATGTGAAGTATACAACAGAGCTTATCTCTCTTTTTCCCATTTCCAGTGTGACGACTGAACAATTAAGATTAACCATAATTTTATAACATCTCAGCAAAAAGAAAAATAGCTATATTTATTTGCAAGTTAATTTATTATTTATGGGTTTCCGAGAACTGTACATAGTAGTGGTGTTTGTGAATTCATTCTATAGCGCCCCTTGTGGCAAGGCAGTGTTATGAATTGCTCGGTGTTGCCACAAGGGGCGCTATACATTATATAACCATGTTCCCTGGAAATTAAACCCATGACGTTGCTAGTGCCATTTGCTTGTAGGATATTGAAAGGAAATGTTAGTACTGTGTGATTTAATAATAGTTCTACATAAAATGACACCATCGTTTATTTTTCATTCTCATGTTACACACCTGTACTGTGTCCTTCATATCATCTTTCAGGTTATAACATTATCCATTTTATTGTTTTTATTCCATGACCTGAAGATCTGACCCTGGATCACAGCATTCTGTTTTATTCATCATAAATATTTCCAGCACCGCTAATCCGGAGTCAGCTGTTTTTGGCTAAATCAGCCAGCATAGCTAATGTTAAAGATCGGTAATATTGACGTCTGTCGGTGTCTCCTACAGGTGCCACATTTTAAGGCACCTTTTCAGGTTAAAAATTACTTCAGATGTTAAAAAAATGCATCTTCAGACACCTGGTATCTGTTCAATTCTTGACACATTGTCTTATAAACATGGTGTATGGCAAGCTGAATTGACTTTTAACTCCAACTACACATCAGCTATGTTAAAATCTACTGTTTTGATATCATCATATAATTATAATTAAATCTATAATTGGATTATAAATATCTATAATTGTGTTTTGAATGGGAGTGAATGGCAGGTAATAGTGAAATTTTACTATTGAAAAATCAGTTACAGATATCAAGAGTTCTGTTTTTGATAGTCTGATATCATGAACATTACGTGACCGTGGCAACATATTCACTAAACGGAATTAAATGCTTCATAACACATTTTTCTGCAGTTTCCCGGTGAAAGGTCCAGCGGGGGGGGGGGGGGGGGGTGCTAAAAGCGAGTGAAATTGTGTCGTCATCAGACGAGGTTTTTAGGGTGAATTTTTGATGGAGGTTTTAATGTGTAAAAACATACCACCATCACCTAACCAATAGTGTCCTAAAATCAAATGAGAAGCGAACAAAACATGTCATTTATTTAATGGCTTTGCCCGTACCAACACCTAAACCTAGTCTATAGTGTCCTAAAATCAAGTGCGACATCAAAAGCACATTTCCTACAGAAAACACATAATTTGGTGTTGCTTCTATGATGATTTCTTCTCACTTGTCTGCTCGAACCTTGTACCTCCGAGTCCAAAGTGCAATACGCTATCAGGTGATGCAAGCAAATCACAATAAGTGTGTGTAAATGTTGGCTGGTCTGTAATACAAGTATTAAAATGTATAGTTTTTTGAAATCATAAAATAGCAGTGTGTGAGTAATGGAGCAAAAAATACATGCTTGTAAAGCCATAATCAGCCACTGTACTCTTGATTTGTTTGAAAGTGAATAAAACACTTTTGTTGTAGTGCTTCGTGTTAAATTAATTTGGAAACCGCAGCAAAACTTCAAATGCAGCACGTAAAACAGTAAAAATGTAAGTTATAGTAACACGTTCATTTTAAGGCACCAGGTTGGTTTTTCACTAATTAAAATTGTTATACCAATAGTGTTTTTCTGAGAGTGATGCCATGCTTGATATCAAGAGTGTATTTCTGGAGGACATCTGATAATAATTTAATTACCATTTTTACTTGTGAAAATGTAATTTCTGGTTTAATAACTCACTTCCACTTGTAGTAATTCTATTCTTGATATCAAGAATTTGCATTTAAACTAGTGGAAATTGACTAAATGATATCTATCATTCATATCCTGCTCGATCAGGGCTGGATTAGTAATCTGGTATACCGGGCATTTTCCCGGTGGGCCCGACAGACTTTGGGGACGATCAGGGGCAGACTGGACATCAGGAGAACCAGGACTAAGATGAAATGAGCCTATGCGTTATGCAGAACGGGCCACAAAACGGCGGAAAACTTTTGGGCCAGTTTCTATGTAAAATCCCAGTCCACCCCTGTGCACGATTAAAGGTTAATTCGGCTTGCCATACACAAAGTTCCTGCACAAAACACATGTTTAAATGGGTAAACAATAAAAACAAACAGCAGAGACGGATGCAAAAATGTGCTCGGTTTGAAAGTCCACCTAGTCATTTTTAAAGAAAATGTTATTCACTCTATTAGGACGATTTTTAAAAAAAAAAATGTAATATGTAATTTAGCATGCATCTGATGTGAACTGGGTCCAAACATGGTCCGCTTGTGTTTTGTCCCCCACATTAAGTCGTCTCCAGTAATCGTCTGTGAGAGAGTTGGAGAGATTTAGAAAACGCGAGAGAGATCCTTCTGTCAAATGGAACGTGATTCTCGCTTCGCCTTTCTGCTTTTCATTTTGATAATTGACAGTGACCAGCAGAAATGTCCATCAGCTAATCCTCTTAGTGCCCATAATGCTGACTTTAATGGACCCCAACAGCTGAACTGAACTACAACAGCAGACGGTGCAGAAATGGACCGATATGTTCCAGCGGCAGAGGGTTTACGTTGTCCATCACAGCAGTGAATCTCTAGTATGTTGGTGACTAGACATTAACTCTGTTCCAAATGCTAATGAGCTACCTACCTAGACAGCATTTTAAGGCATTAAAGACGTGCTCCTGTTGTGAAGGCTGTTTCAAAAGGTAGATAAAGTCTTTTGATCAAAATTTAAGGAGGCACTGCACGTCTTTCACAGACATCCATTGCAACAAGGCAATGTTGTCCATTCATTGTGCCAGTTTCATCCAAGATGGCGGACAAGTAACATGCTGACTGTAAATTTCACTCAGTTCCAACGTTATCTCCAATAATAGTTTAGTCTAATATTAAATGGGCTTTTTTGTCTGGTATGTGTGTGTGCTATGCATGTTATACTTAGCATATATCTAAGATCGAGAGTTCTGGAAAACATGCCGCAAATTTGCTACTTATTATCTTCACACACAAATGAGCTTTGCGTTGAAAATTGTTTTGCTGCAGGTTCACCACTACCGGTGATGAGCTGCAAACCTCTGGCAAACATTTGCAGTGCTTTTTTGCATTTGACGATAACGATTGGGAAATTTGAGGCAAGTTTATTAGAACTCTAGATTTTCTTTAAGGGTTAACACAGAGATTATTTAGCAGAGACGGGCCACTTTTGTTTAAATGAATGGGAGAAATTGGAACGCCCAACCAAGAAGCCCTAGCACCTAACGGTCAACGGATGTAGAAAGGAATTCCCACCTTACAGGTAAAGAGCCAATCACCTTTTAGATACAGACTTCGGCTGTCAATCAACTTGCTAACGTGCATGCGCGTTAGCTATATCAACTGGGAAAATTGTGTGTTTTAGCATAATATGAGGTAAAGAAGCACAATTTATGATTTTAATATTATCACATTTTATAGCTGATTTGAAATATTTCCGTTGATTGTAATCTTGACCAGCCGTTTTTGAGATTTCGGTGTTCCCCCATTCAAGTAGATAGGAGCTGCACTGGCATGACTGGAAATGTCCGAGAGCATTCCAAAGATGGCCGACAGTGGACTGACTTGCTAGAATGACTTTGGCCAAATTTCAGAGTTTCCATTTCAGTTTGATGGTGCTTTAGAAGACAGCTGAATGTTGGCTATATAGCAAGACTGCTGAGTGCTCAGTAGATTCTGGAACAGTTAATATATCTCATGGTTTATGAAGTTACTAGTGCAAATTTAGTATTTTGGCACAGTAAGTGGTCTAGACCGTTGGTTTATCCGCTGCTAATTAGAGGTAAATAACAATAGTATTTTTGGATAATTTCTGTAAAATTAAATTAAAACTATAAACACTCACAGGACTTCCATAGACAGGTGTTTCTTCATCTTTGGGCAATTTGGGCAATTACATTTTTCACACTCAATAGTCCGTCCATCCATCCATCCATCCAATTTTTCACACATTTAATAGTCCATCCAATTTTTCACACTCAATAGTCCGTCCATCCATCTATCCAATATTTCACACAATAATCCGTCTGTCCATCCATCCAATTTTTCACACTCAATAGTCCGTCCATCCATTTATCTAATTTTTCACTCAATAGTCCATCCTTCCATCCATCCTTCCATCCATCCATCCAATTTTTCACACTTAATAGCCGTCCATCCATTCATACATCCATCAAATTTTTCACACTCAATAGTCCATCCATCCATCCATCCATCCCATTTTTCACACTCAATAGTCCGTCCATCCATTTATCTAATTTTTCACTCAATAGTCCATCCGTCCATCCATCCTTCCATCCATCCATCCAATTTTTCACACTTAATAGCCGTCCATCCATCCATCCATCCAATTTTTCACACTCAATAGTCCATCCATCCATTCATACATGCATCCAATTTTACACACTCAGTAGTCCATCCATCTGTCCATCCAATTTGGGCAATTGATGTTCAAAACAAACATCAACTTTTTGCGGTGTAGTAAAATTTACTAAACTAGGATTGGATTGGAATATATTTGTTAAAGTGGGCAAAAGGTCAATTGTTAGTGTCAGTTTAACCTACAAGCTATACTGAGTATTCTGTAACACGCAACCTTTTAAGGGCTCTGAGATGGATTTTATTTCACTCTATACAGTATTTACATCCCCCGTGTTGAATCGCTTTACATTGACAAACACATAATTGGGGAGATTTAATGTAATGATATATAAGAGATGTGTCGAGGAGCTTATTCACCGTGGTAAACATGCAACAGAGCCATAAAACTGATACTCTCCAAACAATAACCTTTGATTGACTTCTTATTAAAAATATTGGTTGAGTCTTTTCACTTATCATCAATAGCAGTGCTATTTTTCAAAGTGTACAAGATGATTCCTCAATATCTTGACATGTTCCTCCTCTCAGCAGGTGGGCAATATTTTTGTGCCCACCCATGGCTAATCGACAGTAGTTTTTAGTGAGGCATGAGTGAATAACATAATTTGTGTGGGAACTCTTCACAGTGGACCACAATCCTCATTACACCTACCATACTTTGGCAAGAACTAGGTTTTACATTTTATGATGAAAATGAAAGAAGTGTTTGCTTGTGCAAAACTCGATCCCACAACATTAGGGTGTTGTGGGTGGTTGCCAGGGCATCACTGTGTGATTTCTAAGGTGTTCTGAATGGGTTAAAGAGCATTTTAATGTGGTTGCTTAGATGCTCAATTCATGAGGCCAAAACCCAAGTCTCTGATATGGAGGCCAAATGTAGAATTCACCTTCAAGAGGTGTATTCAGATCTATTATTGTTGTAGCTTTTATTACATTGACATGAACTGGTATTAAATGACTGTTTTAACTATTGATAAGATTTTAGAAAAACTACATATTTATGCCTACTTTTTTCCAGTAGTTAACAAAATCCATCCATCCATCCAATTTTTCCACACTCAATAGTCCATCCATCCATCCATCCATCCATCCATCCAGTTTTTCACACTCAATAATCCATCCATCCATCCAATTTTTCCACACTCAATAGTCTGTCCATCCATCCATCCATCCATCCATCCATCCATCCATCCAGTTTTTCACACTCAATAGTCCGTCCATCCATCCATTCATCCATCCAGTTTTTCACACTCAATAATCCATCCATCCATCCAATTTTTCCACACTCAATAGTCCGTCCATCCATCCATCCATCCATCCATCCATCCAATTTTCCACACTCAATAGTCCGTCCATCCATCCATTCATCCATCCAGTTTTTCACACTCAATAATCCATCCATCCATCCATCCAATTTTTCCACACTCAATAGTCCGTCCATCCATCCATCCATCCATCCAATTTTCCACACTCAATAGTCCATCCATCCATCCATTCATCCATCCAATTTTTCCACACTCAATAGTCCATCCATCCATCCAATTTTCCACACTCAATAGTCCATCCATCCATCCATTCATCCATCCAATTTTTCCACACTCAATAGTCCATCCATCCATCCAATTTTCCACACTCAATAGTCCGTCCATCCATCCATCCATCCATCCAATTTTTCCACACTCAATAGTCCATCCATCCATCCAATTTTTCCACACTCAATAGTCCATCCATCCATCCAATTTTTCACACTCAATAGTCCGTCCATCCATCCATCCATTCGTCCACATTTTCACACTCAATAGTCCATCCATCCATTCATCCATCCATCTATCCAATATTTCAATCAATAGTCCATCCATCCATCCATCCATTTATCCAATTTTTCACACTCAATAGTCCGTCCGTACATCCATCCAATATTTCAATCAATAGTCCATCCATCCATCCATCCATGCATCTATCCAATATTTAGCCCTCAATAGTCCATCCATCATTCATCCATCCATCTATCCAATATTTAAATCAATAGTCCATCCAACCATCCATCCATCCATTTTTCAAATTTTTCACTCAATAGTCCATCCATCCAACCATCCATCCATCCATCCATCATTCCATCCATCCAATTTTTCACACTCAATAGCTGTCCATCTATCCAATTTTACACACTCAGTAGTTCATCCATCTGTCCATCCAATTTGGGCAATTGATGTTCAAAACGAACATCAACTTTTTGTGGTGTAGTAACAGTTACTAAGCTAGGATTGGATTGGATTATATTTGTTAAAGTGGGCAAAAGGTCAGTTGTTTGGTATGTGAAATTGTTTGGTAATAATTTGTGTCACTTTAACCTACAAGCTATACTGAGTATACTGTAACACGCAACCTTTTAAGGGCTCTGAGATGGATTTTATTTCACTCTATACAGTATTTACATCCCCCGTGTTGAATCGCTTTACATTGACAAACACATAATTGGGGAGATTTAATGTAATGATATATAAGAGATGTGTCGAGGAGCTTCTTCACCGTGGTAAACATGCAACAGAGCCATAAAACTGATACTCTCCAAACAATAACCTTTGATTGACTTCTTATTAAAAATATTGGTTGAGTCTTTTCACTTAGCATCAATAGCAGTGCTATTTTTCAAAGTGTACAAGATGATTCCTCAATATCTTGACATGTTCCTCCTCTCAGCAGGTGGGCAATATTTTTGTGCCCACCCATGGCTAATCGACAGTAGTTTTTAGCAAGGCATGAGTGAATAACATCATTTGTGTGGGAACTCTTCACAGTGGACCACAATCCTCATTACATCTATTCAGATCTATTTTTGTTGTAGCTTTTATTACATTGACATGAACTGGTATGAAATGTCTGTTTTAACTATTGATAAGATTTTAGGAAAACTACATATCTATGCCTACATTTTTCCAGTAGTTAACAAAATCTATCCATCCATCCAATTTTTCCACACTCAATAGTCTGTCCATCCATCCATCATCCATCCAATTTTTCACACTCAATAGTCCGTCAATCCATCCATTCATCCATCCATCCAATTTTTCACACTTAATAGTCCGTCCTTCCATCCATCCATCCTTCCATGCATCCAATTTTTCACACTCAATAATCCCTCCATCCATCCATCCATCCAATTTTTCACACTCAATAGTCCCTCCATCCATCCATCATCATCCAATTTTTTTACACTCAATCGTCCATCCATCCATCCATCCATCCATCCATCAATCCATCCAATTTTTAACCCTCAATAGTCCATCCATCCATCCATCCAAAGTTTCACAATCAATAGTTCATCCATCCATCCAATTTTTAACCTTCAATAGTCTGTCCATCCATCTATCCATCCATCCATCCATCCATCCAACATTTCACACTCAATAGTTCATCCATCCATTCAATTTTTCACATTCAATAGTCCATCCGTCTGTCCGTCCATCCATCCAATTTTTAACCCTCAGTAGTCCGTCCATACATCCATCCATACAATGTTTCACACTCAACTGTTCATCCATTCATCCAGTTTTTAACCCTCAATAGTCCATCCATCCATCCATCCAATTTTTCACTTAGCATCAATAGCAGTGCTATTTTTCAAAGTGTACAAGATGATTCCTCAATATCTTGACATGTTCCTCCTCTCAGCAGGTGGGCAATATTTTTGTGCCCACCCATGGCTAATCGACAGTAGTTTTTAGCGAGGCATTAGTGAATAACATAATTTGTGTGGGAACTCTTCACAGTGGACCACAATCCTCATTACATCTATTCAGATCTATTTTTGTTGTAGCTTTTATTACATTGACATGAACTGGTATGAAATGTCTGTTTTAACTATTGATAAGATTTTAGGAAAACTACATATCTATGCCTACTTTTTTCCAGTAGTTAACAAAATCTATCCATCCATCCAATTTTTCCACACTCAATAGTCCGTCCATCCATCCATCCATCCATCCATCCATCCATCCATCCATCCATCCAACTTTTCACACTCAATAGTCCGTTCATCCATCCATTAATCCATCCATCCATCCAATTTTTCATTCTCAATAGTCCATCCATCCATTCATCCATCCATCCATCCATCCAATTTTCACACTCAATAGTCCATCCATCCATTCATCCATCCATCCAATTTTTCACACTTAATAGTCCATCCTTCCATCCATCCATCCATCCATCCAACCAATTTTTCACACTCAATAGTCCCTCCATCCATCCATCCAATTTTTCACACTCAATAGTCCCTCCATCCATCCATCCATCATCCAATTTATTTACACTCAATCGTCCATCCATCCATCCATCCATCCATCCATCCATCCATCCATCCAATTTTTAACCCTCAATAGTCCATCCATCCATCCAAAGTTTCACAATCAATAGTTCATCCATCCATCAAATTTTTAACCTTCAATAGTCTGTCCATCCATCCATCCATCCATCCAACATTTCACACTCAATAGTTCATCCATCCATACAATGTTTCACACTCAGTAGTTCATCCATCTATCAAATTTTTAACCTTCAATAGTCTGTCCATCCATCCATCCATCCATCCATCCAACATTTCACACTCAATAGTCCATCCATCCATCCATCCAATTTTTAACCCTCAGTAGTCCGTCCATCCATCCATCCATCCATCCAATGTTTCACACTCAATAGTTCATCCATCTATCCAATTTTTAACCTTCAATAGTCTGTCCATCCATCCATCCATCCATCCAACATTTCACACTCAATAGTCCATCCATCCATCCAATTTTTAACCCTCAGTAGTCCGTCCATCCATCCATCCATCCAATGTTTCACACTCAATAGTCCATCCATCCATCCAATTTTTAACCCTCAGTAGTCCGTCCATCCATCCATCCATCCAATGTTTCACACTCAATAGTTCATCCATCTATCCAATTTTTCACACTCAATAGTCCATCCGTCCGTCCATCCATCCATCCATCCATCCAATTTTCATAAAGTATATTTTCAGATTACTTGCATATTTTGTTAAAATTACAGCTTGATTGAAAAATTTATTTTGAATAGTACCAAAAATAAACAATAAAGTCCTGGTAAACAAAAATCATTTCAGTTTTATTGAGACCTTCATATAACAACAAAAGTTGAAATCTATTAGTTTAAATAAAAACCATATAAAATGATATGCATACACAATGTTTTATACAGTATGCTTATTTAATTTGAATGCTTTAATGTTTTAAAGATGAGGCCCTTTAACCACGGATTCTATTCATTCATATGCTCATTATTTATTAAAAAGTGGCAGAGTTGAATGAAATATGAATGAAATCATTTAGCTCACAGTTGACAAATAAGGATGAAGCCCCTGGTAAATATGTCAAAGTACAATGGTATGATGCCATCCCTTTACAATCATACTGACACAGTGTTTTGTAAGGGCAAAGTCTATGTTGTTTCTGTTTCAAAGAAAAACACATATATTAAAGTCTGGCAGGGTAAAGGAGGACACTGCATTGGTATTTTAACAGCAAGCGTTTCATTCGCTGCATCTTTGAGCATAACTCATAAAAAAAATAAAAAATAATCTGTTTGCTCTGCAAAATATTCTTGAGTTGAAATGGAGCTTGAAATTATGGTTCCTTCCATTTATTCACAAAACTCTTAAATAAACAAATGATCATATAGCTTCATTTTTGGGATTCTTGTGAGTTTTTTGCTGGTCTGTGATTTGTTTTTCATGCTGTGTTGTTTCAGTTAAATAACCATTTCCATTTTCACTTACTACATACTGTAAGTTTTGTACAACAAAAGTTTCAGCGAATGATGCAATGGTTTTAGAGAGCACTGAATACTACTGTACGGCAAATGTAGTTACAGATATAAAAAATGACATATTTTACTAATTTTTATTCTCAAGAATGATTGTTTTTATTAGTGCAAATGTAACTTCTAATGAGCTTTATAAAAATAGCATTTAATTAGTGGATACCTACAGTATGATTCATACGGTGCACATGATTATATGTTCAAATGGTTTGCAAATGTAATGGGCAAACCTCTACAGTACATACATACATACTAGTCAGCTTATTAAGCTTAATTGTTGTAAAGTCTTGCATGTGAACATGCTCATTGAGGCGCTGATTGTCGAGTGTAAGGAGCCTGATGGAGGCCGATGTCGTCTTCTGATACTGTTGACTCTTGTGTGAGTGTGTGTTTGTGTGTTTGTGCTGACCAAAAAACTTCCCCACACCACTGTAACTGCGTCTCATGATTATTATGAATATTTTATCCTCCCTCCAG
The DNA here is from genome assembly GCA_032164185.1 of Moxostoma hubbsi. Lineage (NCBI taxonomy): Eukaryota > Metazoa > Chordata > Actinopteri > Cypriniformes > Catostomidae > Moxostoma > Moxostoma hubbsi. The sequence goes on along the minus strand of JAVLUX010000022.1, from coordinate 3,066,201 downwards.
TGATGCAAGAGCTTTCAGATGCATTAAATTTGAAATGTACCAGTGGGACAGGAAACACTGCGTGCGTGCACACTGTTTGTGACATCAAAAATGCTGGCAGCAAAATTACATACACGCTCACTTCCTGTGGCGGCGTCTTTCAGCGGAGAAAAATGAAAGTACATGTTATGCAACAGAATGCGCATGAGGTTTTCTAAAACCTAACTTTACTTTCTGAGGCATTTCTGCAAGTATTTTTAACTAAAGTTGATATTTAGTGGCTGTATGAAGTCAGTTCGCCTCAGGTTTACACAGGTGTCCTAGCAGAGAAACCACAGGTGGAATTCAGCACATTAACTCTAGACATTTCACCACAAAGTGCCCCAATACTGTTTTAATGCTAAACTGAACTTTTTGTGAAATGTTTTCCTTGAAAAGCATGCTTGTGCTGTCTTTCTTTAAAGTAAATGTGACTTGCTTTGATATTTTGCCACTGTGTGTCCACAGGACAGAAAATTAAGTGTGCAATTTTCCATGTCTGTCACTGTGTGTGTGTGTGTGTGTGTTTGTGTGCCAAATATACACCTATGTCTTTTGAATGTTAGATATAGCTGTAGGACAATCCTAAGGTGGCACAGAATGCTAAAACTGACTTTTTAATGTGTTTTTACTAGGGCTGACAATTTAACACATTAATTCAGTTCAATTAAATGTATAAAAAAAATAAGGAGTTAAAAAATTCAATCAATTAATCATGCTCCTGGACCGTAATAAGGATGATTCCTGAGAAATGCAAGCTTGTAGTACCACCTGTTTTCTCCAGGGGGCAGTAAGCGAAACTTCAACTGTATAGGCAATGCGCAGCTTATACAGTGAACAAACCAACGCTTCAGCAGACACACAACACCAGGACGCATTCTTGCTCTGAACTAAGGGTTCTCAAAAAGTATTCTTCAAAGTATTAAACTATGGTTCAACTTGACACAGCGCCCTAAAAATGTATGTAAAATAAAATATGTCTATGATGCGACACAACCAAAGTGAGATGCTCCAAAAGCGTAATAAAACAGCTTTTATAAGGTTACTGATATGACTAGACACTCATGGCATTAGATCAGAGAAGTGTAGGCTTGCTCTGCCAGGGCAGTGGGCATCTCATGATCTCCCAGTGAGACTGCAGAGAGAAACAGGCGAGCAGAGATGCTTAGAAAGACAGAGAGGTGCGAATCGTGTGGCTTGTGGAAATTACACTTCGTCTTATATACTTTTGTTCATTTATTTGAAGTGTGATATTCACTTTCCTCAGGTGGATATGAAGAGGTTCGACCTCCTGCTCCAGATCATTTGCATAACATTGACATACAGCAAATAGACAGTCAAATTTTGAACCTCTTCAAACAAAATAAACAAGTGCTTTTTGTCCATCAGGGAACATATAAACACAGGTGTTCTCACACTGGACCGAATTCAGATATTTTTTAAATGTGACTTTTTGAAGCCGCTGTAACATCTCTCCAGTGCAATATCCAAACAGTGCATCCCAAAGGCAGAGAATTGTCGAATTTCTCTAGAGGTCAAAGCTCAGATATCTCTGGATCATGGCTCTCTGTGTTTATACCTCGTAATTGTGTTGCAACGGTGAGTGAAATCTTTCCATTATCAGGGACATGACCAGCATTTAATTGAACAGCACATGCAATTAAAAGTTCAACAATGGGAATCAAGCTCAATGAAGCGAAAGCGGTGTATTAATAATGCCGGTTAATAGATGTGCCACTGCATAGACCCGTGACAGTACACGACAGGAGTGTGTGTGAAAATGGTACATACTTTATAGTTTGGGAACAAATTTGTCCCCCATAAATGAATCAAATCAGGCCATATTTTGGGCCATCATTATCTGAAACAATGATCAATTTATATATACACACACTGTCTATATATTATACTAAACATGCTAAAATTGTTCTGATATAGGGTGGGTTAGACTAATATTATAATTAGTAGTACATAAACTATTTAAATGTGTGTGTTCTTAGCTTATCTCACACACACACACACACACACACACACACACACACACACACACACACACACACCTTTTAGTGTATCAGTAGGAAATATTAATTTTAGATTTCAACAGTCGCTATATATATATAATTTAACATGAATTAATAATACTTCAGGTATAATTTAATATATACACAGTTGTGCTCAAAAGTTTGCATACCCTTGGAGAATTGGTAATATATGTACCATTTTAAAGAAAACATGAGTGAGCTGGCAAAACATTTATTTCTTATGAGATTTATATTCAGCTGTAGGTCATAAAACATGGCAACAAAGAAACAAATTAAATGACCCCTATTTGACCCCTGACTGCATACCCTTGGTTCTTAATACAGTGTGTTGCCCCCTTTAGCATCAATGACAGCGTGCAGTCTTTTGTAATGGTTGTCTATGAGGCCCCGCATTCCTGCAGGTGGTACACCTGCCCATTCGTCTTGGCAAATGCCTCCAGGTCATGCGGTCTTTGGGCGTCTTGCATAAACTGCACGTTTGAGATCTCTCCGGAGGGGCTCGATGATACAGTATTAAGGTCATGAGACTGTGATGGCCTCTCCAGAACCTTCACCTTTTTCCACTGGAGGGTCAACTTGGCCTTGTGCTTCGGGACATTGTTGTTCTGGAAAGTCCAAGAGTGTCCCATGTGTAGCTTTCATGCAGAAGAATGCAAATTGTCGGCCTGTATTTTCTGATAACATGCTGCATTCATCTAGTCATCAATTTCCATAAGAGTCCCCATGCCTTTAGATATCTTTTTATATCCTTTTCCATCTTTATAAAGTTCCAATACCTTGTTCCACAGGTCTTTTGACAGTTCCTTTCTGCTCCCCATGGCTCAGTGCATCCACGTGAGAACAAAAACTCATTGACTATTTATACACAGACACTAATTACAATTTAAAAAGCCACAGGTGTGTGAAATTAACCTTTAATTGCCATTAAAACCTGTGTGTGTCACCTTGTGTGTCTGCAACAAGGTCAAACATTCAAGGGTATGTAAACTTTTGATCAGGGCCATTTGGGTGATTTCTGTTATCATTATGATTTAAAAAGGAGCCAAACGGAGCATACTCTGTGATAATAAATGGCTTCATATGATCACTATCCTTAAATAAAAGACAGTTTTTATGCATGATCAGTCATATTTTCAAAATCAATGGCAAAATGTCACAATTTCTGCCAGGGTGTGCAAACTTTTGAGCACAACTGTATATATATATATATATATATATATATATATATATATATATATATATATATATATATATATTTACATTCTACCATTGAGTTTTTTAATATAAATGAACCATAAGCCAAATCCTATATATTTTCTAAAAAAAATATAATGGTGTGACATTCTCAAATGAAAAAGTATTTTATAATATCAATAATATTGTATTTTTAAATGAGACAGTTTGCATAAGTTTGAGGCATATGCATTTATGTTTATGGGATATATCCCTGCCATATATGGGAATCATTTTTATTAAATGTATGTCTTTGGCACCGGTAATTACGCTCAAAGTCTACGTGCACCTTCGATATAGCGGCATATAATCACGCATGGTGGTAGTGTCGGGTGATGATGCATCGATTCGGCCGGATCGCGCGTGACTGCTCCTGAAACGTCACGTAGACGTGTCCGGTGGACACCAGCGCGAGCAGCGCAAAGTTCCCGATCATCCAGATGGGAAAAGCAGGAATGCCGATGCGATCAGAGGGAGCAGAGGACATCACCTGAGACCCACTGGCTGTGTCATGTTGCGTTATAGCGGATGCGTTCAGACGCACGGGACGCATCTATGCGGGGATTTCATGTTTCCAGCAGTGTTGCAATGCGGCGGAGAGGATTCTGATGAGAACACGGATCTGGGACAGTAAAGCCTGGGCTTGCGTTGCTCTATTCTGGATACAAACCTCTGATATCTTCGCGTCTCCGGTTGCGCAGTGCATGCACTGCTCCAGCGCGCGACTCTCCTCTCCAGCGCATCAGACCTCATTGAACCCCCCGAACGCGATGACCAGCTCGGATCAGGACCAGAATCGGGACCAGACCATGACGACGACGGTCTCCAAGAAATCCATCATTGCAAAGATGTTCAAAGTGCGCAAGAGGAGGGAGATGCTGCTGGCGCAAGTGTCTGTGGTCTGCTGTGTTCTGCTCGTGGCGTGGGGCATGTCAACCGTCCTGACCAACACAGGTTAGTCCGAACCAGGTCTTGTCCTGGATCCGGGGGGAAATGATGCAGTGTATTCCCTCCAGCTGTCACAGACAGCAATGATCCACATCAGTATCAGAAAAGGGTTTTAATGTGCATCAATGGACGTTTGCTCATATGAGGAATTTGACTTTGCTGTTGCAAACACATGCAAATAACTGATGATATAGAATAGAATAAGCATATGTGTTTGTGCATATATGCAGTTAATGCATCAGGGTCAATAATCTGCCTTTATCAGTTCCAGTAGATTCATACATGGGGAAAGATTGTAGAGATGGAATTGGTTTTATCTGGCAGGGAAGATTGCTCTTATGAGGAGTTTGACTTTGCATTGGTATAGACATAAATCAGACAGATGTCCTTAAATACATAAAAAAAAAAAAATGAGTAGAAAAACGCACCACGGCATGGTTTTATATGCATGCATTTAGGTCAGTATAAGTTTTATAAGAAAGATCAATAATCTATAGTCAGATTTGCTTTTATGAGCATTTTGACCTGTGCAGTTGTTAATAAATAAAACATGATTGACAGCTGACCTGTCAGTGTAAACCATAGAAATAAGAGAATATGAGAATATCCAATATGTAAAAAAAAAAAAAAAATCTACTTGTTGAATTTAGTTACTTAAAATGATCTAATTTAACACAGTTGTTGAATTTGTCGCAGCTTAATTTCATTGTGAGCAATCAATTAAAATGTCAAATTTGAATCCATTTGTGTTGGGACAATTTCAATATTTCTTGTTGGCCATAACCAGATGCATACGCTGCGGCTTGAGTGATAACTGTGAATTAATGTCTTAATATTTGCTTTTATCGCAGTATTTGCACAGGTGGTGTTGTGTTTGTTGTCCCACTGGGTTTTGTCTCATGTGAGTGCATCTATTTCCAGATAATATGATGGTTGAATGTCAGCGTCGTTGTGGTTTGGGGGTTATATGTTAAGCCAGGGTTAAATTGGGAGGTATTGATACTTTAGGATCGATCCGCCCATCCCTAATCTGCACTATTGAGCAATAACCAATGTCACAATACGTTTATTGTGCAGTTAAGATTGACTGTGAAGTTAAAATAGGAAATGTAAGTAAATATAAATAAGATTTAAGTACAAGTGTTGTACTTTAATTGTATTTTGTTTTTCAATTAACGAGGGACATAATTGATATTATGCTACAAATGCTTTTAATTGAGCTTCACTTGAACCGAACATGGAATATTCCTGAGCTATGCGTGATGGGATCATGCATGAATTAAACACAAAGACGACAGTAAAACATGAATTACATTAAAACAAACACAAGAAGCTTAAAAGATTATTCTGCACTGATAACATACAGAGAATTGTAAATATGTGTTCTCACAACAGGGGCTTTTACTGTCAGAAATGGCCTCTTTCTTTCATGGAAGCTCATGACACTAACATGAAAGCACGTGCGTGTGCGTGTCAGACTTCGTAATGATACAAGAACCAGAGATCAAAGACAACCGGAACACATGCATCCCTCAATCTTTACTTCTCCTTTTTTAATCAGTCAAAACTAGTTTCAGGAAAACAGAGTTTTCCTTTACAGCATGGGGGAGATACAAAACAATATTGTTACTTGTCCTCTTGGTCACGATTATTTGGCAGATTGCTGTGCAGGAAAATAATATTAAGGATATATATAAAGGTATAACACCCACACACACACACACACACACACACACACACACACACATGACAATTCTGTCACCGTTTACTCATCGTCATGTCAAAACTGTATGACTTTCTCTCTTCTGATCTCTTATGTACAGTATGAAGCGTTTGCTGAAGGTCTTGGTTGCAGGCTGTTTACCTGTTGTGTTTATTACAGATATAATGATGTCAGGGTCGCTTTCAATATTGCTTTTTATTTAATTGTAATTGACACCCTTTGAATCCAAATAGCTGCTGTGGATCAACTACTGCTGGCATAATTTACTCGCCCTCAAGCCATCCTAGGTGTATAAGACTTTCTTCTTTCAGCCAAACACAATCAGAGTTATATTCAAAAATATCCAGCTCTTCCAAGCGTTATAATGGGAGTGAATGGTACCTTAGATTTTGGAGCCCAAAAAAGCACATCGATATATCATAAAAGTAATCCATACAGCTCCAGGGGGTTCATAAAGGCCTTCTGAAGTGAAGCGAGTGTTTGTAAATAAAATATCTATATTTATAACTTTATAAACTATAATCACTGGCTTACTTATGACCGTCCGCACGTTCACCAGAGAGTCGAGTTCCAGCATATGACGTAGGCGTAGCGGAAGCTCCAGTGAGAAGTGACGAATGATTACATTCGTCATTATTTCTCAGAAATTTATGAGTTTACAGTATATCTCACAATTGCAGTTTATGAGATATAAAGTCACAATTGCAGTTTATTTCTCGTAAATTGTTTGTAATTGCAACTTGATATCTCGCAAATGCAACTATTTTTTCGCAATTGCATCTTAATTTCTTTTAATTGCAATTTTAAATCTTGCCATTTTGACATTATATCTTGCAATTGTGAATTTATTTCTCGCAACTTTGACTTAAAATCTTGTGATTGTGACTTTATATTGCAATTGCGTCTTAATTTCTCCTACTTCCAACTTTATATGTTGCAATTGTGTCAAAATGTCTCATAATTGCTTTATATAGCAAATTATATTCCAAACTGAAATACGATAGATTTTTTTTTTATACGTACCTGGATATGCATAAATACAGATATGTAAAAGCACGCTTAAAATGACCTATTAGCACAAATATATTTGTTATTTATTATGGAGCTTTTAAAATAAGTTTATAAACCTATTACCAGTTAAAGTTTACAGTAAAACTTTGAAAGGAATATTTAATTATCAAGTATAATTTTATCGTTATTTTATTTACATGATCATTTTAATGGTAAAACACATTTTTGAATGTGCCACATCCAATATATCAGTAATCAGTCTAATGAACTGACCCATTATTTAACAAGTGTTTTGTTTTATAGGTCATGGCATGATTGTGGAGGGGCCGATGGAGTCATTTAACCACTTGGGACGACGGCTGATGTCATCAACGTCTGGTAATGAGACTGAGGAGAAGAACTGCACTGAGCCAGGTGAGATGACACCATCAAAGCGTTTGTCTGAATATGCACCTGTATAGCTCGGCTGATAAGATTTTAAGAAGTGCTTTTAAAGTGCTGTCGTGCATTACCAACAGTCTCTGATATGATGTGACAGGCGTGTTGGACAGAGCTCCGAGGGCTATATTTAGGCACTTTGTGACACCACTAGCAACCGGCCAAGATTTATTTAAATTATTTTTTGTTAATCAGCAGAAGGGAGACGGAAACCTCATGGAACTGCATTAAAATCTGTACTAAGAGCTTTGTCAAGGTTTTAAGTGCTCAACTTCATGTCCATGTTTTTAAGTATCAACGAGATTTAAGCGAAGGTTTGAAGTGACTTTGCTGTTCACTTGAGGGACTTCTAATCGGCTTTGGTCCAAAAACAGCATTTATAGCGTTTAGCTGACACTCGCATTCTTCCTAATGCACTCTGTCCTGGATTTATTCTGTTGTGGTCATTAAATTATCTCAAAACCAAAGTAAAAGTCCAGTTTTAGCCCTGGATGTTCTGTTTAATTATCTTTTTACATTTTTTAAGTTTCTTTTTAATGTAAAAGTGTGAAAAATTTAATCAAAAGTAAGTTTAAATAAACTTACAGTATATTTCATTTATTACTAAAAATGTGTCGATGAAACTGTTCTAATCTAATTATTATACAGTATATACTGTATTCTCTTGGACTGTCAGGACTGACAGGAGGTTGCTGGTTCGATCCCCACAGCCACCACCATTGTGTCCTTGAGCAAGGCACTTAACTCCAGGTTGCTCCGGGGGGATTGTCCCTGTAATAAGTGCACTGTAATTCACTTTGGATAAAAGCGTCTGCCAAATGCATAAATGTAAATGTAAATATATGGCAACCGATATTTGTGTAATTTAATACTGATTAAAGTACCATATTTTTAGCTTAGCTTAGTAATTGACATATGACAGGGTGAAACCAATGACATTTTGTAAACTCAGGGTTCTAATCTCAGTCTGGATCATTGTACCATGTAAAGAAATATGCTGTCAAACTCAAAAGAATTTGCTGTCTCGAAGCGTGCCAGTTAACAAGATTACACTGTGGAAATGTAGTAATCTCACAAGATTACATTTTCGACTTTCCTTCAGCATGCAAACAGCACTGACATCTTGTGTCTGCCTTCTGCACCCTCTGTATTCTCCTTTTGTCTTGTATTATGGCATCCGATCATTAGATATGGACAATATATCTTTAGCATCACGCTAGATTAACTAGAGAATGTCAGCGGTGTTTGCTTGTGGAAAACACCACGATTTTAGGCTGTTTTAGGTGGTTTAGTGCACTGATAGATGGTTGTTCTCCTAGCTACAAACATGTCATCAGTTGAACTAACTTTAACTTGCTCAGTAAGATTTTTCGAACTTCTGCTTCTCCATGACAGAAGTTGACCTGAAAAAGAAAACTGAACATAGCAGAAGATTCGATTAGTTCAAGATAATGCCATCTCTATATATAGCTATGTAGGAAACTGTCTCCAATTTCATTGGAGTCTTTAACAAGCTGCTTCTTGGCTGAGGAAGTCAGCATCAGTTCTTATAGTAAACCAAATGTTTCTCAAATGGTTTTAGCACAGTTAAATTCATCTACAGCGCAGCAGTAATCTGATATAGGACAGAGGACATGCGGTGTTGTTTTCAGTGTGTGTTCATTTGAGAATGCTCCAGGGTTCGAGGCAATTGTGAGTCAGCGTCATAAAATCTTAAGTCATCAGTCTGAGCTTAGTGTACGCTAAATGAGAGCTTCTAGACAGGGAGATGTGACCTTTAACCCCCACTGATCAGACATCCAGTCACTGCGGTTTCAGTCTGCGGATAGATTATATGCATTTACATGATTCTTACTTTTTGATACAGTACTAGTTGCGTGTCGCCAACTACCAACTAGTCAATGAGTTAAGCTGACTACTGAGTTTGTCTAATGTATATCTTAATGCTGATGTGTAAAACCTTTCGATGTCAAAATGAGTTTTTGTATCCCAGCTCAATATGCAGAGAAACTTCAGCTTGAATGTTGTTTGTAGTAGTCCTTCAAACAGGAGGAATATGCTAACATACTCTCTGAGAAGTTGCATCTTTAAATTCATCCCATGTTCAACATTTCGAAACATACCGGGGCGGCTGTGGCTCAGGTGGTAGATCTGATCGGCTGCTAATCACAGGGTTGGTGGTTCGATTCCCGGCCCACATGACTCCACATGATTCCACATGCCGAAGTGTCCTTGGGCAAGACACTGAACCCCAAGTTGCTCCCAATGGCAGGCTAGTGCCTTGAATGGTAGCTCTGCTGTCATTAGTGTGTGTGTGTGTGTGTGTGTGTGTGTGTGTGTGTGTGTGTGAGAATGGGTGAATGAGTCATGCTTTGAAAGGGTTAAAAAAAAAGGTATATAATGCAGACCATTTACCATACTCAGAATACTTTTGTTAGTCTTTACATGTGCTGTTTTTTCAGTGTCTAATGCCATTTAGTGTTTAATTTTAATGCTGCATAATGGATCTTTGAGCTCTCTAGCGCCATCTGTGGTCGAAACTTAAAATTGCAATTTGTGGAAGAACACTTTGTAAGTTGTTTCGGCACTGATCTTCTGCACGGATGAATCTCATGGTTTGAGGTTACAGGACATCACGTGTGTGTGATCATGACTGGGAGATGTTCAGAGGTGGAGCCATAATGTTGTATTTTCGTGTTGATATTTGTTATATAACATTTAAAACCGAAATATGACTTGCTTTGATGGAGAGAAACAACACTTGTATTTATATTGTGTTTGAATTTGACACTTTTCGGACACTACACTCAAAGCGCTTTTATGTAGAGAACAGGAGACTCCTCTCAATCACCACCAGTTATCAGCAGGGCTGGACTGGTAATCTGGGATACCGGGCATTTTCCCGTCGCACTTTGTGGCCGATCCGGGGCGGACTGACACTCGGGAGGACCGAGCAGGCCGGTGGGTCAGCCGTGAAATGGGCCGAACGGGCCACGTTAAGATAAAATGTTCCGCCGCATTATGCAGAACAGACCACAAAACAGCTCCGTGATATGTGACAACGAACACCCACACAGAAATTGGTTAAAACTTGATGTGTATCATATTTTATGTCAAAAGAGGCACACTTGTTCTTATCCCAGTCACCTATAAGTAATCCATTTAAAAGTGGATTCAGTTTGATGAAGCTTGAGGTGCAGAAATGACACACTTTTAAGAAAGAACTGCGTTCTGTTGTGCAGCAATTGTTTTGTAAGTACATCTGATACGTACTTAGCACAGTAAAATCATTCTATTATCTGTCCAGATGTAGCTCTGTTGTCTCCATAAGCCTTTTGATTTCATAAAGGGCTTGCGTCAGTCCACACGTGCGGTTGAAACAGATGTCGCATTATACTGATCTCTGTTACGCAACATGCTGATACATTTAAAATTGCAGTATTAGAGGGTAATTGCATTATATTTTAACATGAAGACATGCAATATTCATCAAACTGACATGTAGTCTGACATTGTGAGTTTTATCAGTTGCCTGTGCATAAATTGACCGCCAACCCTTAAGCGTCGACGCTTCCAGACTGATCTCATGAAAATGTCACTGTTTGGTAAAATTTTTGCAATATGACATTACATGTATAATTACATGTATTGATGCAGTTCATTGTAAAATGTCCACTGTTTGGCACTAAAAGCATGTGAAATGTTCTCCAAAACAAATTCGTTTTTTACATTTTTCCCCAATTTGGAACGCCCAATTCCCAATGCGCTCTGGGCCCTCGTGATGGCGAAGTGACTTGGCTTAATCCGGATGGCGGAGGATGAATCTCAGTTGACTCTGCACCTGAGACCGTCAATCCGCGCATCTGATCACGTGACTTGTTGAACGCGTTACCTCGGAAACATAGCACGTGTGGAGGCCTCACGCTATTCTCTGCGGGATCCACGCACAACTCACCACGCGCCCCACCGAGAGCAAGAACCACATTATAGCGTCCACGAGGAGGTTATCTCATGTGACTCTACCCTCCCTAGCAACCGGGCCAATTTGGTTGCTTAGGAGACCCGTCTGGAGTCACTCAGCACGCCCTGGATTCGAACTTGCGATTCCAGGGGTGGTAGTCCACGTCAATACACGCTGAGACACCCAGACCCCAAACAAATGAGGTTTTTAAGGTTAATGCTCTATAGATTTTTAAATCAACAAAACTGATCTCCCTACTCTAAACCTTAAACCTAACTGATAGTGGCAGAAAAAGCACACGTGAGATGTAAAAAGCAATTGCTAAAGCAACCATGCCATTTTGTGGCGCTTCTACGTCACGTTCGGCCCACATGTCGACATGCATGCTCTTCAAGACTCGTACGGCAGTCCATTGCAATGCAAGTACAACGCTGTATTAGTTGAGTGACCGTGCAATTTGGTCACAGCTATGGTCATGCACTATAGTAAAAGTGTTCATATGTCATAAGATAGCATTGTGTGAGGAACAGGGTGAAAAGTAAGTAACTAGTTTTCATTTCACCAGGAAACTACATACACAAATGTAGGTATACAGTAGTGATGCGATTCTATGAGACCAGATTGAGACTTGGGGATTTTTCCATTCAACTCTTTAACTTTTTTAGCATACTCAGACTGCATATTCTTGTTTAACAAATTGCCTGTGACGATCCAGCTAGAGGCAATGAGTCAGAACATTATGGCCAAATGTGTGTGAATGAGACATGCTAAACAAGACACAATGGATGACTGGCTCTCGACACTGACCAATTGTGAGTGGCTGACTCGTGTTATTTGTCTTGCTCTCATGAGAGCGCATGATGTGACTGTTTAATCTGGTCACATAACATGCCCGGCATTCTCCTGGTAACAGTTTGGAGGGTTAATGAAATGCTACAAAGAAAACTTCCCACCCAACAATATTCCAACAACTCAAGCTTACTTTATGGGAAGGTTAGGAACAAACGTTGTTCTAAAACTGATCATCCTCATGATGTTACTGATATTCGATAAATGTTCTCACAGTGATTGCCTTTACATGCACACCAATGCACTGCTGTCAAAACTTAAACAGTCATGCACAAAATACTTTCACACATTAAAGGTGCAAAATGTAACAATATTCATGTAATATTTGCCTTTTTTTTGCCAACGTGTGAACGGCTTGTAATGCAACTTCCCGGACTTCCAATGTGCCCACGAAGGATACACCTCATGCATCCTCCGAATTCCTGTGAAAGAAGGTTGCATTCGAAGGTTGCATTCGAAGTGTCCTACTCGCTTTTCTGAAACGAGACAGCCTCGATGATGTCTGCGGACGACTAATGCGACCTCCGGAGGACGCATCCTTCCAAACGAGACACAGCCTTCGTATCTCCTGTGTGTAGAATAGCACTACTACTGTATACTACTTGTACTATTTCTGCTGCATGCAATATTTATACTACAGCTCTTTCTTAACTCATTTTTTGATTGGAATGCAAAATAATAATTTTATGCATTGTGCATAAGTGCAAGGAGACGGACAGTCAGATTGATGTTTAGTTGATAATTTATTAAGATGAAGCTGTAATCCGTGTTTTCCTCCATGTCGGTCCTCTGCCCTTGATCCGGTTTTCTGCAGACATGAAATATTGATGTTTTACCCTTCAAATGCAGTGCAAAACTGAGAGCAACATGAACTCCACACATGATGAGCATCCAATTAATAACTCCAACGCCTGAAATGGAGCATGAAAGCCACCTTCACCTGTCCGGGAGTTTAATCTATATGCTGCTATTCTTAGAACAGACAGAGAGAGTGTTTACTCACTCTGAGGGCAGGTCTGATTTAGCATGTTCTTGCATTTATAATGCTGTCCTGCTGCACAGGGATTGTGTGGGAAGGCCTAGTAGAAGAGGGAAGAGTTCTCAAAAGCATGCTGCCATACTACTCATTCTGTTTTTGCAGGATACATGTAGTGAATACAAGTTTACACACCAAAGTTTTCACAAATTATTATCAAGGTTATAACAGCAAGATAGCCCGTTCTTACTAAAATCAAGGCGAGAATGCCTCGTCATTCTTGGTGACACAATCACTTACGTCTTGTAGTGATGCCATGCTGAATATTTGTAAAATGCCTACTTTTAAACAGTAAGGCGTTGCACTCGCCCAGGTGACCAAATGCAAACAATGCGTTGTTTCTCTTTATTGGAAAATACCCCGACAAGTGGCTGACCACGTCCCCTTGGGTGCTTTGTCTGTGGGCAAAAACAGATTGGTCATTAAATTCCTACAAGGTGCGAGATGGCTGAGGCCGTCTTCCCCCCTACTGTCCAAGTTTGGGACTTAGCACTTGTACTGAATGCGCCTAAGCCCTTTCGTTCCTTAATTCCTGTTTGGAATTCAAATCTGGCTTGTCAAATCCATTCTTAAGCCTAAAGAAAGTTATGTGCCCAAAGTTTTGGCCAGTACCTTCAGGGCTAAGGTGGTAATCTTACATGCTTTCTCTTTTTTAGTGAGACGAAGCACAGAGATTGCACATGCCCTACCTGTTAGGACACTATGCATGTATACTGGTCGCTATGTCTACTTCGGAGGCCGTTCAAAAGGTTTGGCTGTCTACAAGCAAAGACTCTGTCACTGGGATGTCTATGCCAATGCGCTCACCAATGATTCGCAAGGCTTGCGGATTCCCATGGGTGTTAAGGCTCACTCTACCAGGAGCATGACCACATTGTTTCACTACCCAGAATGTCTAGTGTCATTGATATATTCTTACCATTCTTAGTTATTAAGTTTTTCTCTCTTTCTTCCTATTATTCAATATGAAGTTGAGACTATGTCTATGTCTTTGAACTTCCCTAATGGCCAGTGGGTGTTACCTTATGCGTGTGAATCAGTAGCACAGCGCGATTTTAAACATTTCCCCACAGCATCAGCTAATGACGCAGCATCGGAGTGACTTGAAAAGAAACATACTGGATACGACTTTAACCCTGGTTCCCTGAAAGGAGGGATCGAGACACTGCGTACGCTTGACATACTACTGATTCTCACAGTTATGGGACCAAGAGATGCGCTCTTTCCTTCTGATGTAATAGCACTGTGCTCCAGTTTATATGCCTGGGATTGTGCTTGCATCATAGGCAGAGCATCAAGCGACATCTGCCAGTAGACTGACATGATTCTAAAAGGCTTCAGAGATTGTCACTCCTAGGAGTATCCCATAGCGTCCGCTTCTGACGCAATAATCTCGTTCCGTCCTAGCCACTTTCTGGCAAACTCCTGTGGCAAACTTCTGGCATTTGCTGGCTGCAGCAAGCTGTTTGACAAATAAACTGCAAGTTTGCCGCAGACTTTTTTGTTTTGTTTTTGTCTTTGCAAGGGAAAGGAGGTCTAAGGAAAGCAAGCCAGATAATAGCCAGATAACTCAAGAGAAGCGTGCCATCAAAAATGGCATTTTAAGACCGGATGCTCATAACAGAATGTACGTTTTTCTAGCCCATCTCAGCTCTTAGTTTGAATGTTGCCATTTTTACTTGATGGTATTTATCTTCTATGTGGCATGATGGAAGTGTTTATTCATGTATGTATGTCCTGCAACATCTGTAAGCAAAAACATCTCTCTGCTTTTTTGTGCTTGCATCACTAAACTTCATGAATTAGTAATTGATTCTTCTGACCACTTCTTTATGGTCTATATAAAAACTATAGACCAGAGACTCTGTTTTTGGTTGTGATAGTACTATATAAAATTACAGAACATCCACACAGATGCATGTCAAACACTACTGTTTGTGTAATTTGTCTGGTTTATCTAGCAATTTTGGTTTCCTTTTTGTGTTAGTTTGTTTTCCATGTACAGTTTTTATATTTCTCAAGCTTTTGTGTGTTGGTGTAAAGTCTCAGCTTCACTTTCTGAAGATAATGAATGATTCTGTTTACATGGTGGTGGCCTTAAAACCAGACTCTCGTCTGTCAGAAACCATATGCCACTACTGCTCTCCGAGATAAAGGTCAGAATTTGTTAAACCAGCATTGCACTTCGAGTTTTCATGTTTGAGTGTGACTCTTTTGGAGTTCACTTTCGTTTTTTAGTTTGCTCTGTCTCCTTCTTATTACCTTAAAGGAATAGGTCACCCAAAAATGAAAATTTGGTCATCATTTTGTCACCCTCATGTCGTTCCAAACCCGTATGGCTATCTTCCGCATAGCAAAAAAGGAGATTGTTTATAATGTTCAAGCTGCTTTTTTTCATACAATGAAAGCTCCAAAAATCATAAAAGTGTCATAAATCTTGTGCACTATATTCCAAGTCTTCCAATGTCATGTAATAGCTTAAAAATGTAAGTCTCTCAAATTTCATTTGCACATGTGCATTTTCAAACATGCCACATCAATTTTTGAGAGCAATGGCAGAAGGCAAGATAAATAAGTGAATAATTGTACTTTTTAAATCTGATTTTCCACACAAAGCGATCATATGTCTTCAAAAGACTTGGAATACAGCGCATGGGTTGTATGGACTACTTTAATGGTGCTTTCTTTGCCTAATTTGGTGCTTGACAGCCCACGGTCACTGTATACTTTAACTGCATGGAAAGGAGCAGCGTGAACATTCTTCAAAAGGTCTCCTTTTTTGTTACACAAAAGAACAAAAGTCATAGTCATAGATTGGAATGACATGAGAGTGGATAAGTTATGACAGAATGTTTATTTTTGGGTGAACTATTACTTTAAAGCTCAGCTGAATATTATTAATGTAGTGTCATATGATGAAACGTGTGTGCGTTTTGCTTTTGTTTTTTACAGCTATCCATGAATTTCCAGATGATATTTTCACCAACGCGGAACGGAAGAGTGGCGCTGTACTGCTACATATTATAGCGGTAAGAAATTATTTAAATACTAGTAAGTCTGACACATAATTCGCACATTTATAATGTCATGTTTTACATCAGGATCTTATAGTGTGGTTTAATCTGATCATAATATGACCAGATTTAACTCTGATTGACTCTGTATCCATCACCCCTGAGCAACACAATTTAATTAATTCTGCCCATGGTTATTTAATGCTGCTTCATACGCTCTAATGTTTCATATCATGCTCAGCTCAAGCCTGTATTATGCATTCATCCAAACAATCTAGACTTGTGGGTGGGAATTTAGTTTGTTCTTTGGTGCTGCCTGTGGCTAGAATTTATCAGATGTGTTCATCTACGAAACAGGAATGCAAAACTATCATTTATTCACCTGCTCTGTGTTACTGGGAGGGAAAGTCATCGTTCATGTAAGGAATTCATTCTGATTTATGATTAAATTGTCAGTAAAATGCATAGCCTGTGCAAAACCTACAAGTAATATGATGGAAATTAAAAATGTTAATCATTGCACATTGTTTTGTATGTGGTAATGCCTACTTAGTTGTGTTAAGGTTTGGGAACAGTTCCATTTTTCTTCTAACTGTATGATTTTCATGACTTTCATTTCTGTGAACAGCTCTTATCCGATGTGGATGGAATACTGTTCTAAAATATCTCTGGCAGTGTATCCTGTAGTATGATTCCCAAACTAAAGACTCTCTTGAGCTAGTTCTTTTGAATCACCAGTGCATCCAGAGCAGTCTGATTCCTGAATGAATGACTCTTTTGAGCTGGTTCATTTGAATCTACAGCATGTCAAGTTTAGTCTGATTCCTGAACGAAGGACTCTTTTGAGCTGGTTCATTTGAATCTAAAGTGTGTTCACTGTTGAATCATATGAATGCTGTAAATTCTTTTGAATCTACAGCATGTCAAGTTTAGTCTAATTCCTGAACGAATGACTGTTTTGAGCTGGTTCTTTTGAATCTACAGCATGTCAAGTTTAGTCTGATTCCTGAATGAATGACTCTTTTGAGCTGGTTCTTTTGAATCTACAGCATGTCAAGTTTAGTCTGATTCCTGATCGAATGACTCATATGAGCTGATTCTTTTGAATCTACAGCATGTCAAGTTTAGTCTAATTCCTGAACGAATGACTCTTTTGAGCTGGTTCTTTTGAATCTACAGCATGTCAAGTTTAGTCTGATTCCTGAACGAATGACTCATATGAGCTGGTTCTTTTAAATCTACAGCATGTCAAGTTTAGTCTGATTCCTGAACGAAGGACTCTTTTGAGCTGGTTCATTTGAATCTAAAGTGTGTTCACTGTTGAATCATATGAATGCTGTAAATTCTTTTGAATCTACAGCATGTCAAGTTTAGTCTAATTCCTGAACGAATGACTCTTTTGAGCTGGTTCTTTTGAATCTACAGCATGTCAAGTTTAGTCTGATTCCTGAACGAATGACTCTTTTGAGCTGGTTCTTTTGAATCTACAGCATGTCAAGTTTAGTCTGATTCCTGATCGAATGACTCATATGAGCTGATTCTTTTGAATCTACAGCATGTCAAGTTTAGTCTAATTCCTGAACGAATGACTCTTTTGAGCTGGTTCATTTGAATCTAAAGTGTGTTCACTGTTGAATCATATGAATGCTGTAGATTCTTTTGAATCTACAGCATGTCAAGTTTAGTCTAATTCCTGAACGAATGACTCTTTTGAGCTGGTTCTTTTGAATCTACAGCATGTCAAGTTTAGTCTGATTCCTGAACGAATGTCTCTTTTGAGCTGGTTCATTTGAATCTACAGTGTGTTCAGTGTAGTCTGATTCCCGAACAAATTACTCATATGAGTTGGTTCTTTTGAATCTACAGCATGTCATGTTAATTCTGATTCCCGAACGAATGACTCATATGTTATTGTGTTCTGTAATGTTGTACTAAGGCTTGTGAGATTTCAGTCTCGCAGTGGAGTTACTGACTAGTTGTTCATATGACAATGTGCAGTAAAAACACACTTGAGTTGTAATCAGTGAAATTTGATGAAATAATAAATGAATGAATGAACATTTTTGTTTGTTTAGAATTTTATATATAATGTATTTTAAGGATCAGTTATTGGATTGCATATATGCCTCTAAAAAGTCTGTGTGAATGTGAAATTCCTTACGATTCCCATTCCTAGTCGTGCTTGTTACTGTTCATAGGTTTAGGGATTTGAACAAGTTCTCAGCACAGTTGTCTTCTCACAGACTCTTTACATGTTCCTGGCGTTGGCAATCGTGTGTGACGACTACTTTGTGATGTCTCTAGAGAAAATCTGTGAGGTAGGACTTTTCAAGTGAAACAAATGCAACGTACAATAAGAGTCTCATAATTTGCATAGTTCTACCTGTGACCCACTTTGAGGCACACTGAAGATTATTAAACATACTTGTCTCATTTGTTGAATGTGAATTGTGCTTGCAGAAGTTAAATCTGAGCGAGGATGTGGCTGGCGCTACTTTCATGGCTGCGGGGAGCTCTGCGCCCGAACTCTTTGCATCTGTTATAGGTAAAATCATATAATCACCTGGAGCACAAACACACACACTTATATGCACACACTCCTCCTGAGCCCATCTTTTCTCTGTTGTATCTGTTTTCAGGGGTCTTCATCACTCATGGTGATGTTGGAGTCGGAACTATCGTCGGTTCTGCTGTTTTCAATATTCTATGCATCATCGGAGTTTGTGGGATCTTTGCTGGACAGGTGTGTGTGTGTGTGTGTGTGTGTGTGTGTGTGTGTGTGTTCATATTCATTCTTAAACAACACAATACAAATACAAAATGGAGCAATTTAGGAAGAGTTCAGAAATCAATATTTTGTTCCTCGTCTGCCGGCGGCCATCCCCGCCTTGCTCAACCTGGGAGGAGGCAGGAGGGTAAAAACAACAATAAAACAAAATAGTCGAGGGATAAAGGCCAACACGTAGCAACAGAGAGAGAGTGAGGGGAAAAAAAGACCTCATTCACCAGTTCTCTGATACGCCGTCACGTGGTACCCGATCACTCCTCCACCCTCTCAGGCAGACAGCAGCCCGCGTCCGGGCGGTCGGGCTACTCCGTCCCCCGGCGGATGGCAGCGGTGCTCCCCTGGGTGGACGGCAGTGTCGAGGACCCCGCGATGGGCATCCCTCCTCCCTCCCGTGTTTCGGCACCAGTGTAAAGCATTTCGAAATAAAGGAGTCGAGAACCAGCTTGGCAACATAAATTATATTTGTATGTACAACTTAAACCAAAAACACAAACATACACGCACAGAGCCGCTGCCTGTAATTCTCTCTCTCAAACCGTCATCACCGGCCGCCTTTATCCCTCACGCGCCCCCATCAGGCTGACTGGGGACCAGGCATGCGTTGTTCCAGCCAGGCCCTGCCCTCCTCCGCTCCACACTCGTCAGATGGTTAAACGGAGACCTGGAGAGGCCTTCAAGCCACAGTGTCTCACACCCACTGTGAAATTTGGTGGAGGATCAATTCTATATATATCAATGTTCCACCCTCATTGTTCCATTGAATATCTCAGCCTCTGAGTGGACTACAAGCTCAATCGAGGTGTCCATAGAGAGCTTTACAATGTTATATAACATTTCATAATTAATAGTTGGTAACATATTTTTCTGATGATTTCTTTAGCTTGCTTTCCCTACTGGATAGCAACGGCTAATTGTTTTAGAGAAATTTAGAGAAGGTAAAAGCAGATATAAAGTTTTTGACTTCTTGAAGCTTACAGCAACAGCGATCGGCGCATAAAGGAGACGTTTGTATTTGATGTCTTACAGAAATCATATTTCCCTTTGTGATTCTTTTGAAAATCTTTCGAACTGTGGTATTAGGGCAACAACATAATTTATAGTCACATTCCTGAAAATGAGAGCTTTAATTTGATATATTACTTCACTAAGTGCTGTGAGAAAGACTTTTATATTCATATTAATATTTCTACCCCATTACCGCTAGGGGGTGCTAATTTGCGACGCAAATGATTTGGTGCCTTATTTTTTTATTTTATGTAATAGAAATGTAAAAGGGATGGTATTCTCTGAAAAACTCTGATTCTAAGCTTTCAAATGATACCTCATATGCCTGACTTATGTATCAAGGGATTTTAACGTTTTTAGCGCAAACGTTTTCCTTGATATAGCGCCCCCCAGTGGAATTAAAATTAAAAGGGTTTGATGGCAGTAATGCCTCATATATTTCATTTTACTTGTTTGCAATTTCAGCTGTGATTGGTTGTTGTATTAATGACAGTATTTTGTGTTCATGTCTGTAGGTTGTCGTTCTTACCTGGTGGGCTGTTTTCAGGGATTCTTCCTTCTATATATTGTCCATACTAGCTCTGATTGTGGTGAGTGTCACATGAAACACATACACGTACATCATTTTATGTTTATTTTACTTTGCTTGAACTTTTCCAACTAAAAAGCACTTGGAAGTTGATTCTAACTTCATTCATTCATTATTATTATTATTAATTATTCTTCTTACCTAATATCAGTTCATCTATGACGAGAAGATTGTGTGGTGAGTGTTTTTTCCCCGTTATCTTCAGATCTTCCGATCTGCTTTTGATTGTGATAAACTATTGTTTTGTCACGATAAATCGTTCTTTTTTTCTCAGGTGGGAAAGTCTGATTCTGGTGCTCATGTACGCTGTATATATCCTCATTATGAAGTGAGTATGGCAAATAACACATACTCCTATGCACAATATTTATTCTGAAAGTCTGGATATTTGAGTAAATATACTGGAAGTGGATTTTTTATGTAAAAAAAAAGCAGAAATCTGGGTTCCAGTGAGGCACTTACAATGGAAGTGAATGAGGCCAACCTTGCTACTTTGTTGCCATGACAACGTATCGCCATAAATCCTAAAAACGACAATTTGAACAACTTTACAGCTGAAACAATACTTAAAATAAGTTTTAACAGAATAATTAATAAAAAGGGTTTTTATAAAGTTATAAGCTTCACATGTTTGCCTTGAAACCCTCCTAAAATTGGCCGCATTCACTTCTATTGTAAGTGCCTCACTGGTACCTCGATTTTAGCTTTTTTTAAAAACAAACAAAATTTAAATACATTTTTCCAGTAATCACCATTATGCCACAAATGTTGCCGACTGAGCTTAGCTTGTATTGAACCCGAAATATTCCTTTAAATATGCTGCAGGTGCAGTAGTTTGTGAAATAATTCCTTTTTTCCATATTAGATTTAATGCGAGCATGCAGAAATTTTTCACGAGACAGATTGTCAAGAACGTTGCGAATGGAAACGCAGCAGTCAGCAGTGAACTAGAGGACGGTAATGACAGTTTAAACTCGTTTAAATGGGACGATCCATCTGTACCGCTGTTGTGTCCAGGTAAGACTAAACAGACAGGCTTTAAAAATTCTGATTTAATAGACACCATAATTCACAACACTTCATTATCCCATACCTCTAGTCATCTTTAAACAAGTTGACTGTCCCGTTTTCAACAAAAAGGCAAATTGATGAAGGCAAATAAATGGAGGTAGAACAGTAGAACATGTGATACTGAATATAAAGTAACTTTGACGTATAACGTGTGTTTAAGGTACAGTATATTCACTGGTTTTGCAAGTTTTGCTTTCAAAATGCACTATGTAATGCTCCAAATGTCTGAAAATAAACATTGTTATTCTTTCTTGGGATTCAGTATGTGTTAACAGTTTGATTTCTAATAAAAAGGAGGTTATACTCTGGATGGCATGACTGGGTGAATCTCATGAATACATGTTCAGATCATTCCACCCCAAAATCTAAGGACAAAATGAATGGAAGGAGGAATGCAGAAATGTACTGTAGCATAAAGCATGACATCATTGCAACCTAGTTTTTTATTTTTTATTTTTTTGCAATGTGACGTTTGTCTTTTTATGCTTTGTGTATGAAAATCAAGCACATTTAAGGGGCCGCTCACACCAATTATGATCTTGCATTTAAAAAAATCCATAAATGGAACAGATTGCAGGTGGTGTTTTTTTGTTTTTCTCCCGTTATATGTGGCTATTGATGTTGCTGTCTGTATTGTCACCATCTGCACCATTCCTTGTATATTTTATATACTTGGCAAATAAATTCAAATTCAAATTCATTTTAAAAAGCTGAAATTCTTTGACATGGTGTTTAAAAATGTGACGCATTGCAACATTCCAATAGCGCATTGTGTTATTACTGAAATACACTGGCGGCAAAAATTTTGGAATAATTTACCGATTTTGCTCTTATGGAAAGAAATTGGTACATTTTTCACCAAAGTGGCATTCATCTGATCACAATGTATCAGTCAGAACATTAATAACGTGAAAATTACTATTAATGTTCAGAACTTCTTAAACTTCTTCAAAAAGTTATCGTCAAAATATCCTCCACATGCAGCGATGACGGCTTTGCAGATCCTTGTTATTCTAGTGGTCAGTTTGTCCAGATACTCAGGTGACCTTTCACCCCACAATTCCTGTAGCACTTACCCTAGATGTGTCTGTCTTGTCGGGCACTTCTCACACACCTTACAGTCTAACTGATCCCACAAAAGCTCAATGGGGTTTAGATCCGTAACACTCTTTTCCAATTATCTGTTGTCCAATGTCTGTGTTTCTTTGCCCACTCGAACCTTTTCTTTTTGATTTTCTGTTTCAAAAGTGTCTTTTTCTTTGCAATTCTTCCCATAAGTCCTCCTGAGTCTTCTCTTTACTGTTGTACATGAAACTGGTGTTGAGCGGGTAGAATTCAATGAAGCTGTCAGCGGAGGACATGTGAGGCGTCTATTTCTCAAACTAGAGACTCTGATGTACTTATCCTCTTGTTTAGTTGCACATCTTCCACATCTCTTTCTGTCCTTGTTAGAGACAGTTGTGCTTTGTCTTTGTAGACTGTAGTTACACCTTTATCAAGCATTGTATCGCCTTTATTCCTCAAAACAATGATTGACTGATGAGTTTCTAGAGAAGTTTCTTTTATGCCATTTTTGACCTAATATTGACCTTAAGACATGCCAGTCTATTGCATAGTGTGGCAACTCATAAACAAACACAAAGACAACGTTCAGCTTCATTTAATGCACCAAATATCTTCCAACTGTGTTTGATATAATGGCAAGTGAGTTTCTAGTATCAAATGATCAATTTATCATGATTACTCGAGGATAAGGGGTTGGACTGATGCTGCTGTCTAGATTTGATCATAAATGACTTCTTTCAGGTAGTGATGGTGCTGTTTTATACATCAGTAATGTCCTGACTATACTTTGTGATCAGTTGAATGCCACTTTGGTGACTTAATGTTCCAATTTCCTTCCAAAACACCAAAATCTGTACATTTATTCCATACATTTGGCCCCCAGTGTACATCTAAATGTTTTACTTTTGGTTTTGTTTTTAATTCTTATTATTCTCAGTGGTGATTCACATCAGATTCTCATCACTGTAATTAACGTTTTTTGCTCGTTTATATTCACGTCAGCCTTTTTTTATTTAAGGCTATGCTACAAATACCACCATTGAGTATAAGTAATTTAGTATTTAAATAATATTTCATTATTCTAACATCATGACAGTATGTCAGTTTTTTTATTTTCATTACATAAATGAGAATTGGGGTTGGAGGGGGTAAACATTTAATTATTGCAATGCTTATTATCTTAATAGTGCTAAAAAATGGGCTTAATTTTTATTATGCAAAATACGTTTTCTATTTCTATCAGGAAGACTCGCAGACTTGAGTGAGGTTTAAGATGCCATTTATTTGATGAATGTAAAACAGAAAAGTATTGTCTCTCTTTGGCGTAAGCCCCGTCTGGCGGTCTGAAAAAGTTGCACTCGGAACGGTCATATCCTGTCGGAGATAGGAGGCAGGGGCGAGGAGCCTACCCCCGTACAGGACGGGACTCAACTGGTGGTGGTGGGGTGGTGGAGGTTGCCGTGTTAGCACACTGAAACAGCAATGTGATAGATTGTGGGCAGACTTATAAAGCAACAGCTTACATGTGATTGGCTAGGAGTTACCCAGCTAATGGTGCGATGATGTACAGCTGCTAGTCTTCCCACTAGAACTACGCTGTGCTTACATTTCTATCTTTTGATTTCGAGTGAAATATGACCCGGACATGTTTTGCGGGATTCACTTAGCTGTCTTTCGGCTAAATTTATTTTGTCTTTGTGAGAGAAATGTCCTCTAGCAGTATTAAAGCAGAAATCTCACTGTGGGTTAGAACTGTGGGAGACGGGATTCATTTCCAGCTCTTCTCATCACAGCACTTTTGCCGCCTCTTGCTTGTATCCGTCCTGATCGAGAGGTAACATCAATCTCTCATCTATCTTTTCCTCCTGCCTTCCTTTAACAGCTTTCATAGCTGCTGTTCTCTTTATTCAGACCATCTTTCATTTCTCAGACAATTCTCTAGCTGTTTATAGCCTTATCTTCCCGTTTAACCCTGCCTGTCTGTTCAGTCTCGCCGAATCTCTCAGCTTGACCTCTGCACAGTCTAGCTTTCCTCTTTCTGATGCTTCTCAGTATATAGTCAGTCATTTTGAGATTTGAGTAAATATTGTGTCTAGTCTGGTATTGGAACAGGCTTTAGTCCTCAATAAAAAGCTAAGACTCAAAAACTTTTAATAAACCAGGAAATGAAACCTTTATTGATTTAAAAAAATGTAAAACAATGACATTTATGATGTAATATGATGTAATTTATTTAAGATTCTGCATTATTTATACAGTAGGTCACTAATGAAATGTAATTTGCTGATAATATCATTTGTAATTAAAAAACAAGCAAACATACATTGGTGTATAAGTGGTATTGAGACCTTTGAACCTTGACCTTTGACCTTGTATGTTATTTTAAGAATATGAGGAAAAAACTGATTATACTTTGCTCTTTATAATTTCATTTCTGTGTGTTTCAATGAGCTTATTGTATCCTGTTTCTCAAGTTAAGTCCAGTAAGGCATACAGTCGGGGTTCTGTGATTATGGTGGATGAAATCATCAACGCCAGCCCCCCAAATTACCGTTTTCCTGAAGCGGGTCTGCGTGTTATGGTCACAAACCATTTTGGACCAAAGACTCGTCTACGCATGGCCAGTCGCCTCATTATAACAGAGGTACACCGATTACTTCCTTGTTGTTGAGGAATACATTTTTATTATTATTATTATTTTTAATACATTTTTTAAACAAATGTAAAATATTGATTGTGTAAAAATCGAAATGTGTGATTAGAAAGGGAATATGATGCATTTAATTTGGAAAATTCAATGATTAATGACACAATTTAAAGTTGATTTAACTGTAAATGGCTGTAAAATTTTTCCTTTTTTTTTGTGTGTGCAAATATATATATATATATATAAATGCATCTTTTTAAAAATATTTGGCACTGACGGTGTATTTGTATCTATATAAATGTCTAAAGTGCCATGTCCTGGTCACATTTCAAGCCAAAATGCTATTTTTTTATTTATTTATTTTTTATAATATTATAAATAAATATATACTTTGCAAGATAATGAAGCCAATGTTTTGGACCATTAAGATTCTTTTGCATTGTGACTTTGTTTTCATGACGATTGACAGGGGAGCCACTGGCCAAATTGATGCCATATGCAGAGTTCCAGGTGGATGGGGGATGGGTGACGGCGGGGGGGGGGGTCCTTGAATAACGTATAACATGTGAGTAAGGGCAGCCGGTGGACTTTCTGGTCCCCCCTATGGAGTTGGTGCCCTTGGTGGTCAAGGATGTGGGTTACTGACCTGAGAGTCGGGGGTTCAAGCCCCAACACTGCCATGATGCCACTGTTGGGCCCTTGAGCAAGGCCTTTTTTCCCCATCTACTCCAGGGGCGCCGTACCATGGCTGACCCTGCGCTCTGACCCCAGCTTAGTTGGGATATGAGCCATTTCATTGGCTCTGTACCTGTACTCTGCACAATGACAATGAAGTTGAATCTTAATCTGAAAAAGAGTTATTTTTAATTGTATTTCAGAAATGAGAATATGATTTCACATTACAACAGTGAGATTTTGGGGAGAAAATTGATCTTAATCATCATGCAAATAATATCACAATGCATCTCAGTGTTCCTAAAATTATGCTTCGCCTTTATGCACAATATTATTTATTTAGGTTTGTTTAGGGGGTGAAATATGGCACAGACATTTTATTTATTTATTTGTTAAATGTACCTGAAAAGATGCGCTGTTTCACTGACTTTAAGAGGTCTTTCTTGTGTATGAATGTGTGTAGCGTCAGAGGTTGGTCCAGGCAGCGAATGGCGTGGAGACGGCCGTGGTGGATGGGAAACCAGACATTGAAAATGGAAACGTACCAGAGGACAAAACCAGCGAAGAGAAAGAGAGTGAACTCACGTCACCCTTCAGAATACCAGGTGAAACTGTACAGAAGGGCAAAGAAACGTATGGACTGTGAATGTGCCAAAGTACATTAAGACTGGACTTTTTGGTTTTAATGAATTAGTTGACTGATTTGAAGAATTTCGTGATTATCATTATCATAATGCTGTTATGAAAAGCTGCATCTTTCTATGCTTAAAATGTGATGAAATAGCTTTTTTAGAGCTTTAAGAGCCTGAATATCTTTAAGTGGAAATCAATGACAATTACCACAAATGATTTTGTGTGTGTGTGTGTGTGTGTTTGTGCGTGTGTGTTTGTGCGTGTGTGTGTGTGTGTGTGTTTGTGCGAGTGTGTGTGTGTATGTGTGTGTGTGTGTTTGTGTGTATGTGTGTGTTTGTGCGTGTGTGTGTGTGTGTTTGTGCGAGTGTGTGTGTGTGTGTGTATGTTTGTGCATGTGTTTGTGTGTGTTTGTGTATGTGTATGTGTGTGTGTTTTCAGGCGGCTGGATGAACAAAACTAAATGGCTGATCTCGTGGCCGTTATTGTTTATTCTGTACTTCACCATCCCGAACTGTGCAAAGTCTCGCTGGGAGAATTTCTTCATGCTGTCGTTTCTGCTTTCCACCGTCTGGATCGCCGTCTTCTCGTATCTGATGGTGTGGATGGTATGGATGTCTCTCTCCCTCTCTCTCTCTCTCTCTCTCTCTCTCTCTCTCATTCATCCTTCTTGTTTTGTTAACCCCCCCAACCCCACCCACGCTGTCTTCTAGGTGACAATAATTGGATACACTCTTGGCATTCCTGATGTCATAATGGGCATCACGTTTCTGGCCGCGGGCACGAGTGTTCCAGACTGCATCGCCAGCTTGATCGTTGCTCGGCAAGGTAGATCGATCATTCTGTTTGAATCTCTACGGCTTGTGTCGGATCAATAAACCTGCGGCAGGTTAAATGCACATTGAAAATTAAACAAGGCATGTTTTACCTTTAAGTAGCACAGTGCAGATTTTCAGTACAGATCTTTGTCTAAGAGTTAGTGGGATTTTGTTTTTGTGGTGAGTGGCACAAATTGCTAAACAATAACAACAAACAACTCATTTTTTATTTCTAACATTTTGTGGTTTTGTTTTGCTGTGCATTTTATTTTATTTTGTGGTTTGTCTAGTAGTTATTTTTTGTGGTTGTATATTGATTGTTGTTTTTTGGTCTTTGTTTTGATGTGTTTTTCTTTTTTGGTGTGTTTTTATTATTTGTTTGTTGTTTTTTATTTTGATTGTTGTGTTTTGTTTTGATGTTTATTTTTGTTGCATTTTGTTTAGTTTGTTTTGTGTTGTGGTTTTTACTTGATTTTTGTTTTATTTGTGTTTTTCTTTTTGTTTTGTTTTGCTTTTTGCCGTTTTCTTATGTTTTTCATTTTATCTTGTTTTGCTCATTGTGTCTTGTTTTTTTTTGTTTTGTGTGTTTTTTGGTTTTGGTTTTGTTTTGTTTTGCTTTTTGTTATGTATTATTTTGTTTGTTGTGTTTGTTGTGTTTTGCTTTGCATTTTATTTAGTTTTTTGGTTTGTCTAGTAGTTTTTAGTTTTTTTGTGGTTTATATTGATTATTTTGTGTTGTTTTCATCTTTGTTTTGTTGTGTTTTGATTCTTTTTTTGTTGTTTTCTGTTTTGTTTGTTGTGTTTTTGCTGTTTTTTTTGTTTTGTGTTGTTTTTATGGTCTTTGTTTTGTTGTGCTTTGCTTTTTGTTTGCGTTTTTCTTTTCTGTGCTGTTGTGTTTTTCGTTTTATCTCGTTTTGCTCATTGTGTTTTGCTTTTTTTTTGTGTGTGTGTGTGTGTGTGTGTGTGTGTGTGTTAAAATTTTATTTTAATACATTTAATACAGCAAAATTCTGAAACTCTGTTCTAGATATGGATCTTTAACTTTACGCTGTCATTAACTAGTCAGTTTACTGACAAATATGCATTTTTTAAATTTACTTTCAAGAAGTACACACAACAGTTCAGTCTGACATAATTACCCGTGGTGAGTGAGTCAACCAAGGGTGCTTTCACACTGGCAGTTTAGTTAGAAACAGAGCACGGTTCACATGAAAAATTGGTAACGTGAAAGCTGTCATGTGGCCCGGGGAGCTCACCGCAGTACCGAACCAGACCACTACCTGTAGGAGGTGGTCTGAGTTCAGTTGCAATAGAACTGTAGCACGATTTGCGTGACTATGAAAGCAACTCGGACTCGGGTGCGCACTCGTTCAGGAAGTAAATTAACCTGCACATGCGTTTTAGCCGATGACAACATCATTAGTTTCGACAACACACGAGGATCCACACATTCCTGAAAGTCCTAAAAAAGTAATGACACCATAATGACATACAAATACAATCAACACTATAAATACTGTCTGTCTGTCTGTCTATACACCTTATAAATACTATATATAAATACTATTTAGGCTATAAATATAGGGTATAATAGGAGATGACAGTGGCAATAACTTCACCTTGGACACTTTGCAATCAGCTGTCTCCTCAAAAAATGCCATTTGCGAGCAGCAGCATTCCCCGGGACATCTGATGAGTTACTCCATGAAGCGCACATATACGCAGTTGTCGTTCACTCTGTTGTGCATAATGGCACCAAAATAACAAAGTATGATGAGTCGCGTTGAGTTCACCATGCGTGTTTGTGATGACGTAAGATGAACACAAATGGACCGGAATTCGATAGAATCAAGTGAGTGTGAAACCAGACCAACGCTGTGGGGGGCACCGGGAACAACCGCACTCAGAATCGGACCGCAGCAAACGTGCCAAGTGTGAAAGCGTCCCAAGACGATTCTGACTCCTGTGTTTAACTGATTCATAAAAGAAGAACTGCACCAATCTAGTTTTTTTTTGTTTGTTGATGCAGTGAAGGCAATGCTGTTGAAAGTTATGTTGAACATTTATTGTCAATATATTGGGGTAAAAGTAAGCAAAAAAGTTTTGTCTTGCTTTAAGCATAAACCTCTTATGTCATTTCACTTCTCAAGTGAATATATCTTGTTTAAGTATGTTATTCTTATTATTTTCAAATGTGTTATTATTATTTGAGTTGTCAAAGTTCATTCAATCTATAAATGAACAATCTTTCTCTCCAGGTCTTGGAGACATGGCCGTGTCCAATACCATTGGCAGTAATGTGTTTGATATTCTGGTTGGACTCGGAGTTCCCTGGGCACTGCAGACCATGGCCGTCAATTATGGATCAGTTGTAAGCACATGTAGAATGTTCCAGCCTCTCTGCTTCTGCCAGAACCTCATTGTGTTTGAGAGTGATCAAACCGTGTTCTTCTGTTGAACTCTCTGAAACACAAACTCTATTTATAGCAATAATGGTTCAATGTCACACTGTGATGTAGCGAGCTGATGATGTGATTTCCTCTCTCTGTTCAGGTTATGATAAACAGTCGAGGCCTCGTGTACTCTGTGGTGCTTCTGCTGGGGTCTGTAGCTGTAACTGTGAGTATCTTGGTGTGCATTATACATGTATCAGGGTACAGGGATAGTTCACCCAAAAATGAAAATTCTCTCATCATTTGCTCACCCTCATGCCATCCCAGAAACGTATGACTTTCATTCTTCTGCAAAACACAAATTAAGATTTTTAGATTTTATTTCAGGGTGACCAGAACTCAAAAAAGGGCATAAAGGCAGCATAAAAGTAATCCACAAGACTCCAGTGGTTTAATCCATGTCTTCTGAAGTGATATAATAGGTGTAGGTGGGAAGCAATATTTAAGTCCTTTATTAACAGTAAATCTATACATTCACTTTCACATTCAGCCAACACTGGTTGGGGCAGGTCGAAGGTGGAGATTTATAGTAAAGAAGGACGTAAGGCCTGTTCACACCAAATCCGTGATGATTTTGCGAAACAAACCTTAAGGCTGGACTGGTAATCTGGCATACTGGGTATTTTCCCGGTGGGCCGACACACTTTGGGGCCGATCTGGGCAGACTGGCCATCGGGAAAACCGAGCGGACATAAAATGCTAAAATGAGCCGCCACGTTATGCAGAACGGACCACAAACCAGCGCCACGATATGCAGAAAAGGACAGTGAACCAGTGCCATTTACATGGCCAGTTGCCATGTAAAATCCCAGGCCGATTTCTCTTCCCAGTCTAGCCCTGGACGGAAGGTCTATTCACACAGCGTTCGTAAAAAATTAAAATTAAAAAATTAAAAATTAAAAAAATTAAAACTATTTCACTCCTGTCCAGAAAACACTGTTGCTTTTCTACAAGCATTTATAGCAGTCTCATACCCACACCTTCAGCTGTTAGAGATTAATATAATTAACTTGCATTTATATTTAAAGCATTTATTCTCCTAATTTGGCATAACTGTTTCATTATGTTCTTTCCGTGGTGTTGAAGCATTTTGAGGATTATATACAGTAATCTGTGTTTTTTATGCATGTTTCATGTAACAAGTCTTTTAATGGGATATTTTACTACGAGCTTAGACCAAACAAAGTTTACCAACCTATTTGCAATTTTTAATGCCATGAAAATATAACAAGCTCAGTGATACTGGGAGGCGGGTGTGCTAACAAGGAGGCTAAAGGCTACAGCCCTTAGCGTCAGTCGCTAGTGAGCCTCTTGAGGCCAGGGGAGTGAGGTTTATACATATCACACAGCTATCATGTACCAGCTGGCTCCTGTTACACTCAACCCCCTAAACCTCACTCACATCCGGGTCACGGCACCACTCCAACCGGTCCTGCTCGACCTGATCTGGGAGCGGGATCTGAACCGGTGTCAGTTGGCATGGGAAGCGGGCATGCTAACAAAGAGGCTAAAGGCTACAGCACCTAGCGTCAGTCGCTAGTGAGCCTCTTCATGCCAGGGCAGTGAGGTTTATACATATCACACAGCTATCATGTACCAGCTGGCTCCTGTTATACTCAACCCTCTAAACCTCACTCGCATCCGGGTCACGGCACCACTGCAACCGTTCTTGCTCTACCTGCTCCGAGCGGGATTTGAACCGGTGTTAGTTGGCATGGGAGGCGGGTGTGCTAACTAGGAAGCTTAAGGCTACAGCCCCTAGCGTCAGTAAAACAGGCTACATATTTAATAATGTACATTAAGACAAAAAAACCATATGCAGGCTTTCAAAGACAGACAAAGGATTCACGAACTGCAACTATTATTTTTAAGCACATAATTTTTCGGGGGTGTGAATGCCAGCTGCTGGACAATCAGCTGCCTTCTGATTGTCTGTGGACGATTTGTCAGTCACCCGATGTGAATAGCGCTATGGGAATCCATTGTTCCTGTTAAAAAGTTTGTTGGAATGAACTATCGCACAGAAAATACAGACTTGGTGTGAACAGGCCTTTAAGTATTGATCTGTTTCTCAACCACACCTGTATAAATATGGGGACCCATTTACTTTTAATAATAATTTGGGAAAATGATAAATACATTACACAATAAACCATGAATTAAGAAAATAGATAAAAGAATCTAAATTTTATCATAGTATTATTATTAGTATTTTTTTTTTTTTAAATATACCAATTAAAAATACATTATTGAATATATGCAATTATCAACACTTCATAGTCACATGTTAAAAATAACTTTTGGAATTTATTAACATTTTTGTTCTAAATTGCTAAATATAGTGATAATTATAAATGTAATAATAATAATAATAATAATAATAATAATAATAATACATTATTTAAATTATAATAAATCAAATGAATGATTAATACAGACAAACTGAAAATAAACCAATTTAACAATTAATAATTAATAGAATGAAGAAAACATACACTGATCAGCCACAACATTAAAACCCCTGACCGGTGAAGTGAATAACATTTATTATCTCATTACAATGGCACCTGTCAAGGGGTGGGATATATTAGGCAGCAAGTGAACTGTCAGTTCTTGAATTTCATTTGTTGGAAGCAGGAAAAATGGGCGAGCGTACGGATCTGAGCGACTTTGACAAGGGCCAAATTGTGACGGCTAGACATCTGGGTTAGAGCATCTCCAAAACGGCAGGTCTTGTGGGGTGTTCCCAGGAAGGAAAACCGGAGAACCGGCGACAGGGTCATGGGCGCCCAAGGCTCATTGATACATGTGGGGAGCGAAGGCTAGCCCGTCTGGTCCGATCCCACAGAAGAGCTGCTATAGCACAAATTGCTGAAAAACGTGTTGGCCGTGATAGAAAGGTGTCAGAACACATTTGCATCGCAGCTTGCTGTGTATGGGGCTGCGTAGCTGCAGACCGGTCAGAGTGCCCATGCTGACCCCTGTCCTCCGCTGAAAGCACCTACAATGGGCACGTGAACGTCAAAACTGGACCATGGAGCAATGGAAGAAGGTGGCCTGGTCTGATGAATCACATTTGCTTTTAGATCATGTGGACGGCTGGGTGTGCGCCCGTCATTTACCTGGGGAAGAGATGGCAGCAGGATGCACCATGGGAAGAAGGCAGGCAGGTGGAGGCAGTGTGATGCTCTGGGCAAGGAAACCTCGAGTCCTGGCATTCAATTTGCTTTGACACGTACCACCTACCTAAAGATTGTTGCAGACCATGTACACCCCTTCATGGCAATGGTATTCCCTGATGGCAGTGGCCTCTTTCAGCAGGATAATGCGTCCTGCCACACTGCACACATTTTTCAGGAATGGTTTGAGGAACATGACAAAGAGTTCAAGGTGTTGATTTCGCCTCCAAAGTCCCAGATCTTTATCCAATTGATCATCTATGGGATGTGCAAGTCCGCTCCATGAAAGCCCCCCCTCACAACTTACAGGACTTTCTTCTGCTAACGTCTTGGTGCCAGATAACACAGGACACCTTCAGAGGTGTCAGAGCTGTTTTGGCGGTACGAGGGGGACTTACACGATATTAGGCAGGTGGTTTTAATGTTGTGGCTGATCGAGGAAATATACCAATTAAAATACAACATTCATTTTGCAATTGCCAACGCTTCATAATCACATATTAAAATGTGATTTTAATTTTAATCAACATTTAATGTTATCAATTGTTATATATAATGATAATAATTAATAAATGTAATATTAAAAAATAATCCTACATTATTAAAAATGATATTAAAAACAGGCAAACTTAAAATAAATCAAAAACACAATCAATTATGAATAGATTGAAGAAAATAGTTTAAGCGTCAATAATTTAATTATAAGAAATAAAAACAGATAAAAAACTATTTAAAAATAGCATTCGGTTTATGCAATAAATTAATTAAATTAATAATATTAAATCTTATTAAACTATAATTTTATTTGAAAAAGTATTATTTTTAAACATATTTTTTAAAATTATTCTTATTAATTTAATCAAAACCATTAATAAACACAAACTGAAAGGATAGTATTCAATTTATAAAACAGAAATGATAAAATAACAATTATTTTTTACACGTGATTGTCATGAATTACTGATAATTGCATACATAAAATATCATATTTTTAATTAGTTTTTTTTTTTTATCAGGATTTTATTTGGCTTATCAAGTTGTTGATCCTTTTATCACTGAACCATGTGTTTAGACATTTCATAATTGTTTATGTAATTCATTTACTGAAGTGATTAAGTGATATAAATGGGCCCCCATACATCAGAAAATCAGATATTTTGGTCATGAATTGCTATTAAAATGTATAAATCAATATAGTGTGTCTGTCAACAGTACAGTATGTATGTGGTCTCGTCCATTAAACTTATATATGAGTTTATGATTATTAAGAATAATTCTTTGTCTGTACCTGCAGATTCTTGGCATCCACCTGAACGGGTGGAAGTTGGACTTTAAGCTGGGCGTTTACGTGCTGGTGCTGTACGCCGTCTTCCTGTGTTTCTCTATCATGATCGAATACAACGTCTTCACCTTCGTCAACTTACCCATGTGTCGAGAAGACTAGAACCAGCCAGATCGGATCTGCACTACCGCCTCTTCATATCCTACAAAACAACACCAACATCTGTAATGATCCCGTACCGTTGATGTCACAACTCAACTTTCTGATCTCAGTTTGACCTCCGTCTTTGCACTCCAAAATCATCATCACCTCAGATGAATGAATTTGAGTCTTATTGGGACTATCGGTTAAGTACTATATTTGATGCTAAAAAATAAACAATAATAATATATAGGCCTACTGTATATCTACCAGTATCTGGCATCGACCAGTAGGGGCTAACTGGTAACCTTGGTAACAGAAATGCTAATTTTACAAGAGTTCCAGAACAACGTTTACTATGTAGGCAACCTAGAGAGTAACTGAGGGTTTCTCTTAGGTTAACTCAAGATTTTTTTTCTCTCTTTCTGGCAATAGCTTCTTCACGGAAGCATTTCACTGTGGACCAAAAATATTCCTGTGAAGTTTAATTCATTCATTAATCCGGTTAATTTTCTCTGAAATTTGACCCCAGAGTTTTTTGGAGCCTGAAAGAGGAACTTTTCTTAGGCAGCTTGCCTCTTCCAGGTGACATCTTCAACATCGTGAAATGCATTCTGAGTCTACCAAATATGGACAGACCAAATATGGATGCCTACGTAAACATTTACCATTTTTTTGCATCGTTACATATTGTAAATATTGCACACTGCAATATTTCATTTTTCTTTGTCACTTTGAGACATGTCTTTTTAAACCGTCTCTCAGAGCCAAATATCTACACGAACTCATTAGTGATTAGATAACTGTAAATATGTTTCAATGTATCATCTTTTTTTTAGCCTATTATTTAGCAAATTTTTTGTTGCAATGCAAGAAAACTGAAAGTATTGCACATTGTCCATTATTATAGTCTACTCATCATGATATGGACTCATATAGGGCTTGTTCTGGTTGACTTTGAAACACTTTGTGTATATTTATTTACAAATGAATATTGGTTCACCATTTTAAGTTTTGCTGTCTCCTCTTTGATTATGAACTTGCCATTTTAGAGATTTGCTAATTGCATTAATGTAGACCAGAAACATACTTTACACAAGCAAGCAAACTGCTTACACGAGTAACTCACTTTTACGCACATGCTTAGCGAGATTCTCTTCAAACAGTTGCTTTGCCGTGATTGTGGTTGAGCTGAAAGAGAGGACATTTTATGCTAATGCCTATTACTTCACCCCTTGTTTTATGCTAAGTTATTGTATCACACTAGAAATTGCACTTTGCCGCATTTTGTGAAACTTGTGAAATTGAGCTTGCATAGCTATAGTGTTTGCATCCAAATAATTGCGTAGTTGTAAGACTTCTAAGTGAGATACATGTAAGAAGTTGGTTCTGGTGGGTTTAGGCTGGTCTTGATATACCTTATCCGGGATGCTTGTGATGTTCATTCCCCGTAGAGACGTGGTTCTCAACTGGTTTGATTTAGGACCCAGATTTTACACCGGACATCAAGTATTGCGTCCCTTGTGGCAACGTTGAGTAATTGCATCATGCTAGAATTGCACTCTTGACAATGTGGCTGGCTGGAATTGCATCCACATACTTGCATACTTTACAAAAGTGAAAAAAAAAAACTTTAAATCAAACACTGACATTTATTAAAAAAATAATTAAAAAGAATAATTACAATAATATTGATCTCAGCAGCCAATAAATTTACAACAAAAAGCATATTGCGGCAAACCATGTTAGCATTGCAGATGAACACTTTTTAAATGCAGTCTGGGTTGTATATTCTTTTTTCAAAAATGTCATGCAACCTGTCCATGTTGGCATCAGCCTAATTTGGCTGGTGTAACCGATCATTTGAGTCGGCGTCAGTAGGCATGGGAGGTGGGTGTGCTAACAAGGAGGCTTAAGGCTACAGCCCCTAGTGTCAATCGCTAGTGAGCATCTTCATGCCAGGGGAGTGAGGTTTATACATATCACACAGCTATTATGTACCAGCTGGCTCCTGTTACACTCAACCCTCTAAACCTCACTAGCATCCGGGTCACGGCACCACTACAACCGGTCTTGCTCGACCTGCTCCGAGCGGGATTTGTACCAGCGTTAGTTGGCATGGGAGGCGGGTGTGCTAATAAGGAGGCTAAAGGCTACAGCACCTAGCGTCAGTTGCTAGTGAGCCTCTTGAGGGTAGGGGAGTGAGGTTTACACATACCGAGCAGCTATCACATACCAGCTGGCTCCTGTTACACTAGATTCTACGAAGTGATGATAAATTTGCACCAACATACCATAGAGTTTGACTAGACAAAACTTTTAACCTCAACAACAAAAAATATGTTTTTCTCCATCCTTTTTTTAAAAGTTGATAGCCAGTTTATTTTCCTAAATATGCATGATTATACAGTATGAATGGTTGCATTTTATTGTTTGCATCCTTAGCATCAAAACAGATCTGTGACACATTTTTGGGGCTGCGATCCACCAGTTGAGAACCACTGCCTTGCAGGCAGATCTTTTGTTTGGAAATGTAGAAATTAGCACTTTAAAGCAAGCCAGCTGCCTTGTCTCATGCAGTTTCATACAGTGCTTCCCTCTGTTAGTGTGTGTATACTGTACTGTATGTGTCTTCATGTGTGTATTTGTGTGTATCAGGGGAAGACATATTCATCAACAGATTCCTCACCTTACGACTTCGTGAGCAAAGCCACAACAGCACCCCCTGTGTCTGCAGTGCATGACAGGACATAGCTCTGGATGGTCGTCTCCATTGCAACCACAACCCTCGTCCAGTTCTGACCTGGCAGCTACTGAACTAAACCTCAGTGGAGACATTTCCGTGTCATTTGGGAGGGCTGAAACATGATGTAAAGGTCCTTTTCCCGTTTTATTAAGACACCACTGTATTTGTATTGGACGAACTCTGGGTTGCTGCTAGTTTATGCAAAACAAGCACTTCTTTCTCAGTGCAAAGTCTCCTGTGTTCACAATAAAAACTGTTTTTTGGAATGTTGGTGTAAAATAGGAAAAGGATTTGGACTTGGGAATGTTCTTGTTGTGGATAGTATGCAGGGAGCTTGTGGCTGTGCTCCCCAAGGCATTAACATCCCCAGACAAGGACTTGGGAGCTGCTTTGAACTCCGTGGAAGGAGAAGACTTTATAAACTCAGTGGGAAATTATGGCAACTATGGAAAAGGTGATTTAGAGATGGTTTTAACGTGCATACAGGCTGCACACGGTCCTGTGCATCTTCCGTCTATCTCATCACCCTCTCGATTTCACCAAGAGACAATTACTGACTCCAATGACACTTTATTGTCTTTTATGGGAATATGTAAAGAACAAAAACCATGCATAGAAGCATTCTCTTATGCCATTTTGTACAAAGGGAAAATCTCATGAGAACATGTCCAGGTCACATTTTAACCCAAAATTAAAGATTTTTTATTTATTTTATTTTTTTTAACTCAAATAAAATACATGCTATTTTTTAGGACCATTAAGATTTACAACATTAATTTCAAGTAAATTAAGTACAATGTTATTCGTATTATCCTCTATAATGATTCTGTCATTTTCATAGTACTTTTATTACAAATGTTTTTTTTAATCAGCATAAATGAATGGCAGTACATCTAAATGTGATGTATAAATTACATTACAATAGAGTACATCATGGTACTATTTGTTGTATTTTAATTCTGGATAGAGTCATTATTATTCAAATTTTTTTTAACATATATATGTATATATATACCGATCAGCCACAACATTAAAACCACCTGCCTAATATCGTGTAAGTCCCCCTCGTACCGCCAAAACAGCTCTGACACCTCTGAAGGTGTCCTGTGTTATCTGGCACCAAGACGTTAGCAGAAGAAAGTCCTGTAAATTGTGAGGGGGGGCTTTCATGGAGCGGACTTGCACATCCCATAGATGATCAATTGGATAAAGATCTGGGACTTTGGAGGCGAAATCAACACCTTGAACTCTTTGTCATGTTCCTCAAACCATTCCTGAAAAATGTGTGCAGTGTGGCAGGACGCATTATCCTGCTGAAAGAGGCCACTGCCATCAGGGAATACCATTGCCATGAAGGGGTGTACATGGTCTGCAACAATCTTTAGGTAGGTGGTACGTGTCAAAGCAAATTGAATGCCAGGACTCGAGGTTTCCTTGCCCAGAGCATCACACTGCCTCCACCTGCCTGCCTTCTTCCCATGGTGCATCCTGCTGCCATCTCTTCCCCAGGTAAATGATGGGCGCACACCCAGCCGTCCACATGATCTAAAAGCAAATGTGATTCATCAGACCAGGCCACCTTCTTCCATTGCTCCATGGTCCAGTTTTGACGTTCACGTGCCCATTGTAGGTGCTTTCAGCGGAGGACAGGGGTCAGCATGGGCACTCTGACCGGTCTGCAGCTACGCAGCCCCATACACAGCAAGCTGCGATGCAAATGTGTTCTGACACCTTTCTATCATGGCCAACACGTTTTTCAGCAATTTGTGCTATAGTAGCTCTTCTGTGGGATCGGACCAGATGGGCTAGCCTTCGCTCCCCACGTGTATCAATGAGCCTTGGGCTCCCATGACCCTGTCGCCGGTTCTCCGGTTTTCCTTCCTCTGAACACTTTTGGTAGGTACTAACTACTGCATACCGGGAACACCCCACAAGACCTGCCGTTTTGGAGATGCTCTAACCCAGATGTCTAGCCATCACAATTTGGCCCTTGTCAAAGTCGCTCAGATCCGTACGCTCGCCCATTTTTCCTGCTTCCAACAAATGAAATTCAAGA
This sequence comes from Moxostoma hubbsi, assembly GCA_032164185.1. NCBI lineage: Eukaryota > Metazoa > Chordata > Actinopteri > Cypriniformes > Catostomidae > Moxostoma > Moxostoma hubbsi. The sequence continues at coordinate 3,026,783 of JAVLUX010000022.1, read as the reverse complement.
ACTGACAGTTCACTTGCTGCCTAATATATCCCACCCCTTGACAGGTGCCATTGTAACGAGATAATAAATGTTATTCAGTTCACCGGTCAGGGGTTTTAATGTTATGGCTGATCAATATATATATATATATATATATATATACAGTACTGTGCAAAAGTCTTAAGCACTTAAGATGTTTCACAAAAGCATTTGTCTTAAGATGGTTATTTATATCTTCAGCTTTAGTGTGTCAAAAGGAAATATAAATGTTAGACTCACAAACATTACTTTTGCAAATAGAAAAGATTAGAATAGAAGAACAGGGAGCCCTGCAACAGATGGCATTGCCCCCACAGAGTCCCCAACAGAACATTGTGTCAGTCTGAGTTTACATATAGAGACAGAAGCAATTGAGACATCCTAAATAGACAGAAGAACTGTGGAGAATTCTCCAGAAGCTTGGAACATCCTATTTGCCAAAAACCAAGAAACTGTGTCCAGGTGTATCTAGGAGAATGTGGGCTGTTTTAAAGGCAAAGGTGGTCACACCAAACATTGATTTATCTTTTTTATGTTTACTGGACTTTGTATGACATTAAGTGATAAATTAAAATGATTTGTGGCATTATTTTTGAAGATATCCTCACTATGCAACATTTTTCACAAGTGCCTAAAACTTTTGCACAGTACTATACAAAAAAAATAAATATATATAAATAATTGTCACGCAACAATGCCAAGAAAAACGTAATAGTCCTTAAAACAGTCTATTTTCTTTATGCAAAACATAATAATAATAAAAAATTAATTATTTTGATTTTGGGAAGAAATATGACCAGGACTTTTTTTTTTTTTTTGAGATTCAGCCCCAAAAATGCACATTGATAATGCAGAATTTTACAGTTCTTTAGAAAAAGATTATTTGTACATATGTTTGAAATGCTTTACTCATGAAAGATTTACCATCAGTTGAACTGGTGGGGTCTGTTTTGTTTTTTTGATTAACCAACACAATGAATATTGATCACATATCTGATTATTAAGCCACTTTTTTACCACTTATAATTCCGATGGCATAATTGTTGTACCATGTAGTAAATTGTATAGCAACTTACAAAATATCAGCAATCATATTTAAAATGTGCATGAAAAACAGGATGCTGTCTATCTATCTATCTATCTGTCTGTCTATCTATCTGTCTATCTGTCTGTGTCTGTCTGTCTGTCCTATCTATCTATCTATCTATCTATCTATCTATCTGTCTGTCTGTCTGTCTGTCTGTTTTTCTGTCTGTCTGTCTATCTGTCTGTGTCTGTCTGTCTGTCCTATCTATCTATCTATCTATCTGTCTGTCTATCTATCTATCTATCTGTCTGTTTTTCTGTCTGTCTGTTTTTCTGTCTATCTATCTATCTGTCTGTCTGTCTGTCTGTCTACACAAACACTATGTATATTATATATATTGAATGTAAAGTTCGTTACTATGCTGAATACATCTGTAAAACTTATATGAATGTATTGTCATGCTATAATGGAAATATCCAACCACTGCATTTTACTGGAAAGCAATAACATGCAAAGAAAAGATATACACTACCGTTCAAAAGTTTGGGGTCACCCAAACAATTTTGTGTTTTCCTGAAAAGTCACACTTATTCACCACCATACGTTGTGAAATGAATAGAAAATAGAGTCAAGACATTGACAAGGTTAGAAATAACGATTTGTATTTGAAATAAGATTTTTTTTACATCAAACTTTGCTTTCGTCAAAGAATCCTCCATTTGCAGCAATTACAGCATTGCAGACCTTTGGCATTCTAGCTGTTAATTTGTTGAGGTAATCTGGAGAAATTGCACCCCACGCTTCCAGAAGCAGCTCCCACAAGTTGGATTGGTTGGATGGGCACTTCTTGCGTACCATACGGTCAAGCTGCTCCCACAACAGCTCAATGGGGTTCAGATCTGGTGACTGCGCTGGCCACTCCATTACGATAGAATACCAGCTGCCTGCTTCTGCTCTAAATAGTTCTTGCACAATTTGGAGGTGTGTTTAGGGTCATTGTCCTGTTGTAGGATGAAATTGGCTCCAATCAAGCGCTGTCCACTGGGTATGGCATGGCGTTGCAAAATGGAGTGATAGCCTTCCTTATTCAGAATCCCTTTTACCCTGTACAAATCTCCCACCTTACCAGCACCAAAGCAACCCCAGACCATTATATTACCTCCACCATGCTTAACAGATGGCGTCAGGCATTCTTCCAGCATCTTTTCATTTGTTCTGCGTCTCACAAACGTTCTTCTTTGTGATGCAAACACCTCAAACTTGGATTCATCTGTCCAGAACACTTTTTTCCAGTCTTCCTCTGTCCAATGTCTGTGTTCTTTTGCCCATCTTAATCTTTTTCTTTTATTGGCCAGTCTCAGATATGGCTTTTTCTTTGCCACTCTGCCCTGAAGCCCAGAATCCCGCAGCCGCCTCTTCACTGTACATGTTGACACTGGTGTTTTGCGGGTACTATTTAATGAAGATGCCAGTTGGGGACCTGTGAGGCGTCTGTTTCTCAAACTAGAGACTCTAATGTACTTATCTTCTTGCTCAGTTGTGCAACGCGGCCTCCCACTTCTTTTTCTACTCTGGTTAGAGCCTGTTTGTGCTGTCCTCTGAAGGGAGTAGTACACACCGTTGTAGGAAATCTTCAATTTCTTAGAAATGTCTCGCATGGAATAGCCTTCATTTCTAAGGACAAGAATAGACTGTCGAGTTTCAGATGAAAGTTCTCTTTTTCTGGCCATTTTGAGCGTTTAATTGACCCCACAAATGTGATGCTCCAGAAACTCAATCTGCTCAAAGGAAGGTCAGTTTTGTAGCTTCTGTAACGACCTAAACTGTTTTCAGATGTGTGAACATGATTGCACAAGGGTTTTCTAATCATCAATTAGCCTTCTGAGCCAATGAGCAAACACATTGTACCATTAGAACACTGGAGTGATAGTTGCTGGAAATGGGCCTCTATACACCTATGTACATATTGCACCAAAAACCAGACATTTGCAGCTAGAATAGTCATTTACCACATTAGCAATGTATAGAGTGTATTTCTTCAAAGTTAAGACTAGTTTAAAGTTGTCTTCATTGAAAAGTACAGTGCTTTTCCTTCAAAAATAAGGACATTTCAATGTGACCCCAAACTTTTGAACGGTAGTGTATATGTCAAAATAATTCCTGTACATTTTTCATATGAATCTTGCAAAATGAATGTTTTAAAAAACCTGTTTCATAGTTGTTGTGGCCTGTTCCTGTACGGGAGGACTTTTACGTCACTTCATTCGGTACAAACTACAGCACAGCTGAGAGAGTTGTAACACCGACGATTTGTTGTATGTGTGACTTTTTCTTCTTCACATTGGTCCTCCTGTTTATATATATTTGCCCACGTCTGTTGCCTTTGACGACAATAGCAGTGGCCAGCAGGTGGCGCACTAACTTCACTGTTTGACAAACCATATAGTGGCGCCAGCAAGAATTTGAGGTCAATTTAGCACCTGTCAGTATAGTGCATTTGGTCCATAATTACAGACGTTTAGACTAGGAAAACTGCTCTATCAGTTAAGCGGATATTACAACCCTGTCAGGGTTCATGGAGGTTTGCAAGACTATATTTTCACGCACAGAAATGATAGAATTCTGTTATTTACTCACCCTTATGTTCTAAACCCGTATGACTTTGTTCTGTGGCACACAAAAAGAGATGGAGAGCCAGAATTTTAGTTTTAAAAGGATATTTCACTCCACAATTAAAATGATCTCATCATGTACTCACCCTCAGGGCTGAACTGGTCATCTGGCATACCGGGCATTTTCCCGGTGGGCCGATGCAATTTGGGGCCGATCAGGGGCGGACTGGCTATCGGGTTATTGGCTTCTTAAAGAAACACGATCGCTTTTGGTGTGAAAAAGATCAATATTTAAGTACTTTTTAACTATGAACCATTGCTTCCGGACTGCAGCATTCACAAGAGCGCTGAGTTCACACAGTCTATCGTGTGACGAATTCGCGTTGGCATGTTTTGGACGTAATCTCAAGTTCGTCTCTCGGTTGAGACATCCAGAATAAGCACACATGCACCATTATGAGTTAACAAACAGATACAAATACAGATCTAAACCAAAAACCAATGAGGCTTCTGTATTTTGTATAACCCTTGTGGCCACGTCCACACTTTCGTTGAAAACGCCGTCTTCGCGTTGTAATGTGGACTGGGAAAATGGAGATATCTGAAAACGTTGATGTATTTGTTGTCATGTGACGCAGTCATGTGATCCATTCAACCAAAACAATGGCGGCCCGTGATATAACGGTGCTATTGTGCCTGATATTCACTTTGATAGCGTTGTTAAAGATAAATGTTACTTTGTACAACATTCACAGTAAATTTCTTTAAAGCCATGAGAAGTTTACTCGGAATTGGTGTCTGGCGACAGAACACGAGGACAATTGCGTTTCATACCGTACATGCAATGGCGATTTTTCGCATGCGCAGTAAGGGGATTTAAGTTTCAGACGTTTCAGTGTGGACAGGCAACTTATTTCAAGGCCTCATTAAATTTAGACTGCAAAATCAAAACTCGGGTAAAATATAATTTCTTAAGTTGTGACGCCGGAGATTCAGCGGTGGAGCAAAGCAGATCAACGGAGCAACACATGATTATTTACTCACTGACCACAGGAAACTAGCCAGTCACACCATCTTTGAACAGACGGTGGTCCTATGCATGGCTCAGACATCAGTGGCAACTTTGAATGAGCTGTTCAAAGCTTACTACGTCTTCAGTCTCTCGATGAGGTTGCTCTTTGCATTTTTTATGCAGGATGTCCCATTTCCTTTCATACATGCAATGACTTCAGGAAGCACCTCAACACTGTGCACTCCATGGTTGAACATGCAAACATTAGCCAAGATGTCACCACGCACATAGACAATAAGGAGGACGTTTCAAGTTTTTGACCAGACTGTACAGTTTGCTAAGTATTTCAGATATGTGTAAACAGTCATTTTCGATGGTAAGTAAATGTGTGTTTCAACTACCAATTGGGCTAGAAATCATGGCATTGAATTTACATACAGCCCACAGATCTCCATTGGTACATCCCATAATCTCCCTTTGTTTAACAATATAGTACTCTTGTTAAAAGCGTAGATACGGTATACTTTGATGAACACTTCAATGCATACTGTATATACAGTAGGTGCATAATGACAGATTTTGTTACATGCATTGAACAGCCTATTTTAAACCCTTTGATAAAGAATATTTTAATGAGTCTGATAACTGTGCATGCATAGTGCCATATTACATTTAGGAAAAATCACTTTTGAATTATTAGACTTATTAAATGTGGTGCACATGTTTGAAAAAAGTCAAATAAACCTTTTTTATCCAAATTAATATCATTTTTGTATAACACCAAATTAACACCATATAGTGTTAAAATAGAGAACACTGTTATTATGAGTTAACAAATTACACTCTTGAGTATCTTTAACAACCCATACCAGTGTAAAAATAATTGTATACTGGTAAGTGTTGAATAGTGTTAAATTTCAACTATGCAAAGAGACAATATGAACCCAATTTTAGTCTCAATGTGCCAACACTTAAAGAGTTAAAATAACTCTATTTGGAGTGGACCCCATGAGACACGTTCAAAGTGTTAAAATGAACTCTTATTTTGAGTACACAGATTTTGCTGTGCTCCATCAAGGTCCATCCATCCATCCATCCATCCATCCATCTTCAACCGCTTATCCGAAGTCGGGTCGAGGGGGCAGCAGGTCCAGCAGGGGGCCCCAAACTTCCCTATCCCGAGCCACATTAACCAGCTCTGACTGGGGGACCCCGAGGCGTTCCCAGGCCAGTGTGGAGACGTAATCTCTCCACCTAGTCCCGGGTCTTCCCCGAGGCCTCCTCCCAGCTGGACGTGCCTGAAACACTTCCGAGGAAGCCCATTTCGGCCGCTTGTACTTGCGACCTAGTTCTTTCGGTCATGACCCAGCCTTCATGACCATAGGTGAGGGTAGGAACAAAAACTGACCGGTAGATCGAGAGCTTTGCCTTCCGGCTCAGCTCTCTTTTCGTGACAACGGGGCAATAGAGCGAGCGCAATACCGCCCCCCACTGCCCCGATTCTCCGGCCAACCTCCCGCTCCATTGTCCCCTCACTCATGAACAAGACCCTGAGGTACTTGAACTCCTTCACTTGGGACAATACCTAGTTCCCGACCCGGAGTACACTCCATCGGTTTCCTGCTGAGAACCATGACCTCAGATTTAGAGGTGCTAATCAAGGTGAACATTTAAATTATATAAAATTGTGAATGGCTCCTATTTTCCATTCCATAGAAGAAAGTCATAAAGCTTTGGACATCTCCATCATCTGGGTTTGGAACAAAATGAGTACATAATACAAATTTGTCTTCATTAGCACAATGTAATTAAACTTTTGTCCTTCTAAGAAACACAAAGAAAATACAAACCTGACACACCACTCGAATTAACTAACACACCTGTCATGGAAGACTTCCTGAATCCATTTGGAATTTTGAATTAGTTCCATAATTTGCCGTTAAATACTGACAATGACACAATTCCCCATTACCAAAATGGATCACCAAAATGTTTAACCCCTGGCTCCTTGAGTTAAGCACTTGTGTTGGCAGAGTTGAGGACGTCTGACTGCTCTAATGGAAGGTTTTAGTTTCTTCATATGATAAGAGTTCATGAGTAGAATGGATCATTAGTGCTGGAGGCCGCTCAAGTCACACATTTACTAGTGAGTGTGTAATTGGAGGAAGCTGCACCTGTTATTTTGTGTGACATTATAAATCTGCTTGAGTTGTGCTGCATCATTTTATTGAAATCTATAAAGTGCAAAAAATGGAAGTTAAATATAATGTATTTTCTGGTAATATGGAAGTATACAGTATAATGCATTACACGTCTTTATAAATCACATGATAATCTGATGTGGATGATTCTCATTAAACCTGAAAGAATATGTAGCATGTATTTAGGACTGATAAGATATTTGGCATTTGTGAGAACATTTTAATGACAACTAAGCACAGTTACCCCAAAATGTTCATTATTGTATTGTAAATACAGTAGGTAGACAGACAGAGAGACAGACAGATAAATAAACATTACAATATTTACCTACAAGTTGAAGTCAGAAGTTTACATACACATTAGCCAAATACATTTAAACGTTTTCCACAAGTCCTGACATTTAATCGTAGAATGAGTTGCCTATCTTAGGTCAGTTGGGATCACTGCTTTATTTTAAGAATGTGAAATGTCAGAATAATAGTAGAGATAATTATTTATTTCAGCTTTTATTTCTATCATCACATTCCCAGTGTGTCAGATGTTTACATACACTTTGTTAGTATTCGGTAGCATTGCCTTTACATTTAGTAACTTGGGTCATATATTTTGGGGAGTGTTCCACAAGCTTCTCACAATAAGTTGCTTAAGCCTAACCCTTTTTCCTCCAAACATAACGATGCTCATTATGGCCAGAGGTGGGTTGTAACTCGTTACATTTACTCAGTTACATTTACTTGAGTAATATTTTGGGGAAATTTTTACTTTTAGAGTAGGTTTAAAAGTGGGTACATTTTACTCTCACTAATAGTGAACTTCTAATGATTTGTTTTTTACTTTTACTTCTTTACAATGTGTGGCGTTACTGTCGTTACATTACTGGGTTTAATGTGTAATTTATTGAGAGATTATTGACTGGGACTTTTACTAGAGCGGAAGTTGTCAGCTGCGCGCGATGAGACACTCCCACTTGAGTGACGAGTCTGTCACTCAAGTTAAAGTGCAGCAGCATCAAACTCTTCAAAGTGAAACACTTCGCTCCACCACACAGTGAAAAAAACAATAGTTTAGTCATGCAATGCCTTCATATAACACCAAGACAAGCTGATATTTCAAGATTAATGTCACAGCTCCAACTTCAGTCTGCACGCTGAGGTAAATTTTGCTCTAATTCTAACGCGGGCTTTTCTGTGTAATGAGATGGTCAATTTCAGGGTGATAATGTAACTGGGCTCTTATGACATCAGTTTTTAAGTGTACATTTTTACTCCGCGCCCTCGCGGGGGTACTGGAAACTATCGCAGATACTTTAAGCGGATTAACTGCATAAATCCATGTAAGCATCCAAGTTACGTGTAAATCACTGCCATTCTCGTGATCGACAACTGGAGCGCGAATAGACAGCATTTCTGCGCATGCTCAGCGAGGTGCGCGGGCGCGCGCGTGTGAGACGTGCGGGCGCGAGGCGATCGTCGCGACGAGAGTGGCTGTGTCCGCTATCGTTCACTCATTCACTGTTTCCTAGTGAATGCCAGTTAGTGCACTAGGCCTATATCCCAGCAGTAAGTGAACGAAATGAGTGAATTCGGACGAGAGTGTCGGGGTGCTGGTGCAGAAACGTCACATATTAATTTTTAAAAAATACTTGGGCCTTATTTGTTATTCTTATTAAATAATATATTAATACAATAATTCTTCATTCTGTTTGTCATTTTTAATACATACTGTGTGTTAATATAAAGAGGAAACACATTTGATCAAATAAGGAGTACATTTTATAATGTATCTGTATGTTTTGTCTCTCTATATGTTATTTTAATCCAGTAATGATTCGTCAAAAAGTAATTTAATACATTCAGCATGAAATAAAACATTGCAGAATTCAGACACTCCTACAAAATGGCAAAAACTAAAAATAGTGCACTATATAGTGGATAGGGGGCGGTTTCAGACACAGTGAGTGTTCCACGATCAGGGTTGGTGCCCTACATAGGCTGCTTTCTCTGCATTTAGAGAGCTGCTGTATGATCTAAATACTTAGCACACTGAAAACTGTAACTACATTGAAATAAGAATCCACACAGGACTTTAAAAGCTATGAAATAGCAAAAGAAGGCATTATATTTCAGAATTATATAAAATGTCCTTGGACTTTTTCACGTTTTTACTGTAATAATTACTAGAAATGTTTCCAAACCTCTCTTCTTATTGACAGATTCATCCAGATATGACAAGAGCCCTTAAAGGGATAGTTCAGGTAATGTTTTATATATATATATATATATATATATATATATATATATATATAAAAACATTCACTGAAATTAAATAGTGACTCAGGCAAACATTCTGTCATACGGGTTTGGTACAACATGATGGTGAATGATGACAATTTCCATTAATAATAATCATAATTCTATAGTACATGTTTGTATTATGTAATGGAATATAGGGGAGTAAACGTCTATTATGTCATTTATGAAAGTAATGAGTTACTCACTACTTAAGTATTCATTTTAATTGGATACTTTCTTACTCAAGTAATTATTTATGTTAGTACTTTTACTTCTACTTGAGTAATTATGTTTTTGAAGAAATTTTACTTTTACTTGAGTACAGTTTTTGGCTACTCTACCCACCTCTGATTTACGGCCAAACAGTTCAGTATTTGTTTCATTAGACCAGAGGACATTTCTCCAAAAAGTAAGATCTTTGTCCACATGTGCACTTGCAAACTGTAGTCTGGCTTTTTTATGGCAGTTTTGAAGCAGTGGGTTCTTCCTTGCTGAGCAGCCTTTCCGGTTATTTCTATATAGGACTCCTTTTACTGTGGATATAGATACTTGTCTAACTGTTTCCTCCAGCATCTTCACAAGGTCCTTTGCTGTTGTTCTGGGATTGATTTGCACTTTTTGCCCTGAAATAAGCTCATCTCTAGGAGACAGAATGTGTCTTCTTCCTGAGCAATATGATGGCTGCATGGTCCTATAGTGTTTATACTTGTGCACTATTGTTTGTAAAGATGAATGTGGTACCTTCAAGCATTTGGAAATTGCTCCCAATGATGATCCAGACTTGTGGAGGTCCACAATTTGTTTTCTGAGGTCTTGGCTAATTTCTTTTTTTTTTCAGGTTATATAATGTTCTTTATCAAATTTCCCATTCTATGAAGGGCAATGTGACCATATTCATATAAAACCCAAAGCACATTCTGATGACACTCATAACATAGAAGATACTAGTATACTGGCTGCACTCTGAAGCTGAAGAGGAATTGGACAGTCAACATCACAGGCAAAGCAAATGTGTTAAGAAGGGAGAGGGTTTACCCATCATCATTAATGTGCCCTGTGGTTAACAGAGGATCTCTTCCATATATACTGATGATCTATGTAACCTGTGTGCAAGTGGCATGCATATGTGTTTATACAAATTACACAAATTAGACTTCTTTAAAAAAAAAAAAGGAAAAACACAAAAAAGAAAATGTGCAATTAGGTCAATGGCACAGAAAAGAAAAGCTTGCCTTCTAAATATAAAAGGGGCTGTTTATGAGTGCCTTACAGTTACAGGAAGGAAAACTAAGTTTTGCCTTACTTTGACATGATTTACATTTATGTATTTGGCAGACACTTTTATCCAAAGCGAATTACAGTGCATTTATTACTGGGACAATCCACAAGGGGGAAACCTGGACTTAAGTGCCTTGCTCAAGGACACAATGGTGGTGGCTGTGGGGATCAAACCAGCGACCTTCAGATTAACAGTATAGTGCTTTAGCCCACTACACCACCATCACTCTATCATCACACCATCACAAAGTTTAGAGCATGCCACTGAATGCATGAACATATGCCTAGTGCTTTCATGGATCTTTGTTCAACAATCAGTGTGTTGGGAATATTTTGGATCTAGTCACGATCCCCAATTCCCCAGTCCCGTATTTTTCTATGTTTGTGCCCAGTGAGATGCAGTCGGGAGTCTGTGTCTTTGAAGACTTTGCGAAGGGAGAAGAAAGAACAACAACACACAGAGTGCTTCTATTCAATCCACTCAAAGTTTATGGAGTAAGACGGATAAGACGGATACAGGAATATTGAGTAATTAGTAGTGATTCACCCTTTGCCATTCTGTATGCATGCATGGGTCACAACTCATGCCATACTTCAAATCAGCACTAAAAGCAAACAAAGTTCAGCCCAGATTAGATTGGCGACTGAAGTCATGCATTACAGTTAAATCCGGACAACTGACGCTTCAAACATTACATCTAATAAAATGCTTTCTTTAATTCTATGATGCAATAAGATGGCGGAGAGGCCCATGGTGACTGAAGCCAGGGCAGATTTTACATGCTGAGTAGTGTCTAAGACAAGTTCCTTAACACAAGGAAGAATGTATTAGCCTACATGATGATCATCTCTCAGCTGCCCTCTGGTAAATTCTCACAGAATTCATTGACCTTGTTGGCAGCAGCTGCTGGAACCTCAGCCTCACAGTCTTTAAGAAGATTCTGGATGGCCGACACTAGGTCATTCTTTGTGATCTCTGGACCTACGACCTTCTACAGATCTGAGAATTTGTCTGCAACCATGTAGCGAACCCTCCAAGACTTGTCTTCTGCTGCTTGGCATAGGGTGGGGATTACCAGAGCTTCCAGGTCCTCTTGGGGCAATAAAGTAGCATTGCTGACACCAGCCTCCACAGCCAGAAGATGAACAGAGTCCTGTTCATCAAATGCCAATGCAGTAAAAAGAGAAATTATGTCACTCTTAATGTACTCCAGCTCCAACACTTTGGCATACACGCCCAGCTTGGATGCAGCTGTAAGGCGCACCATGGGAGTGTCATCAGAACATGAGTGTGGAAGTGCTGGCAAATCTCAGCTTTGACTGAACTGGAAACTCGTGGGTAGCAAACACTGTAGAGTTCACAGGCTGAGGTATGTGATGTGAACCAATCACCACTGGTCAAACGCTTCACCAGAGGTTCAAAGTGCACCTCCAGGTCCACTGGATAGTGTTCATTAGAGATATTCCTCAAGGACTCCACTGCCTTGCACCTTTGTCCTTAAACTGTTGCCAAACTCCCCAAAAGGGGAAGGAGATAGTGTACATGTTCAGGGCCTCCAAACTGCATAGTGAAGTTACCCAGTTGCTCAGCAAGGGCAAGCAGAACTTCATCCTCATCATAGATGGTATCTGTGAGGAAGGGGAGAAGTTCAGTGCATGTCCTTTCAACTCCCAAAGCTAAGGCAACGGTTGACAGTTTCTTAATGCTGTTCAACCGTAACTGAACATCTTCATTCCTTAATTCATCAATTAATACGGCAATAGGATGAAGAGAGTTGTCGCTATTAGCTTCTGCCATCTTGGATGCTAAAGGCTGTTTTCGGTCTTGGCTGCTTTATTTAGATTTTCCCATGATGTCAAGCAAAGAGGCACAGAGTTTGAAGGTAGGCCTTAAAATACATCCACAGGCACACCTTCTATTGATGCCAATTAGCCTATCAGAAGCTAATTGGCTAATTGACTTAAGATAACCATAATTTCTTGGAATTTTCCAAGCTGCTTAAAGGCACAGTTAACTTAGTGTACGTAAACTTCTGACCCACTTGAATTGTGATATAGTCAAATAAAAGCAAAAAAATCTGTTTGTAAACAATTGTTGGAAAAATTGCTTGTTTCATGCACAAAGTAGACGTCCTAAACGACTTGCCTAAACAATAGTTTGCTAATATAACTGTGGATTGGTTCAAAAATGCGTTTTAATAACTTCAACCTAAGTGTATTTAAACTTCTGACTTCAACTGTATATAAACACATGATCAATTCCAATGTTATTTTGTATTGTATTAAATTTAAACTTTGTTTACAAATGTTTATGTGAGCATTTGAATACGCTTATAATGCTTGGAGAATACCTTTAAAGTATATAATGCATATAAAATGCATTATATACATAGGCTTCAAGTAATGTGCTACCATCATTCTTGATTTATAATAATTCTTGCTCTAAAACAAGAAATATTTTCTCAGGCTTATGGACCCTTCCAAATGATTTTAGAGTGAGACTGAATTTTTAATGTTGTAAAGCAACCTATGAATGCCTGCGGGGCGCTGAGATCGAAAGTGCTTTATTGATGTATGTTGAATGTAATATCACACTCCTTCCATCTTTGTGCTATTCATGCAGTGTGAATGATAACAAGGTTCTCTATCGGCATTGCACATTAAAATCTGCTTTTGAAAAATGTGCTTATTATGCATAGTATTTGTTCACTCCAAATGTTTATTTGTAATGATAGCACATAAACAGAAAAAGGCATGAAGTGTGTGCTTACGTATTGTGGTAAACCCCCATGACTTCTGAATTATAGACCACACTACTGTATGTAATGCTATATGCTGTATGTACACACTATAGGCTTTGGGCTGAATATTTGAATATTTGAATATAATGTAAATAATATAGTATTTACTTTGTTGTGTGTGCTGCATCCATGGCCTGCATAGACAGGATATTTACATGATTTGGAGCAGGTTGGTGAAAATATTGTGTGGTCAAAAAGCAAATTTTTCTTACATGTGAATAGTGTAATTTGTTTGATGTTATAGCTGATCTATGTGTAATTATTTCAATGTTCAAATTTGTTTTCATATCCCAGGTTAATATGCAAAGTCAACTATAAATAAGACATTCATTTTGCATTTCCATCACAATAGTTTTGCATTTCCTTTTATCCATACTTATGAAAATTAACCATTGTTTTACTAGTAACCATATTTTAGCCATGATATTTGTGGTTAAACCATAGAAATAATACAGGAAAACCGAAACTATGGTAATGAAAATCATATACGTTCTGCCAAAATAGTTTTAAAATGGTTAGTTTTACTATAGTAACACCATGGTTAATTTGTGGTATATGTTTTTTAAAATCTTGGTTCTCAACACAAAAAATGGTTACATGGTTACTTCAGGTTTACTTTAGTAAAAACCATGCTTAATTATTGTAAGGACATGTTCTTTGTTGGAACCATGTTTTTTAAAATCATACCTGTACCACAATTTAACCATGGAGTTATTATGGTAAAACTGAGGTAACCATTTTATTTAAATTTATATTTTGCAGAATTATATTTCATTATCATTATCATAGTGTTGTTTGTCTTGTGTAGATATGGTTTTACCATGAATGTCATGGTTTAAATCTTGGTAAATTTTGTGGCTACTATGGTTTTACTACAAATGCTATTCAACTACAGTTACTGTATTAAAACCATTGTTCAATTTCATAAGAGAAGTATAAAGCAATTGTAAGGGAATGCAACATTTATTCTGAGGTAACCAATGGCATGAGTTTGGGGCGGAACCTTCATTTTTGCGGTTTCATCTGGTAAAGCTCGTGGCACAGAAATGCTACATTTGAAACGACTCTCCTTTTAATTCCAACAATGCAATTTGCTGTATTTTTTATTCTTTTTTATGAGATAGTGATTGAAATAAAGTATGTTGCCAAATTGTAAGACCATACCATTGAGGGACATTTATGTTGTCAGATGTTGAGCTGGCGCTCACTTGGACAAATTCTCCATAAAGCACAATACCCAGAGGGGTGACTCAACACCCCTCCATATTCAGTTGCCAATGAATTAATGTTGTTGATATGGAATACATCAGGTTGCTACATATGCTGAATAAATCAGATATGGATAGTGAAGCGTTTTTACATTCATACTGCATAGGGAGGGAAGGGCATTTAATTCCCTGATGTCCAGGCCTGGTGTCTCAGGCATTGGTTTCATGCTGTGTGGCTTTAGAAATGCGAGTCCCTGCTGATGGGGTCCACACGTAATTCATTTAATTTTCCCTGATGCCATTCATCTGGTTCTACAGACATTTGTATGTTTACTCAAACATTAGAGGAACTGATTTATGCAAGCACTGAAATAGAAACGCTGTAATCTCGGTCTGTTCGTGTGGAAAGATTGCTTGGTGTGTTAGTAAGGAGAATATTTAGTTATTTTATCACTAAAACACTTCAATCAAATAGCTAACACAGTCCTTTTTTATTTAACAGCTGAATTCTTAAACAAAAAGGTTAAAAAGTACACAAGTGGCATGTAATAATGATAATACGTATCCATGTACAACCATTGATAAGTGCATTAAAAACGTTTTCTGGGGGAATGTATAGCAATATATTTAATAATGGTTATCATATACAGTGCCGTTTTCTTTTGGTCTTTTATATATTTTCATCTCTTTAATGTCAACACATAACTCCATAACACACAAACACAAAGACATACTGCAGGCATGTAAGACTTAACCCCAAAATTTTGTATTAAACATCAACCTGACCTGACTAGTTCTCTCAATTAATCAAGAACGTATTTCACAAAGTTGCCATCACTCTAGTTCAACCAAAAATGAAAATTCTGTCATCATTAACACATCCTCATCATGTCTTTTTTTTTTTTTTTTTCAAACTCATATGACATTCTATCCTCCATGGAACACTAAAGGAGATAAAGTGTTTTTAAAGTGTTCTTTTTCGGTTGAGGAAAACAACATTCAATTGTGGATTAGAGACATAAACGAAGCAAAATCTATGCGTTTTCGAACAAAAATGTACTAGTGTGCACATGGCCTTAGGCTAACATTCTGCCTATTGTCCCTCACATCTCTGTTTGTGTTCCACAGAGGAAAGAAAGTCCTAGGGATTTGGTACAAAATAAGAGTGAGAAAATGATAGAATTTACATTTGTGGGTGATCTATGCCTTAAAGAATGGCAAATATCTGACGTTTGGTCTCAAACATAATTTGCACCAATGCCATTTTGCTACTATAAGAAATAAAATAAAAACACTTTATCCTTGACTATCCTTGAAGGTTTGTCATTGTCAACGGCAGCTAAGATAGTTGGCAAAAACTAATTATAAAACACTGGATGGTTTCCAGTGAACAATTCAGCTCATTCTTAGCTGATATGAATGTCGTTTAACTTAGTACATTACAGGAAGGAGCACCCATAACGCTTAAACTTTATCATTTTTATCAAATACCATATAGCAGTTCATCAGGTATTAGTTCATGTGTAAAAGGTAAAATGTTCCTTGTTGGTTCCAAGTCTGATAAATGTAAACCTTGGTTAATGAGTCTTAATGGTAATTGTGTATTGGTCATGTATCCATAATCACTCGCCCTGGAGTGGGTTCATGTGGGAGGCTTGTAGCGTTTGGTAAAGCTTGTCCATGTCCCACAGAGTTCTGCTGGTCTTCCATGGAAATGCCCGTTGTGTTCTCCCGAGCCAGGAATTCCCTTGACTGCTTCCGATACTCAAGGAAGGTACACACCTTGGTTGCAATGGCCACCACATTCTTGCCAACGAAGATGGTGGAAACCTGGCTGTCCTGAAATAGCACCATGTTGATGCCACGTATAAGGATAGTCACAACATTGATTGTGACCAGACTGAGAATAGGATAGATCATCATCTTCTGGGGGGACACATGATCGCCCTGTACGCTGATCTCACTCAAGGACACACAAGGAAGGATCAGCAACAAAATGTAGCAGTAGAAGAACATTAAACCTTCTGCCCAAATTGGCAAGCCTGTCCACTGGGGCTCCCAAAGGTTCGCTTGCATGTCCAGGAGGTCGAGCAAATCTAAAGCCACCCAGAAGAGCTTACCCCTCATGTCCTCCTTCCTCCTAAATGTACGGATGTATTCCATGCTGTCCAGGGCCACCAGAACCAGGTAAAGACCTGGTACACAGATGGACAACAACAGAGTTAAAGCCTTCCGGGCAACTGTTTCCAAACTTTTGCGGTCTGCCTTACAGTTCTGGAAGACAAAGTAAAGCTTGATCTCTAGCACAAAGATATAGAGGAACCAAAGGATCATGGCGTAGCCACGTCGGGCTGTCCGCACCTCCGTTCCCACCCAAACCGCCACATAGCGGAGAACTATGAGAAAGCAGATGTCCCCTACCAGGACAATGATGCAGACGCCAATTTTACGTGGACCCTGGTTCTGCTCCACCAGGTAGGCATCCATGAAGGCCATACTTGTCATAATGACAAAGGTGGTAAGACACACATGCCGTTTGTCCGGTGATGGCAACACCATGCTGAGGGCCACCACGGCATGTACTCAAAGCAATGTTGTCTTCTACAATGTAATTTGGGTACAAATGTTTCCAGAAGTTGCTTTGGGGGCCACAAGGTGCTAGGCTGGTTGGATTCTCTTTTTCACTGTTATCACAGTTTTTTCCTCTTTGTGAATTTTGAAGGCATTAAAGAAAATCAAGAGAGTGCTTCTGCAGATCTTTTCGTTGAGCATAAACCCAAACTTGAAGCAAAGCCAAAAACTGAGCTTTACTACTTAAGTCAAAGTTTCCACCACAAAGGCAGTTTTGTTAGGTTGATTCACAGCTTTGCAAGGATCATATTGATTTTGATTCTGAAGAAGCAGCGTTTAAATTATACAAAGTTAAAAAAGGGGACAGAGCTGGATTACTTTGCAATGGAAATGCATCTCATAAAGACGGAAGAGACCTGGTTTCACACCCTTGGTTTTGGCAGATGATTCTTATCTGACCAACTAAATGGAAGAGAAACCTGCTCATTAATCAGTGTAGTCGTATTGATCCTGTTGGACTGCATGCCTGCCTGACCTCAGCATTCTCAAATGAGATGCCATAATTTCCCCCTTTCTTGGTCATGAGAATGGAAAGGTGATGCGAGGATACATGGGCTTTTCCGGAAGCTTAGCATGCATTTGCTGGATTGTGTGTCGAGAGATTTTCAGGCTAAGTACATTGTGCTGTTTCGTAAGCAAGATTTGGTAAGATTAAGTCTTTATTCTTGCAAGAGAATGGGAACCTTGAAGTGCTGTGGAGAGGATTGCAAAACATCAGGATGATTTGTGTGTTTTCAGAGTGCCCACAGGAAACAAATGTTGAAATGGTAGGTACCAAGCAATTACTGAGCACTCTCTCAACATTTGTTTGTGTTAATAAAGAGGGTGCCAAAAAAGGAATTGCTGAGGAGTGAACAGTGTTTCGGATTAAATCTGGAGGGCTGATGGCCTCAAGCCATAGATCACTGGAAAAAGGTCACTGGCTCCAGAGGCCCCACATCTGTCCTTGGCTCCCCCAACGGGAAGCTCTTTTACTGGGGTTCTGTTTCATCCTCACCCTCTCTTCTGACACCACCTGGAAAGAGAGAGGGAAGAACAGGACCTGTCAGCACAAAGTGGATAATAAATCATTGTTCACGGCTAGGAGCCAACAGTGCATCCGGCCTTGCCATTGTGTCAGCATCATTTAAAGACATGCAATAACAGCATTGAAGTAATAAAGTGTTATATTGCCACCTATTCATTTTCACTTCATTTTAATACAAGGACTTTTCACATGACTGTACAGCACAATGCAGTGCAATAATCTTTGACAATATTCTGGCATTGATTTTTAATGGCTGAAACCAAGAACTCTAGTTTGTAGAATAAATATAGTCTTTAATTGTTGCATGTATAGACTTTATCATTTGGAGTAATATTTAATCTTCGATATTGTCATGTTTTCAACTAATCTAATCTCATGGGAAAATGTAATTGATCAGAAACTGGTCTTTCATATCTCAGAGGACATAATTGAGTTCTCAGGTATGTTTTGTTTAAAATAATTGCTCCTCCAAAGATGAAAATCATGTCATGATGTTTTAAAATAATTTCTTCCAGTTGCCCCAGTTACTCTCATTGCATCTTTTAGCCATACAATAAAAGCGAAAGATGACTTATACTGTAATTCTTCCACATCCTTTTGTGCTCCACAGAAAAAGGAAAGTCACACAGATTTGGAATAAAATGGTACGTAACAGATTGCATTGATTTATGGGTGAACTGGCCCTTTAAGTATCAACTTTGTTTTAAAGGGTTCTCTAAGATCATTTGATCTGGAATTTGATGAGAAATGTTTGAGTTAATGTTAATAACTCTGACTTTTGATGGCTGACTTTGGCATGTTTGCGAATCTGAGAACAGTTTAAGATATTGAGATCTTTTCTGAAACTTTAGAGCAGACACGTGTGAGATTACTAGGGTCTTTTTCTCAGGAGAAAGATCTGAGAAGCAGGAAATTTGAGCAAAAGTCTCCATATGAGCTCTTTTTAACTTCATTGCTGTTTAGGAGAAACAATTAATATAGTAAAGAGATCTCATTTGTGATTTGACGAGTTGTCTCACGGCAACATACTCTTCATCAGGTAATTTAACATGACATAACATGAACAAACAAAGTCATAAATATTCTTAATGTGATAATATTGCATGCATGGTTTAGGCCACCATCTGTGTTTGATGAATTCATGCAGGTCAGTAAACCTTCACCATTAATAATTCCTGCCGAGAGACTGAAACAGTGTTAGATCTATTTAGACTGACCTGTTTAATATTCACACACTGAGCTGCTGGTCTATGTCTGATTGCCAAGGTCACATGAGTGCTAATCGACACACTGGCCTGACATTCTACAAAAATTAAAACACAAATAATGGAAACTCGGCACAGCAAGCAGTTAGCCAGACACAGTCTTGTCTGCTTGTCTTATACGAGATTAAAATGTCAGTGAGGCTGGGAAAAAAAACTTTTAACTGGAATTGAACAATGGAGTAGTATCATTTCAATGTATTGAGGTTAGGGTTAGGATTCTGTCAAGTCCAACATAATCGTATTAGCATTTGGTGGCGTAGACAGATACAACGCATAGATCTCATTTCTATGCCTGTCAGCTCTTCCATAGTAGAACAGGGTTACATTTAAATAATTGTAATAGTCTTTTAAGATGATGCATTGGCGATCTCCTTAAGTTTCTACTTCATGCATTTGTAGATGTGTCAAGTCACTAAAATTCAGACCCTAGCCACAATTTTGCCATGTGAACAAGGTACACAACGGCTGATTTACCAAGATATGACTAATCTAACAGACTGTGTGCGTGATGAGTGGGCATATGGTGGGTTTTCAACCTTGTCTCGTAGAATCACATCACTATAGCAACATTTTTTCAAAATGATTTTTACATGGCTTGTTAAAGTATTGTGGTAATAAAATTGTACATTATCAGTTTATAATCGTTCCACCCTGCTCCTTAAACAGTGCTATCAGAATTTAGAAGAATTTCAGCCAATCAGAGATGAGGGGGTGAATTGTGATTGGCTGGTTTGATCATTGTGGCAGGGCGGAGGGCGGGGCCGGGTCGTGACGATACACACCCGGTCCCGTATCAGTGTAACGTAACTTAAAACAAAGGACACAAACACACACGACGGACATGTCCGTAAATGATCTCTCTCGTCACACCACCGTCTGCCATCTGCCTTTATCCCTCTCGGAGGCTTGATTAGCCTGATACGGGACTGGGTGTGTATCATCACGACCCGGTCCTGCCCTCCGCCCTGCCACACTCATCAGTCATGCTGCTAATCAAATCAGGAGCAAGAGAAGAAGGGGGAAAAGTAAGACTGTGCCACTTTTAAGAAATCAATTTGCTATGTGAAATATCTTAATGCTCCTCCTTTATGGAGACAAGATTGTATTCATATTGAGCCCTGATGTTCTCAGATGGGAAGTGCAGAATTCACAGATGAAATCTCATTTCTTAATAGTGCTTGAATAAAAACAATAAATTATGAATTGTATCCTCTGTAAAGGCCTTAACGAAAAGGCATGCAATATTCATGACGATTTGTAATTCATAAATGCGCTTTGTCGGTTTCCTATTTCATTTGCAGTGAAATGGTCTTGTGATTAGTTGCAAAATCTGTTTTAAGAAATCCTTGATCTTCTGTTACCAACAGAGTGTAGAGACAGTATTTCCATATAATGATCACATACTAGCAATTAGTGCATTTCAAATACATTCCAGTTTAAGTTTATAAAATCTTAAAGGCCCTATACTTTCATCTGCTGTCATACATTTTGAATGCATCATGCAAAATTAAGACTTCATATTAAGGAGTCATTTAGCAGACTGCTTTATCCGAAGTGACTTCCAGTACGACCGTTCTGCCAAGAGAGGAAGGCAACTTTTTTGCCTTTGGACGTCTTTGGATCATTTTCTCACTAGCAATGATGTGGGTAAAGTTACCAATATAACGTCTTCCGAAATGGTAAGAGAAATGTCTTGAGTCTAACTGCCTGGCTTCACACAATTTTGGGGTGTACAAGTTTTTTATCAGTCCATTAGTAAACAAAATTTCATTTGACATGTTCTCATGACAAGAGACAATGGCAAACATGAGGGCTTAAATACACCGACAACCAATGACAAGACAATAAACCAATGAGAACAAGACACATGAACATAATGGAAACAGGATATCACATGACTAGACAAGGAAGTGAACTAATTTCAAAATAAAAGACCTGAAACCATGAACATGAATCTAAACATGAAACAAGAACACACAAATATGTTACAAGGACACAAAGTCTTTGATCCAATTGGTTTTAGGTGAGAATAGACCAAAATGAAACTTCTTTTTCACTATAAATCTTGACAGCGGTGTCATTGGCGGATGATTTCAAGCTCGATTGCACTTCCTATAGCGCCATCTAGCACTCCATGCATGCGTCAAGCACTGGGACATGTACATGAGCTTGAAATCATGATTGTGCTTAGAGACAATGGCAAGAGGTACAGTGAAAGAGGAGTTACATTTTGGTCTGTTCTCACCCAAAACTAATTGCATTGCTTCGGAAGATATAGATTAAACCACTGGAGTGTTGTGGATTACTTTTATGATGCTTTTATGTCATATTTGGTCTTTCAGATTTCTGGTCACCATTCACTTGCATTGTATGGACCTACAGAGCAGAGAT
The DNA here is from genome assembly GCA_032164185.1 of Moxostoma hubbsi. Lineage (NCBI taxonomy): Eukaryota > Metazoa > Chordata > Actinopteri > Cypriniformes > Catostomidae > Moxostoma > Moxostoma hubbsi. Next base: position 3,005,020 of record JAVLUX010000022.1, on the reverse strand, counting down.
ATTCATAAAATCTTAGTTTGTGTTCAGCTGAAGACAGAAAGTCATACACATCTGGGATGTCTTGAGGATGAATTAATGACAAGAGAATTTTCATATTTTGGTGAACTATCACTTTAAATGTCAGTCCAATGGTCACTTCCTGTCTAAGTAGGCAGTTCTTGGTTAGAATTAACTACAATAATAATAATAATAAAAAAAGTTTATTTTTGTTACCTAATTGGAAAATACTTTTTTTTTTCCTTCTAGTTTTAAGCATAAAACTCACTCTGTTAGATTCCTCTTAAAACAAGACTTGATATCTTATGCAATTTTGAATTTCAAATAAATGTGGCTTATTTTAAGGATATTTGGGGTAAGGATAAAGATGTCTATTTACTATAAAATAAGACAAAAATAATGAGTAAGATTTTAAATTTTTTTGCAGGGTATTATTGTTGCCAACGTTTAGACATCTGTGCAATCACCTTCTCTTCTATATTCAGAGAAATATTAAATGCTAATGAAGTCTACAGAACGTGACTGTTTCTGAGCAGCTTACAGTACAGAATCTATGTTTTGTCTGGAATGTATGCTATGCTGTCTCTGTTACATTATCTTAGTGCCTGTATGCTATCCTGGCATGATGCCACCTCTGTTGGCATCACCGATGTCCCCCGACATAACTTTATAATTGCTCGTACTGTAAACATTTTCTCTGAAAAGTTTTCTCGCTCGCTTCACACAGAAAAAAACAATACATACATGACATTGTAGATGTTTATACTCTCAGTAAACACGGCAATCCATTAACATAAGTAAACACAATAATCCATCGCCTGTGGCGATAAATATGAACATCAAGCAGTATCATACAGATCCTCAGAACCATCTTAAAAGGTAAATATACATAAAGATCAACTCTTTGTTTTTTTGGTCACCTACGCAAAAAAAAAAAAAAAAAAATCTGCTTAAACCAGGTAAGACCAGCAAACCACCCAAGGCTGGTCTAGCTGGATTGCCCTGTTGGAAAAAAAAGCACACTGCTTAAACCAATCAAAGGTGGATTTCTGGACTTAGCTGGTTTAAGTTGATATAGCTTGATGTCTCTGCTGAAAAGAAAACAGCTTAAACCAGCCTAAGACGGTTTGCTGGGCTCAGATTGTTTAAAGTAGTCAAGCTTGATGTCCCTGCATAAAAGAAAAATCAGTTTAAACCAGCCTAAGGTGGTTTGCTGGTCATAACTGGTTTCAGATTGTCTAGCTCTCCCTGCTGGAAAAAACAAACAAACAGATTAAACCAGCTTAAAGTGGTTTACTGCTTTTATATATATTTAAAGATGTTTTAGATGGATGTCACCACTGAAGAAAAAAAAATGGCTATCCAGTCTAAAGTGGTTTGCTGGTCTTTATTGATTTAATATTGACAAATTGGATGTTTCTGAAAAAAAAAAAAAACGTTTAATCCAGCCTAAGGTATGCTGGTTTTAGCTAGTTTTAAATGGTTTAGCTTGATGTAAATGATATATATATATATCTATATATATATATATATATATATATATATATATATATATATATATATATATATATATATATATGTATATATATATATATATATATATATATATATATATATATATATATATATATGTATATATATATATATATATATAAATATATATATATATATATATATATATATATATATATATATATATATATATATATATCTATATATATATCTATATATATATATATAAACAGGTGGTTTGCTGGTTTTAGCTGGATTAAGATGCAATTTTCTGGTTTAAGATGGTCTAAATGTCTCCATGCCTTGTTGCACTGTAAAAAAATCCAACTTCAATTTTGTCAGATAAGCTCAATTTTAAACGTTGTTTGAACTAGCTAATGTCGAAAAAAGTGAGTTTACTTAAAACAATCAATTAAGTCAACTTTTATTCCATTTTTAGTCAAGAGCAACTTAAATTTTTAAACCGTGAGCACATACAATATCAAGTTTGGCGTTGAAGGTAGAACATACAGGCTTTTGAGCATGCTCAGTTTGATCACTGACCCTCCAACACCCCGCCTATATGAAACTTTGTGCACCTCTGTGAAATAGTTTAAATTTTACTGTTGGAAGTCTATAAAGCCAGGCTCTACCATGGAAAATAAGGAAATAAGGGGGAATTTAAATCTTTGATATCATCTCATATCTTTAATGATGTTATCCATTTGTCAGATTCATGGAAAGGTCTTAAAAATCATGGGTCAAAATCTGGGGGAACCTTGTAAGGCTGAGCACTATGAACTTCACATTGTTGCACCTGCTACTGAGCATCTCCCATTAGCCAATTTTGCATCGGCTCAAGTGTGTTTACCTTCCCTTGAGCTGCAACCAGCAGTGTGGAAGACCCGGGTTCCTTTCCCTCATTAAAACCAGAAAATAATTGTGTTTGCATTGACAGTGACGAAAGCTATTCGGAGGTTGCATTTCTTCCTCTAACATTACATTATTACTCCACTGATGGTTAGGTTTAGGGTTTGGGTTGGGAGGTTCAGTTTATAAAACATGCATTTCTCTTCACCATATTACATCATGGACAGCTCAATACAACTTGCTTTTGGCACCCCTCCTTGGATATTTCACCCGGAAAATGGAGCTCACGCAAGCCAATGCGCCCAACGACACTTACCACTTTTGGCCACTGGGGGAAGAGTTTTGCATTCCAATAAACAGACTCATTATAGCTGAAGAAAAGTCAACCTACTCTTTCTGATTTCACTGTGAGTTCTGGTCTGATTTTAGCTGTTTTTTCACAAGGGGTTTAAGCCATGCATTTAGCACTAGCCGTTCTGTTTCATCTCCGATAAAGACATAACTTTGCACAAGTCTGGCTCTGGGTGGCATTTTCTGCCAGCTGATTACCTGAGGGCCATTATTTTATTCCCTCAGCAAAAGTAATTTAAATGTATATTAATTCAGTGACATTAGCAAGGTCATTATAATGCCAGCACACTAGGGCGCTCTCATTTAGTCCTGTATTATGTTTATTCATGGTTTATTCTTATTAAGTCATTTTAAAGACACTAGACACATCTGGCAATTAAATTAAATCACAAAAAAATGGCATTACTCCTGCATGGCCATACTGAAACTTTAGATGTTATTATGAATCATGTGAAATCACTTTTTATAAACAATAACCGAAAGCCAGGGAGATAATTTGCTCAGACTAGACATGGGTTGTCATGAGGGTTGAATACCTTATTAGTGGGCCTTTGCAAGGCGAGCAGCACTATCACTATTGCTTATACTTTGGGTCAGAGATTTGAACAAACCCCTACGTTTTAAACTTTGGTGCATAACTCGTCCTTCACCATTTACATGATGAATATGAATGAAACAGTTTGCATTTTTAATGATGTTCTGGGCCCAGTTAAACAAAAAACCCTTTATTCTCACAGAAAGCACATATATTATGTGATGAAGAATATCTTTCTCTCTTTGAGCAAGTCAATTTGTTCTCAACAGCATTTCTGTAAAATGTCAATCCAAATGCGTTCTTCATGAACAAAGCAGGATGAAAGGCATCAAAGCTTGTATGCATGAATAATTTGTCCTCAAAGTAAAGCGAATAACGCAGATTCCTCCCTCCTGCCACTCAAAAGTGACAGACAAAAACAAGCATTCTGAAAGTGTATGATGTTTCAGAGTTACAGGCGGAAAAACAAAAAAATCACAAACATCATGTCTTAGATTAGCAATTAATTTCTTAACATCCAAATGTTCTGTTAGTCTTTAAGCCTTATGACGATAATTATTCGAGTTGTTTTTGTTGAACAGCGTCTCCGCGGGTTGTTACGTCCTTTTTAGGCTAAAAACATATTCTACTTAAGTACACAAATGCAAATATCCTGTTGTACAAACATATGCGTTACTGTTGTGGTAACAAACCTCAATACCCAAGGGGGCGATAGAAACACTGGATGTGTTGTTATTCAGGTAGCGAGATTTAAACAAAGATGGTTAAACGTTGACAGTTTAACAAACTTGAAATAATTTGATCAGCAACATTTTCTTCAGACTTTTGCTCTGCCATGACAGTAGTTGAACTGAAAGAGAAAACTGACTGTAAAACACGTACTTGCCTTTTGTTAAGAATTGTGTTTGGAAAAACGACAACACACAAGCTTCTGTTGCTAGAAGTACGTGCTAATGTGTGTTTGTGTAAGTATATTTTGGGCCTTACTCAAACTAACTGAAAATATCACCAGTTTCAGTAGATGACACTAGTTTTATTATACTCTTAATAAAAATGCAACTCTACTACACATTACAGGTATTTCTTTATTAAAGGGTTACTTCAGGATTTAGCATTAAGCTTTGTATCAGTAGAAAACCAGTAGTATTTTCGAATTACCGAGCTCCCCCCATCATATCCCCCTGAGATGAGAGATTTATTTATTTTTTAGTCTGGAAAAAATCCTCCGATGACGCAAAAATAGTCATTTTGCGTCATCGGAGGATTTTTGGGCCAGAGGCTTAAAACTACAGCCAGTATTCTGCATGTTTTCACCACGCCCATATGGGGCGGGATCTCACTCACAGAATGTGAAGATAGTGTCAGCCATCTTTCTGTAGAAGCTAAGAAAACAGGCTCTTGCTCTGTGTAGAAAGTTTGTATACAAGTAGACTAATCACGATGGCGGAATGTAGTTTTGAAGTTGAAATGGCAGAAGGGGATTTCGAAGATCTGTTGCGAGAATCTGATGTTCGCGGCTACCTGTACGAGCCGCAATACAGCGATGAACAGTTGCGGGAGATGGAGGAACAAGAGGCAGCCGGAGCAGCTGCTGTAGCAGGGGAGCAAAACCTGCTTGGCAGGCAGGAGGAAGAGCCCGGCCAGACTCGAGTTGGGGCGGACTGGTGGTGTCAGTGCTCTCGCTGTGCGCCTATGGAAACAGATAGAGTGTCCTGAGTCCCTCAAGGCTCAATTCTTGCTCCACTCCTGTTCAACCTTTATATGCTCCCAATTAGCCAAATAATGAGAAAGAACCAAATGGCTTACCACAGCTATGCAGATGACACACAGATATACTTAGCCCTATCACCTAACGATTACAGCCCCATTGACTCCCTGTGCCAATGTATTGATGAAGTAAACAGTTGGATGTGCCAAAACTTTCTTCAGTTAAACAAAGACAAAACTGAAGTCATTGCGTTTGGAAACAAAGATGAAGTTCTCAAGGTGAATGCATACCTTGACGGTAGGGGTCAAACAACTAAAAATCAAGTCAGGAATCTTGGTGTGTCTCTAGAGTCAGACCTTAGTTTCAGTAGTCATGTCAAAGCAATAACTAAATCAGCATACTATCATCTGAAAAATATTGCAAGAATTAGATGCTTTGTTTCCAGTCAAGACCTAGAGAAACTTGTGCATGCTTTCATCACCAGCAGGGTGGATTATTGTAATGGACTCCTCACGGGCCTTCCCAAGAAGACCATAAGACAGTTGCAGCTCATACAGAACGCTGCTGCCAGAATTCTGAGCAAAACCAGAAAATATGAACATATCACACCAGTCCTCAGGTCTTTACACTGGCTCCCAGTTACATTTAGGATTGATTTTAAAGTATTATTACTGGTATATAAATCACTCAATGGGCTAGGACCTCAATATATTGCAGACATGCTCACTGAATATAAACCCAACAGATCACTCAGATCATTAGAATCACATCAGCTAGAAATACCAAGGGTTCACTCTAAGCAAGGAGAGTCTGCTTTTAGCTATTATGCCAGCCGCAGCTGGAACCAGGTTCCAGAAGAGATCAGATGTGCTCCTACAGTAGTCACATTCAAATCCAGACTCAAAACACATCTGTTTAGCTGTGCATTTACTGAATGAGCACTGTGCTACTGTGTGTCCGACTGTTTGTACTGTGTTTTATTAGATTTTTTTTTTTATTTTTATTTTTTATTTTAAACTGTTTTAATTATTCTTATTTTATTATTCTTGTTTTTTTTTTTTTTCTTTTTAATTTCTACTATGTAAAGCACTTTGAATTACCATTGTGTATGAAATGTGCTATATAAATAAACTTGCCTTGCCTATTGCTGTCGCGAATTTCAGCGATGCCATTTTCTTCTGGACGAGATCGCTGAATCCGCTGATGAAACTGCACCGATAACTTGAGCATGTATAACGGAGCACCCAAGTTTTGTACCACACATGGACAGGGGAGTCCTGGAAACTTATTTTAGGATCCCGAAGATAAATTGGAAACGCCAGCCAAAGCCCGCAGGGACAAACGGACGGCTTAGTGTAAAGTGAGTATTTTGTTTGTTTTTCTTTTTGTTACTAAGACGTCATGTACGGAGTTTGGACACCCGGAATTATAATGTTCTTCCAGTCAGTCAATTTATCAACTAACTCACGATTTATAGAGTCACGATGTATAAAAGCAAGCCTAGTTGTATCATATTTTCTGATACTGCCGCCTGTAACCGGTAGGCGTGGTTTGGGAGTGGCCTCGTAAGGGCAGCAAAGCAAGTGTATTCTGGGAGTTGTCTTTCAGCCACATGAGTAAAAAATACATTTTCTGCCTTTTCTCAGTCTAGAATGCTTCAAATTCAAAAATAATTTCACATTTATACTATATAAATGACCAATTTTAAATACACATTCATCTTCCCAGAGGTGAAGTATCCCTTTAATTTCCAATGTATTGATAAAACAGTTATATATATAATACATCAGCACTGCTGCGATTCGGCCACATGCAGGAGTGCCGAAGGTAATCACAGCAGTGCTGATATAGGGCCATATAGCACGATTGCGAGTGTGATATTGCTTATATACAACAGTTCAATGAACAAGTCAATTAAAAAAATGTCTTACACAACCGATCAGAATCTGCTGTTGCTGGTTCAAAACAAATGATGTGTCCAAGCCTTCGTTAGTAATTCAAAAATGTCACTTCAGAAATAGTATAACAGCTTGTGCTGTTTCGAACAAGTTATTAGATAAACAAGGATGTGTGTGTTTGTGTGTGTGTGTGTGTGTGTGTGTGTGTGTGTGTGTGTGTGTGTGTGTGTGAGAGAGAGAGAGAGAGAGAGAGAGGGAGAGAGAGAGGGAGAGAGATAGATGGCACGTGTGCGATCACCTGTTGCCACTCCCAAGCAGAGTTGCTGTCAGCTTTCTGAAGATCAGCTTTCTCAGTGGTAAATTAGCCATCCAAGCAGGGATATTCCTCTCTATTTCGCGGTGTCCGGTGCGCAAGAGTCATTCCCTCTAGTAACCACAATGTCCTCCACCATTTTAAACAGTATATATCCAATGTGGAAACTCCGGTAAGAGGTAAGCACCTTCTGTAAGTTCAGTTCTGTAATAAATCAGTCTGTTGTGTCTCTCAGCTGTGATGAGCCATAATGCTGAAGTTGTTCATTTAAAGCCGTTTAATGCTATTTCCTAGCTTTCATAGTGTAGTAGTAATACAAGCGATCATGGAGCGCTGTTCTATGTAACGGATTCACTTCACGTCAACAACTGCCTCATATTACACACAAAAATTATCTTTTGCTACCACCTGCTGGCTAACATATGTAATGTAAAAAAAAAAAAGATTTAAAAAGAGACACATAGCCTACGTTAGCTCTTAACACATATGCACTGCACTTACACTTTAGTTTATGATGACGAACACAAGCAGAGTGATACACAGTGAAGCGTCCGAATGCTGATGGTGTCAGACCATCAGTGCTCATGGAATGTCTCTCGTCCAATCAGATTCAAGGACCGGAACTAGCTGTTGTGTGTAAAATATATATATATATGAAAACAACTACATATTATTTACTAAAGTGGTGTGGAGGAGTGGTGGTGGTCCAGCCTGTAAATTATGTGGTAAATTAAAAACTGGTGATTTTTTTGCAAAATGACATGAAGTGGTTAATTACACGTATCACGGCAGTTACGAGGTGGAATGTCCACTGTGTGGCGCTAGAAGAGGGTGAAATGTTCTCCCAAACAAATGCTTTTTCAAGTTTTAAATCAACAAAACCAACCGATCTCCCTGTCATAAACGTTAAACCTAAACCTAACTATCAGAAAAACAAATGTGAAATGAAAAGCGCAATCGCTGAAGCAACCACGTCATTTTGTGCTGCTACTACGACACTTATGGCTCAGCACTCTACAGCACAATTTGATCGTGGCCAAATAAGCTTGCAAATGTAGTGTCGATAGCCTCTCTTTATTCTGTTTTGCTGTGCTGAGCCATATTATGATATCTTTTTATCTTGGACTCATCTAAAGAACACTGTGGTCATGTTGTGCAGAACTTAATTCTCTGGGCTGCATTACCAAACAGGCAATGCAAATGATTGATGATAAATAAATAATCAACTGTTCTGTTGTGCTGAGTAAAAGAAAAGGCCTGCCAAATCTACACAACAATAACAACAAAAACAAAACTAGAAAAAGAAAGTTTGCCTTTGATGGTGATCTCTAACAAAGCTTGACAGATTTTTAAAAAGTTTAAAAAGCCTTGAGGTTTGGAAGATAGATTGATAGATAGATAGATGGACATGGATAGATAGATAGATAGATAGATAGATAGATAGATAGATAGATAGATCTACCCATTTGACTTTATAGGATTTCCCCATCAATGTCGTTAATTAGGTGAATAAAGTGATAAAAGTCTCTATTTAGTATTCACTAAACACATCCAGCACAGATAATCACAGTTGCATCCTCTTCCTGCAGAGCTTCAATTAATGCATGGAATTGTGGTTATAGCAATTATTCCACCAGGAGAACTCACAGATTAACTAAACCAACCAAGGTGAAGACAATGTCAATCCATTCCAGATAGGACTTTCAGACCTGGGGCCATATATATATATGCATTCTATATGCACAAAATGGTCATCAAAAAGTGTGTACTTCCATTTCACACGCACACATCAGGATTTATAAAGTGAGTTTGGCAAATTAATCTTGCAAACCATTCACTACATCCGAAATAAAAATAACATTTTTAACATAGTCATATATGGAGTTAAGCGCTTCAATCAGAAGTAGCTAAACTTCACCCATGTCACCATACATAATAACTTTAAAGCTGCATGGGAAAATGTTCCTCATTGTGATCCGCTGATGTTAGAATAAAACATTGTAAAGGGATTAATGGAAAGGAGGAGGCAGGAACTGGCTTGACAATATAAATAATAGTTTAATATAAAACTGAACCAAAAAGACAAACACACACACACACACACACACTCAGGTTTTGGACAGCCACCCATAAATCTCTCTCTCTTGCACTGCAGTCTCCAGTCGGCATTTATCCCTCTCGGAGGCTTGATTAGCCTGATTGGGGCCGGGTGTGCAGAATCATGACCCGGCCCCGCCCTCCGCCCTGCCACATTCCTCCCTCGTTCTCTCAGCCCGGCATGATGTACACTCACCTCCCCCCTCTTTCCCTGGGGAGGGGCTTGCCTTCCGCCTCATCTGCTGGGAGGTCATTCCTGTCTTCCTGGATGAGGGGCAAAATTTGGCACCTACACGGCGTAACGGCGATCGTGCCAAATTAACAAAGCACCAACAACCTCAGCAACTTCCCCGCTCGTGGTCGGCAGTCTCAGACCCCACCGTGTTTCAACAGGTAGGGGACTCCTCCGCCCCTTTTTGTAGTTATGTCACAATAACCAGTGCTTTTGTATCAAGTTGAAATGAAAACATTTTACAATGTATTATTTATCATTACATTTTAAATTTATGGTAATATACTGTATTTAAATGAATGATTCCTGTCTTTCTATGATATTGACAACACCAAATACAGACTCAATTCAGTGCCCATGAGCTCATCAGCAGCTACTTTCCAGCTCTCATGTAGCCTTTGGCACATGATTGCGGCTATGTGTCTTGGAAACTGTATTGAGCTGGTCCATCCAGATGCAGTAAGTACCAAATATTTAGATATATAACCCTGAAAACAAGGAGTAATATATGCAGATGTATTTGAGATAAGAGACAGGACATTTGTGTGTTTAGCAAAACTCTTAATTAAAACATGATGCAATAAACATAGCACCCTTTATGCAATCTAGCTATTATTTTTCATCTCTAGTACTGATTTAGCCTGTACAACCTGCTTATAAATAAACTTAAGCACCCGGCAAATCAATGAAAGGGTATACAACCTTACAGAATATGTGTCAAACTACGGAAAGCCGAAAGGGACAAAACAGTGGGGTTTTTTTTTATTGCGTTTTGAAGTATATATGTTAAAAGCATGCAATTTCTGATCTTCGAGCAAACCTGAGACAAAAGTTAGTGAGACTTTTTTAGTTTACTATATAAATGACACATTATAGATGTATTCAGGTTTTTATTAAAAGTGAATTTTATTCTGATATTTCATCAAATATGTCTGGGTTAAGCCCCGAATGTCCACTGACCCTAGTATTGACCCTGGTTAAAATACTCACTTTTTTAAAAGTATAGCCACAAGACATATACAATATGTCGGGGTGGCTGTGGATCAGGTGGTAGGGCTGTTCGGCCACTAATCGCAGGTTTGGCAGTTCGATTCCCGGCCCACGCAACTCCACATGCCAAAGTGTCATTGGGCAAGACACTGAACACCAAGTTGCTCCCAATGGCAGGCTAGCGCCTTGTATAGCAGCTCTGCTGTCATTGGTGTATGAGTGTAAGTGTGAATGTGTGTGTGAATGGGTGATTGGGACACAGTGTAAAGCTCTTTGGTAACCTCTAAGGTTAATAAAAGATACTATATAAGTGCAGACCATTTACCAATATGCATTCCTTACTAACCTTTTCTGTGCAAAGTTACAGACAATATTACAACTTCATTGCCATGACGATGGAATGTCAGCAAATCCTAAAATGACTGTAAAAGTAACAATTTACACAACAGCTGAAATATTTTGTGGTAATCCACATTATGCCACAAATACTGTCGATTGAGCTTAACTTGTATTGAACACGGACGACATATTCCTTTTAATATGTAAAAAATACTTCTTAAGGTATATGAAACACAAATACACCTTAAGAAATATGACAATGTATATGACTTTTATATGAATGTTAATTGTGAAAGCCCTAAAAGAGACAATAAATCGTCATAATCACAATAATGTGATTTGTATGAATAAGTCATGAGACTATATTACAGAAGAACAAAATGGACAGTCAGTACGGCATTATCCATTAACATATTGGGATTAAAAAAGGTACTTTTTGGCGTAAAAATGTGTTCACTGTCTGCAAACTCTGGATCATGTGCACACACTCTTTTACTGTTTTGAGAAATGGAAATAGATATAATGCATGGTAAGCTGCATTTAAGGTAAATTCAGAGAGGAAACGTGTGAGACATAAATCTTCTGCTAACTGGGATATAGAAAGTGAACTTTGAGCAAGCTCTGGCCTACATGCATTGTCAAATATCTATTGAATTTTGTGTTTACACAAACAGAAGATTTTAGGATGAAACCTGTGCAAAGTTGTATTTTTCATTCCTTTAGAAATAATGGGAAACTTTCATATATCTTTGACGCACTTTTTCTCTCCAGACGTCACAAGTGCTTTTGCTAACTGAATGAGATCAAAGTTTAATATTTCATTGGATTGAGGTTCCCGCTGCGTTGATGACAGTGATGGCTCCCAGCAGCACACCGCAGCATCACAAATAACTGCTTTGAACATTTATTAACACCAAATGAACAACAGTTGCATTAGTCTATCCAAAAAGAATGAAATAAAAATCATGAATGCAATGCACCTTGTATCTGTGCTTGTTTTCAAGGTCATACATGGCAAGAAAATAATTTTCTTACTCAGTATTTTTGTCTTGTTTTCTAGTGGAAATACCCAATCTCTTAAAACAAGAGTACTTCAGACTTGAGAAGCCAAATTGGTTAAGATAACAAGCCTTGTTTTTAAAGAATGTGGGGTCTGTTTTCGACACTACATGACTATTTTTGTGTCAGTATAAGGGGAGCCAGCTGGTACATGATAGCTGTGCGGTATGTGTAAACCTCACTCCCCTGGCCTCAAGAGGCGCACTAGAGACTGACGCTAGAGGCTGTAGCATTTTGCCTCCTCGTTAGTACGTCTGCCTACCATGCCGGCTGACGCTGGTTCGAATCCTGCTCGGAGCAGGTCAAGCAGGACTGGTTACACCAGTGCAAAGCACAAGTGGGCATGGGTGGAAGTGCTTGTGCTATCTGTGGGTGTATGCACGCAAACTGTGGGTGTATTGTACAGTATGTTAATGAAATAGCACTGTAAAGGGATATAAACGGGCAAGGAGGAGGCGAGAACCGGCTTGGCAATATAAATAATACTTTAATGAGAAACTTAAACGAAAGACACAAACACACAGATGACGGTCAGCACCCACCGCTCCACCTTTCGCAGTCAGCCTTTATCCCTCTCGGAGGCTTAATTAACCTGATAAGGGACCGGGTGTGTATAATCATGACCCAGTCCCGCCCTCTGCTTAATACTTTCGCCTGGCACCATAGTAATTCTTGTCAAAATAGCAAAACTTCATGGCCATGCCCACTGACTTTGTGTGTATGAGGTATCGCATAGTGCTGAACTGAAGGCATGGCACTTTTAAAATAGTTCCCAATATCTTGTATTTCAAGTACATTTTTCTTACCCCACTGGCAAATTGTCATGTCGACTACACATCCAAAACATAACTGGAGTTTCCGTATTACTTAATTGCTGTTTATAAACACTATAAACAAATTCAACAAATATTGTGTAGCATCATATAACACTATAAACAAAAATAGACCATTTCGGGAACTTGTTTTGATTTACTGATCAGAAAGAAAAAAAAATCGACAGTAGGTTAAGGACAAAATGTGAAATTTTATGTCATTTGGCTTTAAGTAAATTTAATTTACCTCTTTAAACCATTTTCAAACTTGGAAACTTAACCATCTGTGGCTGCTACCAAACACTTGTGACTAAACTGGATATAGACACAATCAAAAGGGTCAAACGATTATAGACAATAAGCCTAATATTTGTATGTGTCGACTTGCTAGCTACAAACAGTGCTTCTCTGCTGATCACAACAGAGGTGCACATTCACAGTATAGAAGAAATATCTGGATAAAACCAGCCTTTTAGGGTTGATGAGATCTGCCAACAGCTTAAGCATAATTAAATCCGAGAAGTTCATTAGGCAACAAACTCTTAAGGAAGATGTGAACTCTGGCTGACTGAACATCCTTTGATGTCAGGCTAAGATAAAAGCGTTTGAGATATACTCAATGTGTGTAATATTGTTTGATGTTAAAATACTTTCTTCTGACTCAGTTTAATGTTATAAGTAAGCCATTTGTAGGTTGATTTTCTGAGTAAACACTGTGGCTCTGTGGCACTTTCAAAACATTGATCTGTGTGTTTCAGTGACCTGACATGTTAAATTCTGGCTCAACCAATGACATGAGTTTAGGGGTGGAGCCATCTGTTTGTTAAACCAATGAAATATGTGGGGCAGGACAGAAGGGGCAGTACAAGTGTTTGGGAAACCTGAAGGCACAGAAATGACACAATGTAGATTCAAGATAATTAAGTTGGAGTTTGCCCAATTGTGGTGGTCAAATGTTATAGTTGTAGGTTTCAAACGTCACAAAGGGTGATTCTTGAGCAATCACCATTGTGCTCTTGAGAGGGGACGATTCTGAGTTTCTTTGTTCAGGATGACTCGACTTTGGCTATATGTTTTCCTGCACGCTCCTGCTAGAAAAGGCAGTTCCCATATGACAACTATGGGGGGAAATAGATTTCTGCTTTCTATTGTATTATTTGCAATTTAATGACTCAAAAACATGAGTGGTGTATTAATCAAGTTAAAAAATTTAAACACAGTATATTCCTTGCCCGTCGAATACACACAATTAAATAAACTAAGAAATTAATTTAAAACATTCAAAAAGTTTTCAGACATATTTTTCTAAGTAATATATATACATATATTGGATAATGTGACTGCAAAATGTGAGGCGATGAACCTTTTTAAGATTTTTGGGTCAAAATCAAATGTCATTTCAAGAAGATTTTCTTCAAGAAAATAATACCCAGGGGACATAAAGTGACATTTCTGTAAGATATATTTTATCTAGCATTAAAGAAATGAAAGTCTAAAGAAAGGGTAAATTCAGAATTAACATGTGCAAAATGACATCACAATATAAACACATTATAGGGAGAATGCAAAATGCATGCAAAACTCAGGACATTTCTGCATTTGTAAACATTTTCCTTGTTTAAATCAAGACACCAATGGAAATCCACCCATGTAATATCCATAAAATATTTTTAATTTTCTTTACAAACGACTGTGATTAGTGCATCCTGAACAGCGTTGAGAAAAGTAACAGGTACCACTACATTTACAACTGTTTTGTCAGACCAGCATTGCAGACAGGTAACTCCGCCTCTTCCACTATGTACGGCAAGCCGCGAGCTCTGAATGCACAAAGGGTCCAGCATTGCACACTCTGTTTTGATGGCTGAAAAAGTGCATCATCCGGGTACTTAAATACACTTCTTTTTGCTGCATTGTTGGTGTTAATGTAACCGATCCTCTTCGACCCATTTCAAGCAGGATTCGAACCGGGGTCTGCAGAATGGGAGGCGGGCGCACTAATGAGGAGGCTAAAAGCTGCAGCTCTAGCATCAGACGCTAGTGTGCCTCTTGAGGCCAAGGGAGTGACGTTTACACACTGCACAGCAACCTTCCAGCTGGCTACTGTTACATGAACATACTACTTGCATTGCTTGCACTACAAAATGGAGTACGGTAGTGTAGAAGTGTGCGGTTTGAGACACACCGATAAAATAAAGCTAAAGTATTTTCTGTTTGGCAAAATTGCCAAATGTTGGTCAGGTCACATGTGAGTTTCTGAAAGTTTATAGGGGCATGTCCCTATCATCCCTACTTAAATTTATGCCTATGCATTAAAGTAATGTGAATCGTACATAACTGCCATGAAAATATTTCCGGGTCATATTTCAACCCAAAAAAAAAATAATAAAATGAAGCATATTTATAGAACCATTAAAGGAATACAAGTTAAGCTCAATAGACAGCATTTGTGGCATAATATTGATTACCACAAAAGTTTATTAGACTTGTTCCTCCTTTTCTTTACAATGGAAGTCAATGGGGACAATCCGTAAATGTTCAAATACTCGTTGTTTCAAAAGTGTAGCCACAATACATATACTATGTGTGTTAACATGATTTTAGTGTTTAGGTTTAGATAAGATTATATTTGAGTAATGGTATAAGGCAGTGAACCCTAAAATGACTGTATAAATGACACTTTAAACAAGCACAGCTCAAATAATACACTGAGGGATTATTGAGATAAAGTGAGTCGTTTTTTCCTTTTTTAAAAGTTTAGCAATTAGCAAAAACATTACTGAGTGCACTTTTATTTGTCATGATTATAATGTGGCAATGCAAAAATCTTAATGGTCCCAAATAGGCTTCCATTTCTTTTTTCAAAACATAATTTCTTACTTGCTCTTTTTATTTTTGCCTGAAATATGCCACAGTCATATGCCTGACAGGTTTTGTGAGAGATTCACCCTAATAGGAAATATCAAATAGGCATTTAAATGAGTAAGTTGTTCTTTTCTGTTTTTATGACATAGGGCTTTTCACTGTTCTGCTCCTCCATTTAATGCCTGCCGATGCTCAAATGCCAACATTGTTTTCGATTATTATCCAAAGGCGTATGTCATTAATTACCCCCTTATTTGCATTCGAGCATGCACACCCCCTTTCCCGATCATCAAACGCCTCTGCATATCAAACGACACATGCTTTCACACACTAACACGGCTGGATGAGTCAATATGGTGCATTTATGACAGCTGACACGCCTGTACTGCTCCGACATTCAATGCTGACTGTCTTTCTCTTCAAATATCAGAGAAATACTGAGGGGAACGAGTGCTATAAGAAGACCATGAGATGAGAGATAAAAGATAATTATGCCAACAAAAAAAAATATTATGAAAAAACAACAACAACAACAAAACAAACAGATAATATACAATACATCTTGTGGATTTTCATGCCAGCAAAAAGCGTTCAGCCCAAGAGGCTCCAGCACTACCTGCAACACTATATAGGACAAGCGGCTTCAGAAGATGGAGAGATGATATAAACATACTTACAAATGTATTTTGTGTCGGCTTTTTCGGCCACTAATCGCAGGGTTGGTGGTTCGATTCCCGGCCCACATGACTCCACATGCCGAAGTGTCCTTGGGCAAGACACTGAACCCCAAGTTGCTCCCAATGGCAGGCTAGCACCTTGCATGGCAGCTCTGCTGTCATTGGTTTGTGTAAATTAATTAAATTGCACTTCAACCAGCCGCTGCACACGCAATTTCGCTAAACCCATTTGCACCTAGACGAAGCGCGTGCTTGCACGAAAATATCAAAACTTCACGGTAATGCCCATTTTCTTTGCACTTATGATTTATCGCCTAGCGCTGTGCTTAACGTTTTAGTGCTCTTAAAATAGAGCCCTACACACAGATGTTTCCATTCATAAAATAAAGTGTTGGATAGGAGGTTAGATATAATGTAATGCCTGTATTGTATCAATGTGAAATTCAGTTTGATTGGTTGGTCTCTTTGGCAATGAAAGTCGTACCCTTTCGTGCAAGCCAAGTCATCCGATATCTTATAATTTCGTCATCTCTTATGAATTATAACGAGATGTCATGAGACTGTGTTGGATGGTTCTATTTCTGCGTTTTAAGTTGGAAAAACGTATTACATGGTTGAAGCTGTAGTCGTTTTTAAAGAGATGAATCCATATGTGAATTGTGATATATTTTTTTTTTTTTACACTTTAGGTTATACATTCAGATAGACGTTTGTCATGTTAACAGTACGTGACAGGGGTGTGTGGTATGAAGACGCAATTGTATGATGTTATAGAGTATCCAGCATTGAAGTACTATAGTACTGTGTACTCAAAATTATGTACTTTTAATATTCCATCTAATGTGGACATTTCAATACAGGTCAATTATTTAATCTCTGTCATTTTCAGAAGGTAAATCATTCATAAAATGAAGACATTATCCAGATAGATCTTTAACAAGAAGAGATCACATCTCTCCTGCTTTGATGTCTGAATCTACAGACGAATGTGGAGATTAAAAATGTCTTTCCATGGATCATAAATTATGTACATTACCCCAGGAACTGACTAACTGAGCCATTAGATCATTACGGTTGATAATACTTTTCACTCATTCCCTTTGTATTTATAATAATAATTTGCTCCTGTCAGAGGTTGGCGCTGAAATATGGTCTGATTATTGTGGCACAGGGATTATGATGACATTAACGTTGCACAGCTGCATGCCAAACGAGCATTATTCAGCCAAACACAACATACTTTGCAAAGAAATCTTTTGTTTTTAACCTCTTAACTGGCAGACCCA